>SSNP01000002.1:6809358-7023381 GCA_006937955.1 Pachypanchax playfairii | reverse complement strand
TTTAAAAGTAGATAGCTGTTGAAATGTTGCTGCAGAAATTATGCCATTATAATAAAAAAATGCTGCACATTAAACATTTTACATGCACATATTGTTTTTAGTCAGGCTTATTAAAACACCTTTTTAAACATATTGGAATAAAATGCTGTACTTTTTTAAAAGTAGATAGCTGTTGAAATGTTGCTGCAGAAATTATGCCATTATAATAAAAAAATGCTGCACATTAAATATTTTACATGCACATATTGTTTTTAGTCAGGCTTATTAAAACACCTTTTTAAACATATTGGAATAAAATACTGTACTTTTCTGTGCAGTGTGTGTGCCAGGACCTCAAAGGTTTCTGTCAGATGGCTGTACTGGACACAATCTGATTTGTAAAGGAAAATAAACATGGTCAAGATGTTTAATCCTTTTGTCTTGTATCTGCACTCAGGCTTCTTGTGTTGTCTGATCAGATATAAAACTATGTCTTGTAATGCCTTGGTAACAGAGCAGCGTTTCAACTTGTATAAAAACTATAATTATTAGCACCTCTTTGGTAAACTGTTTCATCACAAACCCCAATTTAATCACTCAAAATCCCGTAGTTTGTGCAAGTTGATGCTATTTTTATGGCAAATAAGACACATTTATTGATTTAATTTTGATTTTCTTTCTGTTAACCAAGTGTACAGTTTGAGCATTTTGTTTTAAAAAGCCTTGTTTCTTACTCTGAAATTACATTTGCTGTAAACTATCAGGTACTTGCCTCTGCAGGCACAGTTCTGAGTCTACGATAACAACAAACATTCCTCTGCAGGCGAGTTCATGTCAGCATTCAGCCTCTACAGGCACCAATTTCACTCTGGAGGGCAAACTGATAACAAAGCTATAATAAAAAACTAACAAATTTTACATTGAATCTATCAATTCAGGGATTTGCACTCAATAATCACCACTTTGGAAATAATCAATTTGCATAGCACATGCACAGAATCATGTGACATCTTAAATAACAGGAGAAATAACCCGCCATCATGGTTTTTTCTGTTTATACACTCCATAGTCAGTTTATATTTGTGCTTTACTGCTTCATCTGGTCATATGACATGATCTCCATATAATGTGTCATGTATACACATACAAGGTCTTTACAACAACACACCAAATCAAGACAAAATTCACACTAAAAAACTACAAGGAAAAGTTTCACCTTCTCGAAGTTCACAGTCTGAATTAAAAACAGAAATAAAAGCTTTGTAACATCAAATGAACTGATTTTAACATGCTGTAGGCTGAATGAAGCCTGAGACTTCACATAAAATCTGAAACGCTTGGTAGCTTTCTGTCTCTGTACAATTAGCTGCTAAAAAAATGGCAGAATTTGATTTTTATTAGTTCTATCACATTCAGCTGAGTTTATATTTTACAGAGAAACGAGTCACACAGTTAAAAACTGAAGAGTCTAGCTCAGTTTAATATTTTCATAAACCAGCAGAGGCAAATATATCATCTATATCATTGTTGCCACCAGAGTCAGAGACCTGACGTGATGCTTCACCTGTGGCCCTGCTCCGTTTGTTGTTTTTAAAATACTCTGGCAGCTCAGACTCTTTCCGTTTCCTACTCAGTGGCGTCTTTTTTGCGCCAGTCTTGAATTTAAATACCATAAATCGTGTCCTGACTGACCGCAAATGTCTTCTCAAACTTGCCGTACTTCTCAGTAAGGTAGAGAAATGGAAAGTCCTTGCCCCAGATCTCTGAGGTGATAAAGCCACACAAACGTCTTGTCTGAAGACCTTCAGCTTCCTCTGCATGCTGAAAGCAGGAGACGATTATTTGAACAAACCCAGTTAGCAGATTGTGTGTAAACTTGAAATACTTTTTTTTTCTTCTTACTTATATCCTGCTGCCTCTAAACACTTCATTCTTTTGCACTTTACATGCAGGAAGCTTAGGAGGCGTTTTGTCTTTTTCATTCCCAGGGATTTGCAATGCAGGATCATTTCCTCCAGGCAGGCAGACATTTGGGTAAATGTGATAGCATCTTTCACTTGCTTTACAAGCTTTTGTTTCTTGCCAGTCTGGTGTAATTCTCCTGAGACAGATTTACCCTTGATTAAAAAACATGAGTAAATAACTGTTAGAATTAAAAGATCACATTTAATATATCCAAAAGGTGAAACAATGTTATCTTGCTATTTCACATACCTTAATGAAAAAAGGCTTGATGTCAGCATCAAAACTTGGACCTGGATAAAGAAGGTTTATTAGTAATGCAAGATCTGTAAACAGTCATGTAGCTTTTAAGGAGTAGATGAGAGAAACAAAAGACCCTGTACCTCTTTTAACCAAAACCCCCAGGTCTTCTTTTGTCATCTCTTTCTGTTGCTTGTTCTTCCCTTTCTTTTTTGCCTTCTGTTTTGCCTTTGGGTTTTTAATATGGGTACTAAATGATTGATATGTCTTCAGTAAGAGTGCATCGGAAGGACCCAGGAACTCAGCCACATCTACTGGCAGGGAGATATTGGTGAGGTAGGGCATGGGCTGTGCTTGAGCCACGTCTTTGAGAAGTTTGAGAAGATTCTGGTAAAGAATGGTGAGCCCGACCAGGATACCACGGAAAATCACCCTGATTATGCACAAATGGAAGGGATGAGTCACTTCATTTGGTTTTCAAAGTGCTGACAACACTGAGAACAAGCAAACCAAGACTGGGTATTTTACAGTATATTTACAGCCAAGTACTTAGTTATCATTCTCATTTTGGAGTGCTGAAAATGGTCTCTTACCACAAGCGACTCAGCATGCTGGTTATCACCAAATTTAGTATGATAAACTCCTCCCATTTCATGTGCAGTTTTGAGAATCTGAAACGGAAGTGTTATGGAGAAACCCACAAGACTAAACTGTGAAGGCATAAAGACTTTGTGTCTAACGAAGCTGCACATAGCTGTAAGAAACACATCACACTATATTCTTCTAAGACACATGTACAAATTACAATTCTGTTCTTCTGAACAGCATCAAAACAGGATACATAAAGGTTCTGCTGCAGCGGCTCAATGTGCAGCACAGAAGCTTGCAAGCTCCCAGCACTTTGAGACAGGTCCACTCCAACTTGGGTTGACTTGGAACATCGCACCTGCCTGACTTGATGCACAATCCCCTACAAGCGCACAGTCCATTAGAGTATGAAAACATTTGACAAAATGTTACAGTATTTAATTAATTAGGTTTACAGCTGAGAAATATTTCTTTGATATAAAATGTTTGGTCACAATGTTAAAAAGAAAAAAACCTGCTGCTTACAACTGGATTTTATTTGGACACAAATCTGTCAGATCCTGAAGAGCAGCATCAAGTTTCATGTTCTTCAGTCTGTTTATACACTGTTCAACCTGGAAATAAGAACACAGAACTATATACGTCTGATATCAAACATATTTCTTATTTTACTTGTTTAAGACGGTCAGAATCGGGTTCAGTCCTCACCTGTTTTAACCCTCTGAACGTCTTGTTTTGCCTGTGGCTGTTGTTCATGACGTACAGTAGCTCGTACATAACTCGTATCTCTGTCTGGAGAATCTTACTGCGCATAAGCGTCAGGACCTTCTCATTTTCTAACGAGAGGAATTTCAAAATTCCAGCTGAAAAACAGAAAAACACGCTCACATTTGACATTCATTCAGTTAAATCCCTGCACTCCCACGTGCGCAAGTGACAGGTTTGTTGTTTCGTGCAGACGTGAGCGCGAGACAAAAGACAACCTTGTAAAAACATTTACTACTTTATTAGCATCCAAACCTGTAGTTGAAGTAAGTTGTATGTGGACCTGTGATGCCGCACTAGGAAAGGGAATGTTTATCCTGTTCCACGGCTCTGCCATGCTTGCCGAGTCTAGCCTATACGGAAGTGAGCTAGCCAATGGCGTTTGAGTGTTTTGAGACGTCAACGTTGCTGTTAAAGAGACAGTACAACCCTGGACCAGAAGTAATTTTTCATCCGTCCAGTTATGTGTTTGAACTACTGAACATGTTTAATTAAAAAAATTGTAGAGTGTTATTTTACAAAGAAAAAAACATTGTATTTTTACGTGAAATAAAAATGTTCCGAGTCATGCTTTTAAGATTTTACGCAATAATCGTGTATGGCATATTTCATAAGTATTCAAGTGTAAATAAAAAAAAAAAACATATTAACATATACAGCATTTAAGATAATCATTTCACTTTTTATACAAAACGAACAATGAATTATTTAAAAAATATTTAATTCAATACAATTTGGTTTTATTGTACAAAAAAGCAAACACACTTTTGTAAAAAAAAAACATTTTATTTGACAAATAAAAACATTAGAAAAACAATAAATGTTTAATGTTGGAAATTCACTGTAACTCCTTTTTCTTTGATCCAGCTGATGACTTTTAAATTGATTTCATCCATTACAGAATCTTCAGACCTTCCTTTCACTGTCAGTCCATGGCCGCCTCCTTGGAGCCAAAAAACTTCAGCTTGAGCTTTTAGATTTTTTAGCACATCATTAAAAAGTTCCTGAGCAAAGAAAGACAAACAGAAATGAAACATTTTAAGGAATGTAATTTAAAAATAAGGACCTGATGCCATTAAAGTCTATTTTCTTTTTTCAAAATTTTCAACAGAACATGACAGAGACAGAGAGGAGCGAGAGAGGGATTAAGTTTCCAAAAAATATCAACTTAAATCAAAGCAATAAAACAACAGAAACAGGATGCTCATGAGATTAACTACCCAAAAACTATTCAACTGAGTTTCTAAAAGTAACTGAAAACTCAGCAAGATGAAACTACTAGAACATCTTCACCCTCACCTTATCACACATTTTGTCCTCAGTGCCTGACACAAACAACACACGCACACACTCAGGCAGCACTCTGAGATCTTCACTCCTCTGGCGATGGGTGTGGGTCTGTCCTGGAGGGTGCAGGGGGAAAGACAGGCAGATGACTCCCTGCACTGCTTCTTCGGACTCGTCACTCAGCTGCCTGGCCAGAGCTGCAGCCGCACGACATCCCATTGACCGGCCTAGATGGACAGATTGAGAGGTTAATTTCTGACAAAACCTGTATTAATTGTTCTCATAACAGAAAGCAATCATCAATAAACAGAAAGCAACTTATTAAGATCAAGTTGTTATTATTATTTCTTTTTTATTACCTCCGAGATATGTGTGTCTTATTGTAAACTTCTTTAAGGTTTTCATATAATCCTGAAAGGAAAAGCATCCAAAACAGTTTATGTGGACTTATATAAACTTATTGTAGAACATGTGCCGATTAAATGGAGAAATCTTACCCACACAGCAGCATAAGCCTTGATTCTATAACTCAGGTTTAACCCTTTACATGTAAAACGGAGACACAGGACGTCATGTGATGCCAAAACATGAGCGAGAGAAACCAGCTGTTTATAGTTCATGTCTCCACCTGCTCCATGTGTGAGTGTGACAGCTGTGTGAACATCTGTCACTGAGACTGGAACACATAAAACAGCATCCAGGTACTTTGTTCCGAACGGCACCTTCAGATTTTCCTACAAGTTTTGAGTTTATAAAAACAATTTTAGGCATTTTCATTGCTACAGTTACTATCATACAAACATATCTGGTTTGACTCGTGACTCATAGTTGGTGTTCTAAACCAAACAGTGCAACATTTACCTCGTGAAATTTCATTGCAGGCGCTTCTCTAAATTCTGAAACTGGGCTTTAAATGAGCGCCACCTGTCGGTCAGGAGGAGGCGTGGCAGCGCCCTCTGGTAGCGTTTCTGTCCGCGTTCAGCGACTTTCAGACGGTAAATAATATCAATGAACAATCTACCACACGTTCTTTTTTATACTCAGATAAAAGTGAACGTGCATTTTTTACAGCTGTAAAACATACACACAGGATTTTTACAGCTCAGACAGAAACACTGTTTTTTAGCTTCACTTCAAGATCTAGGATATAAAAAATTGTAATACAACATTTATTACACGTAACTACGTATTAAAAAAGATACATAAAATACACAAATCATTTTAAAATTTATTTAAAAAGGGACATTCATATTACACACAGTTAATTCACAACTTGTAAAAGGATTTGTTGATATGATCATAGTTCATCTTTTGCCTGGAAAGAAAAGACATATTTTTATTAGTAAAAAAAAAATCAAGAAATTCAGGATTAAAAAGAATAATCACAATTTACATAAAATGTAACACTTATCATAAAATACTTTTTAAGATGATCGTCACCTTGGAATATTTTAGATTTATAAAGCAGTGACAATTTATGTGCAGCAGAGGGCGCCAGATAATGTACAGTTGTTTGGTCTGTCATGTTAGATTAGTAAAAATAAATAAAGTTGTTTTTTAGTTTAAAAGGAAAGGCTTAATCCTAAAATTCAACTGCAAGTTGCAAAAAGATTTTGACTTTATTGATGATTTATTGAGAGTTCTGTACCGACACAGGTTATTTTAACAATGCTCAACAGAGACTATTTTTTAGTCAAAGACCAAACTAGAAAATCAAAAAGAGTAAATATAAGGATTGGATAAAATTTCATGAATTAAAGGCCATACAAATTTCAAAACAGGTTTAAATAATCACAAAAATAGAGACTGAATCCTGTTAAACTGCTTGAAATGTATTCATGCTTTAAATTGTCATGCCAAAATATCTGCTGATGCATTTTGAAACACACAGATAAGATCTGCTTTTCCTTACTGTTACCCGATGACAAGAACATGGAAACAGGTCATCACTGGGTTGTGCAACAAGCTCCATGCCCTTTCGAATCTTAGGCTCATTGATCTGGAGTTTTACATACTCCTATAGGAAGAAGTATTTGAAACACATTGATTACCATGATAGTATCAGTTTATAAAACTCCAAGTGCAGGTCTAATACCTTAAAAAGTTTGTAGTAGTAACAAAATATACTGTCTCCCATAAGATGATTCCTGGCAAACTGTTGGCCTGCAAGTGCAATTTTCTTTGCCTGTAAGACAGTAAAATTCAAAGCAACAGCAGGAATATTAAATCCTATTTATATAAATATTTGTACCGATGCCAATCAAGAGGGAATTATCTAACATTCCCACCTCTTCATCATGATCACGAGCCCACTGGATCTTTTCCAGCAGGTCTCCCAGGTCAGCTCTCACAGGGATGTAATGCTCCCACGGTCGCAGCTCGTGATAGAAATGCTCGTAGTAACCAGAATCCTGCTTCAAGACCACGCTGTCTCCAGCCAACAGGTAAGGCAGGCGGTACGCCGCCACAGTGCCATCAATGTTTATTTGGTATTTATACTGGAGGGGGGAAAAGAAAAGAGATTAAATATGACGTTATAATTAAATATGAAGATATAATCCGTCTCTATGTAATAAAAAAGCTCCTTGTAGCAATTTCACCTTAAAAAAGTCAAAGAAAGAGACGTGCTTGACCAGCGGCCCGTAGAGGCTCTCGTCGTGTTTGAAGAAGAAGAAGTTGGTAAAAGCGGCGTCTATCATATCAGGGTGAGCCCTCGAAAGCTTGACCAGCTCCAGACGTTCCTGACGACTGTCACGCCCCCTCCAGAAGGCGGTGGCCTTCTTCTCCGACCACGGCGGCCCCGTGTTGGCCTGGACGGACATCATGTCCAGACTCACTCTGTTCATTAAAACAGAACTGCCTGTTAGATCTTTCTCGGTTTCTGAAGCCACTCATCTCACCATCCTACACAAAGTTATCATGTTCCAAACTTCCATTGTTACAGAAGTGGTTCTGACAATGAGAAGAAATGATACTGCCAATAAAGTCTCTGTTCTGTTCTCAGTTTTTTTTCTTCAAAATCTGCATCTTTGGATTTGATTTTATCGCAGAAGTTGTCTCAGGTCGAGCTGTGAGGCTTATTTAGGAGCTTTCATCTCAAATCTCTCCCAAAATGCACCGAGTTCACCTGCATAAATGAATTTGTGAAAAACAAACAGTTGTGGAATGAGACAGATTTATGCTGTAAATTCCAGAGATCAGCAATCCTTCAAATAAAAAGGTTTTAAAATCCTCCTGTGCACTAGATACAGAGCTTTACCTTCCCATGGTCTCGAGGACAGACTCCGTCAGGTCATAAGTTGGCATGACGATGTCTCTGGTGTTGTTTGAGCCACACCAGGAGAAGATAGGATGGAGTTTCTCACTGGGTTTCCTTTTTTCCAGTGGCCAGTCGCCCAGATTTACAAAGAACTCAACATCAGGAAGCTGCACCTGCAAACACAATTCCACTAAGAAGGTCAGACCTTCCTCTCCTTTGGGAAAATAAAATAAATGAAGCTGTTCAATAAAAAAAAGGAAAAGAAACTCAGCTGGATCAGCTTACCTTCCGTGTGATCGACAAGAGGATGGCATCCATGAAGATCCTAAAGCCAACATGCTCTCCAAATGTTCTCACGTAGACCTGAAGAGATGGAAAAGCAAAAGAAAGATGAAGAAAAACAACAGAATATGGACCTGTAGTGAGCAGACTGGTGAAAAAAACACCAGATTAACTAAATGCTCCATCAGCTGCAGCTATTGTCCATATTGGTTTCTATTTTGAATGTGTAGGAAAGTAAATGAACCATCTGAGTAACTTCTGGTTCTGATTTTAACGTCATCCCACAAATGACAGCTTTTAGTTCAGTAAAACCACCTCAAGTTAAACTGGAACATTCTACCAGGATAAAAACACCTTGTTGTCCTTAATAGTGTAGTGGCAGAGACTTTGTCGCTCTCCGAAGCGCTTCGGGATCTCCTGTGCGTTGCGATCTGGGTCGATGTTTGTGTAAAGGGACAGGTCCCTGTGAATCTGGGGGAAGGACTGAGGACAGTGCATGTCTGCTTCAAATGTAGAACCACTCAGTTGAGGACAGTCACAACCTTCATGGTACACATGACCTGCAGAGAAGAATCATTTCTGAAACTACACATCCCATCAATCACTGAACATAGATAAACATCAGATCAAAAAATAAATATGTGACATTAAAGGTGGGATATGGAATATTTTAATAGAAAGCAATATTTATAACAAAATATTGCCTCCACGGGGTGTTTAGAGGGTTGTAGAATGAAAATATATTATTTCCTTTAAAATTATATTTGAGGTAAAATATTATAAAACATTAATTTTGACAGGCACGACGTTGACATTTTGTTTTCGTCTACCAGCCAATAGCTGGTGATTATATACCTTATTTGCTTGCCATAGGGTTTCCCAACAAGTTCTGTGTGGAAATGTTTTTATTAGCAGCTCATGCTAACACGTAGCTACAGCATGTTGCTGAAGTTGATTAGCTTCGGGCCACTTTTTCGACTGGAAGACACACCACAGAGGATTTTATTGCTTTTTTTGATTTTATTGGATAAATGGGGCATGCAGAATGAGGACAGAGGATCTTAAGAGGGACTGCATGAAGTTTTGGGCGGCACAACTGGGAACTCTTTGCCACAAACTGAACTGATGACTGAACAGGTATGAGCTGCTTTTATCAGAATCAGAGTGTAATCAGCGGGGCTGGAGAGCATGATTAGTGAGCTGAACTCATGACATTTTATTGTCCTGTTCAGATCGGGGATCAGAGTGGGTTTGGTGAGGAATATTGGTCGGCCTGAGCATCGGAGCGCGCGGGGGGATGGGTTAACGAGCCTGGCACACAGATGGCTGAAGGCTTTGTGCAGTGTTATTCTATTCATATGCCATATACCACCTTTAAAGACAGGGTACAGAAAAGTGACATCACAAGTCCTTTCATACCTTTGAGAATATACGGTGACTTTGCAACATGCTTATCATTGAGCAGAATGTGGACGTGCAGGTCAGTGTAGCTGGCATACATTCTGTAGCGAACCAAAAATGACCCATCCTGACGATCCAGAACCTGGATCCAGATTCTGGTGAAGTGCTCAGGTGGAGACACGATCTTCACTTCAAAGGTCTTCTCACCAGGTGATGATGTTAAACTGTGAGATTCAGGAAACACGGAGAGGAAAGATCCTGACACTAAAACTTCACACTTATTGGTGCATTTAATGGCAACGTGAAACTCTCCTTCTGACAAACCTGGCTGTATTATTTTACAGCAGCCATCAATCAGGCAGAATAAAACTATTAAGATCACTGTCCTGATAAAATTAAATATTACAAACATGTGTTTTCATGGATTTTTTTAGAACTCAGATGTCTCTGGTCTCTTCTGTAAAAGCAGAAAACAATGGCTCTGCATTCTGAGCTGCAGGGATAAACTGAGTTCAGTAACTGAACCAAGAAAGTTTGAAAGCGATAGAACAAAACAAAGAATACACCTGAAACATGGTAACTGTAATGGATCTTGTTAGAAAAACGATTGTATCTAGCATTTCTGAATGGGGTCAACTGACATTTGTTTAACATCTAAACATGTCCTCATAGCACACGTGGGTAATGAAATACAACACTGTTAGGGAAATCTGAGGTTAAGCAGCCTAAAATACAATAACAGCTTAGGGCAAAACGAATAAACGTATTATTTTACATGTCACTTGCAACAATGACATGTGGGAGATTAAATAGAATATATTTCCCAAGAAATTGCAACTCAACCCACTAGTTTTGTATTATGACATTTTTTAAGCATACAAAGCATTTAATCATTTTATAAGTCTGATCCATTCTTTATTTCCTTGAGATATTAAACATGTAACCATAGTGCTGCCTGTGTATTAGCTAATTTAGAAAGGCATATTTGGTGACACCTATCTTCAGGTAAACGGAGCACAAATTTCGGTGTAGCAGCTTGATTTGAAGTGAAAAATTCAAAGCGAAAGCAGATAAATGTACGTACTTTTTCCCCACGCTGTCCACCGCCTGTATGAAGAAAAAACGAGCTGGAAGCACAATATTGGGCTCCAGGCCCGGTCCCCATATTAAAGTTCGGGCTGGACTGAGTTCGGATCCAGCCTGAGCCTCGGACAGGTCATGTCTGCACACCCCCAGACAGAAAAACAGAAGACACAAGAGCCGAGAAGACATCCCCAGTTGGCCAGCGGTGAAATTAGTTCCTTTAAACCGTTTTCTTGTCTTTACCCAAGTCTGCTGATGCAAATTTAGGTTTAATAAATTACAAAACGAATATCAACACCAGTTTGCGGGTAGCGTTTCAGTCCCGTTTGTTCTGTTTCCAATAAAAATGAGACGCTACAGCAGTGGCATTATCAACACTTCATAACAGTTAAACAGGCATTCGTAATCTGGATGGTTTGAAACGTCTCAGAATGTAAATTAGTGAAACTATCTGCAAATCTTCTCTTGAAGTCCAGTTAAACTTAGAGAATCTGCAGCAATAACGCTTGGGGCGGGCTCACACTGCGCAATGAAGGAATCCGATTGGCTGTCGGTAAAGAAAAGCCCACGAGACTTCAAGGTACAGACAGGATTGGTTAGAAATACGGAAGTGAATGAAGTCATGGGAATTTGGGCTCTTTTTTGGGATCCGAATCCTTTGGCCAAGAAGAGTCGATTCGACCCCAAAAAATCAACACTTAAAAGCTTACTTTTTCAAGCTTGTGTAATTAAAATTAACTTGTGCTTATGCAATATGCATGTTGGACATCAATACTGTCATACCAAATCATACCAAATGTATTGTGTATCTAACATTTTAACACTTGCAATCATGTGAAAGTATATAATGTTATTACATTCACTTCTTTCTGTCCACAGACTTCAGACCCCTTGTGCTTTTTAAAATGCTGTACTGGGGTCACTCACCTCCCTTTGTTTTCCAACCTTATGATATGATCCTATAGCATGACAATAACACAGCTAGTAAGTGTCCTTTCCCTTTGCTGAACAGTGTGGCTAGTTGCAAAACAAAAAAGAAAGAAAAACTGAACTCATCCTCCACGTGGATGGTTGTAGTTCCGCTTACAGCTGTGAGACTGTACCAGGGGGTTTGAGGGTTCTATGCAGTATATTATCTGTTCTTAAAACTCTGTTCTGAGATCTCTGATGTTGTTTCTGAGATCTGTTGAAACCACACTCCCAGTTCAAGGGTCACAGCCCACAGTGGTCCAATCCACTGGATTATCCATGGATAGCCTACCATGGATGCTCCAAAAAATGTAAAACATCATGTAAAACCCTCATCATCCTCTTCACACCACTGCAACTCAATAACAGAGTGTCTTCAGTCAGAAGCTTCTTCAAATCTAACACAGACGCAACAGGAGATCTTTCCTGTCTGCAGCTAGAACCCTTATGCCTGTGTTACTACAAAATCTAATTTCTCTTTGGGGATTAATAAAGCATGTTTGAATTGCTGATTGCTAATGACAAACACTAAAAACATCGGAAATGTCATTTTAAGTGGAAGTAATGCCCTAAATAAAACCAAATTAAAATATATCAAATGGAAAACTACTTGAAGTCATAACATTTTATAGCATTGCATTTGTGTTCAAGCAAAATGACAGGTTCAAATTAGAGCCAGTGAAAAAGAACTTTCCAGTGTGTACATCAATCAATGTTTATTTCAGTTTGCTTTTGCATCAACATATTTTCAGACCTTTTTTGTCAAGTAATTTCTATTACACTAGAATATATCAAGAAGAACAAAAAGTGGTAGAATCCATTGAAATCAGACAAACTTTGTCGCCATTATTGAGTAAAATCAAATAAATGCCTTTTCAGCATACTACAGTGTGAAGAACTACGTAGTTCCAGTGATTTTGACAGAGCAAGAATACCAGATAATACAGTACCAGCAGTAACAGGTACAACATATACAGAAAATATCCCGAGAGTCTATTTTTGTTTTACCTTTTTAACCCAAAGTTAAACTGTACAGTTAATATAAAAACCAAAAACATAGAAATCAAAAACATACTAACAAAACACCCTGTAAGCAGAAGTTTGATATTTTTTTCGTCACTTTTTTGTAAATTTTATTTTGGTTTTGTTTTCTTTTTTGAGTGTTTTCTCTGCCACTGAAAGAACGGCACTGAACACAAATCTCACCGACGGTACAGAGATAGAAGAGAAATGTATTATTAATATTGTGACATGATTAAGACACTGCATTGAATCCAGTAATGTGTAGCTTTTGGAGTATATGTAGCTCGACTTGGAGATTTCAGGTCAATTATGGTAAAGTACATGTATAAGAAGGCCATTTACGTCAAAGGAATGTCTCAGCAGGCTGAAAAAGAGAAGATGAAAATGATGGATTTCATTGTGTTTTCAATTTTTTTTTTTTCCATTTTTGGTTGTACGTGGAGGCGCTTCACTTCATACTGTGTGTTGATGCTCATGTGCAAAAAAACTTGATTTTTGAGAGATGGTAATCAGTAATCCTCTGATAAATTCAAAATACAAACAGGTACACAAGTACAAAACGTCCTCCTCACCTGATGCTGTTAGTCCATGTCATGTGGCTACCCACTGACGTACAACACAATCACTATTTGATACACAGTCATGTATCATGACATTAGCTGTTTTTAAAATACATACGCCTTCATTTAAAAAGACTTTTACCATCAAATATAAGACTGTGACACAAAGATATTACAGTCAGAAAGAACAACATTGAAAAGAAAAAAATAAAACATTTTTGCTTTGAGTTGAAATTGCTGTCGATGTTTTATACAATTTTTCTTCACTGACTCAATATCTGAACATCACAAAAAAAAATACTGATACTTTCCCTGAACAATTTACTGACAAAACAACTCACAAGAGACTTGGCAGAAGAGATGAAACACATTTGTTTCCAACTCTTAGTTTTAGTCACAAATACAGTAGTGCGGACCCTCATTATGGATTGAGGATTACTAGGGTTTAACACTAATACTGCACAGTGGTGCATTGTGCAAGGATGGGAGAAAATCATTGATTTTTGATTGCTTTAGCATCTGTGGAACTCCTCTCGGTCTCTTTAATGCACACTAATGGCTCACTAAACTTGTACAGCTGACAAAAAGCAGTGAAAGACATACAGAAAACATATTTTTTATTGTTATTTACTTATTTGTTTTTTTTTTCTAAATTATAAACAAAATGAGTGATGGTAAATGCCCTTAATGAGAAACCCCATTTCTCGTCTGTTGGGTTCAACAAAAGCACTCTGCTTCCCACGTATTAGCTCTTTAGTTAAGTTTGCAGTGAAGAGATTCATCTGTCTTGGTTTTTTATGGCACATGAATTGTATACAGGTTTGTACAATAGATTTAAACACACAAATCAGTATACACTTTCTGCATCTGTCTCACACCCGTTTTCTGTGTTACTTTGAGCAGTAAGATGTCCTTCATCGTCACCTAATGCCTTTGCAAGCGGCAGCAGGGGCAGCTGAAAAAAATAAACTGATCAGTGTGATTAGATTTTGCAAAGTTAAGTGGCATTACTGCTTATCTGAGTTTGTACTGTGCAGCCCACCATGGCTGAAGTAAGAAGTGGGAGTTTTACAGTGTGGATAGTTAACTATGTGCATTGTCAAGTAGTATTTGCTGAGATCAAGAAAAAAAGAAACAGAAGAAATAATAAAAAAGAAAAGAAAAAAAGGGAAAGTAACACAAGTTTTGGCTTAATAGCAATGCAGGTATACATTTCCCTTTTTTTAAATATAGTTTTTTTTTGCCAGTATCTCAAAAAAATATAAAGTTTTTCATAGTTTCTGTTGTTGGCTTACATTATAAATACTTTTTTTTCCCCATTTCAAATCTGTTAAAGTAGCATGCTGCTTTTTAATATGGCAGTTGTATATTTTTAATACTCATCCATTGTTTGGTTTTTTTTTTATCATGCATTTCTTGATGGTGTCTTAACTTGTGAGTATCTACACAGTAAGGTCCAGAAAACCCAACCACTCAAATTTACACTCACACACACTCACACAAATAAATATTTCCACTTCCGTTTTCAGACCTTCAAATGCCGCCATCCTCTCACAACTCATACCTCTGCTGGTCCAGATTGAGGAACAAGCCCGTTCTAGTAATTCTGCAATGCAACTGCATCGTACACACAGCCAGTCCCAGAAGGCGTAAAGACAAAGTCACGCTTGTGTCTCCTATAATTACTTTCATTTTAAAAGTGAAAGTCCTGTTGCAGGATAAAGTTCCAAGCAGGCAGCCCCGTTCCTCGGTCCCGCCATTAGAACTGGTACCACTTCTTGTCTTTGCATTTCAACATCAGCTGTGTATAAAAAAGAATGAAAAATGGAAACAAGTTAATCACCAAATAATGAAAATGAACAATAATCATGCCAAATTTTATTCTGAAAAAAATATATTAATTTTTCTTGATAATGGTGTAAAATTTTCAGTGGGGGAGTGGCATGTTTGTTTACATCTGATTTAAGCAAATATGTTCTTTGAGGTGGCTCTAATGCTGAACAATTTACGGAATACAAAGAAGCCCAAATTCAGAGTATTTTTTTCACCTCATGAGCGTGTTTGGAGAAGGTTTCTGCGCTGGTCATCATCAGAGCGGTTCGTTCCTCCAGCTCTCCCAGCCTTTGGCCTCTCTCATCCAGAGCAATGCGAGCTCGTGCCAGCTCTCCCACCGCGCCGCTTGCTGCCACCTTCATGCCCTCCACCCCTCCCTGACCAGGAATGTGTTGCGCCAGACTCCGGGAGGCCTTCCCAGCTGCAGCCTCACCAACTGAAGACCCCATCAGGTAACATGAGTGTGAAAGTAAATAGATAGATGTTATCTCTTTAGGATAGAAATTCTGCAATCATGGCATTCTGAATAAGAATTAAGAGCTGAAACCTTCACATTTTGTTTGCTTGCTTATTTATAATAGTTTTATACATTCAAAGTGGATTATCATAGCACATACTGTCACATGATGTTCAATAAATGATAAAAGCAATAAAAAAGACGCACAGAGCTCCTCTCTGTCAAACGTATGGGCATTTCCTCCAAAGAAGCCCTTTAAAAACCCTCTGTTTTGGGCTTCTGGTGTTTCTATTGGTGTGAAAAGCTCTCCCAGCATTTCCTGGAAAAAAAAAATCATAACAATGAGTAAAAACCCAAAACAATCTGCAAGTTTCATACAGTTGTCACCACTGAGCTGTGATTCTCACTGTGGCCTGTAGATGGCACTATTGTAACATAATGACACTGAACCCACAGACACTCAGGTTGCAGTGTTGGCTCATGAGAATATGCATCTAATTTGCAAACCACATTTATATGCACACACATACATTGTAAAATTATCACAATTTAAACATGTAAAGTTTGAGCCAATAAGACTGATATTTACCATTAATACCAACAGCTTTCAACAAGGATTTAGTGGATTTATCTTTTTTTTGGTTCTTCTTTCCACTCGAGGTTGTATATATTGTAGATATACAATCTGTGCTCACCTGCAAGTTGTCACACATCTCCTGGCTGTATGTAATTCTCTGGATCTCTGTGGGGGAACTGAGATATAGTGCCTGCCCCCCGTTGGTGAAGCAAAAGGTTCGTGCAATGCGCATGTCTGTCAAAGGCAGGTAACTGACATCCATCAGCGGTCTTAAACTTGGCAAACTGTGAGCAGAGGGACAAAAGTGAGAGACACTGTTAGACAGTAAGAATACTTATAAAATATTAAGTATACCCAAAACAGATCTGAACCAATTTGGAACCAGTCCAAATAGATTTAAACTCAGTAAAGAAGAGAAGAATTTCTTTGTGCTAATATTTTTTATCCACATGAGTATTTGATGGTCATTGCACATTCAGATTGGGTAATTAAAACTTAGCACATCATTCACACCTGATTTTAGCTGTAAATTAAAAAAAAAAAAAAACATTTGATAAATGTTTATATCTGAGCAGACATACTTGATGTAAAAAAGGTCAAACATGCAATCAAGCATGTCTAGTTTTGAATGTTGGAATCCCAATCACAGTGCAATTCATTATACAGCTTTGATCTGATCCAAATACCCAGAAACAGCATTTTTTTGGAAAATTTAACACAAATATTTAAACAGTCAGATAAAAGAAAGATCCACATGCAGAGCTGTGATGAGAACCGAGATACCTGAGAGTCATAACATGCCCGTTGGCACAGAAGCAGGCCAGGCACACGCTGTTAGACACAGATACCACGTCTGCTCGCAGCACAAAGGAAGATTCTGTGATGTTGTGGACAAAGAGACAAGCCTGTGAGGGCATCATGAAGACTTTGGCCTGCCTCTCGGAGCACACTACCGCCAAATGTCCCTCTCCACAGGCGTCCTGGGAGGATGACGGTGAAAAGTGGACCAGCTTCCGCCTCCGTGGACGGTCAGGGTCCTCAGGGGCATTTAGGTCCCGCCAAAGCTCATATGGACTCTGAATGAGAGCGCCCATGCAGTCCAAGAAACCAAAGCGTAATACAGATCCCTTCAGCATTTGGACGGCTCCTAGGAGAGTTTGGATGGAGTCAAAAGTGTAAGTGACAGAACATTTAGTCTAAATCCAAGTTTTTAACGTTGTTTTAAAGTTTCTGGCTGTCAAAAGTAAAAATGTTCTAAATAAAATAAATTTAAAGGTTTTTTTTTTCCCTTTTAGGTTTAAAAACTATTTTGTGTACAATCGGCACTGACAATATGAAGTGACACAAGTACAGAGAAAGTACTTTCTGGTTAAATCAGTATATGACTGCTGCAGAAATTTGATTATACTTATACTTAAAAAGAGACACATCTAAATAACATAAAAATCAAAAGCACTTTCTTTTCTGTTGGACAGTAATTTCTGAGGTCTCCAGCAATAAGCTCACAACTGCAGCTTTAAAAGGAACCGATTTTTTAGGGCCCATTGATGTTTTTTTTTCTTTTATACTTCAAATAGGGGCTTTTTTTCACCACAAAATATGGCTCCTGTCATGGTAATGAATGTTTGACTGGCTCTATTTGTTTAGTCAAATTGAAAAGAGCATTGAGGCAGCAAAACCTTTCGAGCTCTTAAACTGAGGCAAGGAATGCAAAATCATGTGCAGTGAATGTCTGTAAAAAATTCTAACAAAAGTTTTATTAAACATAAAAAATCAAACCAAAACAAAAAACCAAGAATACTTCAAATGATATTCTTTTGATAATTATTTATAAGCTGTAACTTAATTTTGAAATTAGTATTAGTATCCGAGTATAACTTTTGTGCTAATAATGGAATTTCCACATGTAAAACCAAATCAAAACAACCCCAAAACAGCTGTTTTTTAAGGTTTATTTGTGTCTCAGACAGTCAAAGTTCAAACTGCCATCACAGTGAAATCCAAACTCATTTATAATGATTGGACTTTGCTGCTTGTTATTAGCATTCATCCTCCACCTTATTTTTACCAAATTAAGTTAGTTTCCCTGAAATAATGTAGTCAGATCACTTAATAAAATAATGTATTCTTTTCCAGCTGAAGCATGGTTACTGTGCTAAACTCTTAATGCAAATCTGCACCTGGACTGGTTTTTTCCAGAATCCCTGTCAAGCTGCACAGAGCAGATTATCTAAGCAAAAAAAAAAAACACTTATGAGATCAACATAGTAAATCAGTTATTTTTATGTATATAAACCACACATTGTAGACTGCTAATTCCATCTGCCAGCGCAAGAAAAAAAATGTAATACTATCACCTGGACAGAAATGAACTTCTTGAGAATTTTAACTGCAGAGCAGATCATATGGTGTTACATCACACAATCTCTTCTATTTATATAACAACTGAGGATGGAAACACATGTGAATTAGTAGATCTTTTATGAAACGAAGATGAGTAGCTAAAGTTTTTATATATGTATTTCATTATTTACATGATTGGACCTGAATACACGGTCTTGTAAAGTTCTGCGTTTGAATTACATTCAAGAGCAGATGACAACCTATAAATCTCACTGTGCAAATTTCCTAACAAGCTGTGAAAAACTCTTAAAATTTGAAAGATGCAGTTAATTTCATTTATTACATTTTTATAGAGCACTATCAAACATTAAAGAGCTTCATTAGGTTTTTCTGTCTGACCTGAGGTGCATAAAAAAAAAAAAAAAAAAAATCTCTGTGCCACATGTAAGCAGATATTCATGTTTAGGACACTTACTAAAATCAGAATGGAACACATGTTGCCATTATTTGGTTTAGGTTTGAAAATGGTGTTTGCATTAAAATAAGAATTAAACTTTTGTCCCATTTTTGTTTTATATCTCTGGTTCACTGCCTTCCTTCTTTCTGATTTAAATCATTGCATTTTATGACCTGGAGTTGAAAAGACTGAGAGCTATTTTCAACCTTTTAACTTATTATAAAAAATTGCACCCTGTTGACTTAAATCCTTGAATTATTGGTAAGAGCAAAAGTGAGCAGGGTTGATTAGGATCATTGAGATCAGAAAAGGTTTTTAACTCATAAGACATTTTGTATTGAAGCCCATCCTGCTGATGCTTACCACTAGGACCGACGGTAACAGACTCCTCCATCCTCTCCTCTTGGTCGGTAGGGATGGACAATGGGATGAGCAGGACCACACCTAAGCTAGTGCCCACCCACAGACATGGTGTTGGGAAGACATCGCTCTTGCGTCCATATGACTCTCCAAACTGCAGCGTGGTGATGGCCTCTTTGGTGTCCCGGTCAATGCTAGACACACTGGAACTGCGCGAGCGGCTAAAGGAGTTTTCGCGACTCTCTGCAGCAGCAGCAGCAACAGTCGAACACAGAGGTGCAGAAATGATACATGAAGAGACAGATGGAAGGCAGTAACGGGGAGAAGAAGAACAAAAAAAGAGGAGAAAAAACAGTGATGGAAAAAAAAGTTAATGGCAACAGTTGATGAAAGATTAGCGTATGTTAATGGCAGCATGGTAAGGAAGAATGGAGAATGAAAAGACAAGCAGTTAAAAAGAAAAAAAGACATAAAGTAAGGAGGAAGAAGCTTCGAAGACACTTTTCTAAAAGTCAAAAGTGGTTAGTCTGAATTGTAAGTGATGTAAAACACTGCAACAAAAATGCCACAGAATGAACGTATAGACTGCAAAGTGATTATTCATTACAAAGAAACAGCTGGACAGAAACATAGTCTTTCAAACACACACACGCACCTTTATGCCTTCCGCTTATTGAAATCACACTCATCTATAGTCACGGCAGGGTTCCATTTTACAAACACTCATGCATACGCTAGCAGCTGCACCAATTTCTAAACCTTTAACTCCATTTAAGAACTACACATTCAGGTCCTCCATTGTGTGCTTAAAGCCTCCATCATGGAAGTCTTTCTGTATTGCAGCATTTCTGAATTATTCAGAGCGAAGCAATGTGCAGAACCTCCACTCCCAAACTAATGTTACACAAAGCAGAGACTTTATGTCGAAACAACGACGGGGGTAAAACCTGGTGGACACTTTTCAAGCTGAAAGGTTGATGCTGAATAGCTTTACAGGACTTCACAAGAACCAGCTTTTTTTTTAGAATGTTTCATTTTTAGGGTTAGAAACACTGATTTTCTTGAAGGATTTAAATTAAAATGTGTTCCATCAATGTAGGTGTTAAATAAATAAAGTAAAAAACACACAAAAACAAATTAAGAAACGCGTCTGTGGGGCCTAAAAAACTTTCAGCAGCAGTTCTATGGTGATAGTTTCACCCACCGGGTCTGTACATTGTCCAGGACAAGATGAGGCAATTCAAGGCATGTTTTAGATGACAAAGGGCCACAGGACGAACTGACATTTTGACTGACTGAATGACGGATAAACAAATTAGTCAGCAGGACAGCAGTAGATGTGTTTGTGGCCGAAGCTTCCTTACCTCGCTCATTCCAGCAGTAGGAGGTGGTGGTGTGGTGCTCGTCGTGGGAGTACATAGTGACTCCGTGTAACTGCTGAAGCATTGCCCTCCTGGATGCATGCCCTACTTAACCCCCACAACATGAACCCCATTGAACAAACCACACCCCGTGCGCGCACATATACACAAGCGCAGCAACGAAACAAACGAGATGGACAGATGGACAGTAGTCCCAGTGAATGACAAAAAGGGAAAAAGAGAAAACAACAACTGAGCTTGGAGAGACTCCTTCAAAAGTATATAAAAACAAAGAGATGGCAAATGTAAAGAAGCTGACTAGCTATTTTTTTTTCTGGTGGCCACACAACCCTTAGTTATGTTTCTACCTTCTGCCATGAATCCAGGTGGAACACTGTGTTGTAAAGGTTACTGCCAGTAAAAGTAAGTTGTGTTTGCATTTCACTTATAAGGAACTCTGGAAGAGCTTTCCTACATGCAGGGCAGTACTTTAGATGAAGACATTCTGAATAGCATTGTTAAACGACAACAAGATTTTGACACTCCTTTCTTTGAACCTGATATAAAATACGAAAAGTGGATTTCTGTTTGCAAACAAGTTCAAAACAACCACATGGAGTGAGATTTAAAAAAGATACAATGAAAATAAAAACTGCCCCCTGCCAAAAAAGAAAAAGAATAAAAAATAAAAAAGAAACTTCTCTGCAGTGTTCGACAACAGTGCTGCACAATGCTGCAGGCATCCAAGATCATACAAAGTCTTCTGTTGTGAGTCTGGGCGACAGCAACTTGGCTTTGCTGGGTGTCACAGGGGTGTGTTTACGCTGTGTGACAGAGCCTGTGGGGTGCTGGCTAATGAAAGTCAGGCACAGTGGTGTTCTGACAGGACACAGGGACCCCTTGGGGCCCCTGACAGGGAGGCAGAGGCAGGTAATTCAGTATCAGGGAGGTGATAAGGGAAGGCAAACAATATTAAGTGGTGAGACAGAAAAAGTTCCAGAGAAAGACAGCGGCACACACACACATTTTAGAGAGACATGGACCGACAACTAGAGACTATTTTTGTTTCTGCATTGACAAAGACAGACTGAATGAAACATTGTAGAAATAAACCAGGTAGGTTTGGCTGTTATTATCTGAACATTTCGGAATATAAGACCATATTGTAATATTTCTAAAAAGTGAAATACATAATTAATGGTGACAAAACACTGAAGAACTTGGTATACCACAGTCCCATGGAACACCAGGTCTACTGGGTGTGTATTTGTATTAACTGATTTTTTTTTTTTTCCAATCTCTTCAAGTTGCTTCATCACCTCAAAGTTTTGCAATGTATATTTTAACTGTATTCTCTGGATGTGGGTTATACTGAAATGACAAAAACAAAGTAAAATAAAAAACCTACATCAGTTATCTCTAGATTATCAAACGCAACTGATGACGCAAACTGAGGCCCTTTTTACAGTGGATGAAATGACCCAGCTCTGCTCTTTTGGCCTTAACAGCTGCGAATTTGGAAAAGCTATTACAGTATGAAGGCAATCATGAGACTGAGTACTCCCCAAATGGGATTTTTCCTGCTATTATGCTATAGATGCTCTCTTGTGCCTTCACCACACTCTTCATGTTAGCAGCAAGTTCCTAGAAAAAATGTACATATGCATCTACAAATGCACCTCACTGCAGGCTTAGCACTGGCATGACTCTCTCGGCTCACATCACAATGTTAAATTGATAAAGTTGTAACTTAGGCAGGAGACCATCATGTCCAGCTCTGCATCAAATTCTTAACAAACAAGCCACACTGGTGTGCACGGGCCCCGAGTCACATATAAACTGCCACCACACTTCCCCACACTCCACTGCTGATACAGTGCAGCCTTGAGGGCAAACCTTTAATTTAAAGCTATAGTGCGTAACTTCTGTCGCCCCCTAGTGGAATTTTGCGTTATTACAACAGTGAAGCTGGCGCTTCCATATGACGTACGCCCCCCCCACCCGCTATCCCTCTGCCGCTGTGATTCGCGATTCCACAACATTTTTATTCTGTTTGAATAAGGACAGCTGTTGAAAAAAGATGGACTCTTCGGAAGAACTTCCCGATAAGTGTGTCTCGGCCGTTTCTTTGGCTTCTCCGCCATGTCGCTTTCCCGTTCTGCCTGCACTCTGCCTCCTGCTACGAGACTCTCCACTCGTCCTCCCCCTCCCTTCTTGTTGTGACGTAAAAGACGTAATTTCCTGCGCGCCAGCGCGGGAATATCGCCGGTCGACACGCAAAGTAAAAATGATATATATTGAAAAATACCGTGAGATGTTTGAGGAGCCGATCGGCTTAATCTGCATTGTGTCATCTCCTCTAATAGTGGCTTGGCTGAAACGGACATTCACGGACATGTAAAAGTTACGCACTATANATAAGGGAAGGCAAACAATATTAAGTGGTGAGACAGAAAAAGTTCCAGAGAAAGACAGCGGCACACACACACATTTTAGAGAGACATGGACCGACAACTAGAGACTATTTTTGTTTCTGCATTGACAAAGACAGACTGAATGAAACATTGTAGAAATAAACCAGGTAGGTTTGGCTGTTATTATCTGAACATTTCGGAATATAAGACCATATTGTAATATTTCTAAAAAGTGAAATACCGGTACATAATTAATGGTGACAAAACACTGAAGAACTTGGTATACCACAGTCCCATGGAACACCAGGTCTACTGGGTGTGTATTTGTATTAACTGATTTTTTTTTTTTTTCCAATCTCTTCAAGTTGCTTCATCACCTCAAAGTTTTGCAATGTATATTTTAACTGTATTCTCTGGATGTGGGTTATACTGAAATGACAAAAACAAAGTAAAATAAAAAACCTACATCAGTTATCTCTAGATTATCAAACGTAACTGATGACGCAAACTGAGGCCCTTTTTACAGTGGATGAAATGACCCAGCTCTGCTCTTTTGGCCTTAACAGCTGCGAATTTGGAAAAGCTATTACAGTATGAAGGCAATCATGAGACTGAGTACTCCCCAAATGGGATTTTTCCTGCTATTATGCTATAGATGCTCTCTTGTGCCTTCACCACACTCTTCATGTTAGCAGCAAGTTCCTAGAAAAAATGTACATATGCATCTACAAATGCACCTCACTGCAGGCTTAGCACTGGCATGACTCTCTCGGCTCACATCACAATGTTAAATTGATAAAGTTGTAACTTTACACTGGTGTGCACGGGCCCCGAGTCACATATAAACTGCCACCACACTTCCCCACACTCCACTGCTGATACAGTGCAGCCTTGAGGGCAAACCTTTAATTTAAAGCTATAGTGCGTAACTTCTGTCGCCCCCTAGTGGAATTTTGCGTTATTACAACAATGAAGCTGGCGCTTCCATATGGCATACGCCCCCCCACCCGCTATCCCTCTGCCGCTGTGATTCGCGATTCCACAACATTTTTATTCTGTTTGAATAAGGACAGCTGTTGAAAAAAGATGGACTCTTCGGAAGAACTTCCCGATAAGTGTGTCTCAGCCATTTCTTTGGCTTCTCTGCCATGTCGCTTTCCCGTTCTGCCTGCACTCTGCCTCCTGCTACGAGACTCTCCACTCGTCCTCCCCCTCCCTTCTTGTTGTGACGTAAAAGACGTAATTTCCTGCGCGCCAGCGCGGGAATGTCGCCGGTCGACACGCAAAGTAAAAATGATATATATTGAAAAATACCGTGAGATGTTTGAGGAGCCGATCGGCTTAATCGGCATTGTGTCATCTCCTCTAATAGTGGCTTGGCTGAAACGGACATTCACGGACATGTAAAAGTTACGCACTATAGCTTTAAAGTTGTAAAGCTGTATCTCATACCCCTCACATGTGTGCTGTCAAATGAGAGAAAGTTTGCTGTAAATTCAGTCTCACTTCTCCTGTCATCTGCCTCATCTGTCTCCTTGCCTGCCATGCAGGCCTCATTAACATCAGACTCATTTCTCGCGCTGCTTTCTGACCTTTAATTATTTCAGTCATCCTGCTGGCTCTTCACTGTGGTAACCCAACGCAACTGATAATACAACAGTGCCAAAGGTAGACAACAGATGCAGAACATGCAAGTGTCTGCTGAGAAATGGGACAATTTGAAACCTAATCACTGGAGTCAATCATGGGAGATTTCATCCAAATAGAGGCTGAACAGTGTGAGGAGAAAATAAGAATGAGAATCTGATGTCATTCTGTCTTGAGTGACTATTTAAAATATAAATACAGGCGAAATCATAGCACAGAGGGATGCATTTAACTTGTTTTCACTGTAACTTGCTGACTCCCAGCCTGAAACTGCTGTTCTGGCAACCTCAGAAATACAATTTTAACAGTTTGTGAAACCAAAAGTATCCCCCTTGCAGGGTTGGTCTTGCAGGCAATAAAAAGTGAGGCTTACTCTACATTAACATTTTTGGCTGTTGAGTCAAGCTGAGACAAGAGTCATGGGAGTTTGAACAGAGTCAGAATTGAGCTACTGCAGCCAGGCGAGTAGTGAGAATAGATGTGGGAGCAATTTGCATATTCATAGATCTGCAAAATTACACGAGGCAACGTTAGAAAGTTAGATATAAGCTGTGTTAGGGCATGACCAAATGATATTTTATAGCAAAAAATCTCCTAATATGTCATTTCACGAAAAGAGATTAGATTTTAAAAGAATTAAACAGGAAATTTAAGCAATGGATTAAGGCAAGTTTTTAGACATTTGACATTCCCATGTATTCAGGTGAAGTGAGGTGATGCTCATCAGCTACAATTCCAAAGCTTTGCATTTAATTCTTCAGAAATGCAGTCATATTTAAAATTTGATATTTTTAGAAGCTGTAAAAGCCTCAAATTAAATGTGAAAAAGAGCAAGTTCCTCTGTTGCCTGCATCGCACTGGCTGATAATGCACCTGTAGCCCAGGCAATGACTTTAATAAAACATTCATCCCCTGCTAATAAAGAAGAGCTCCCCTCTTGGTTCCAGGTCACTGTTGTATAATGAGGTTGATGAAGAAAGCAGCGTGACTCTAATTGCCGAATTGATGCAAAAGGCTCAGCTTTGACTTAACAAACAGCAGTGCTCTCCACTATGGCAGACTAGACTTTTATTTAGAGTTAACGCGTCACAACAGCATTGTTGTGAAAGCTTGTACAGACCTAACTAAGGGAGGCCTAAACTAAAATTACTTTACAGCACTAGTTTGAAGAGCATGCAGTTTAGGAATGTGATTCTACTTCCAACTGGCAACATTTGCTGTCACTTTATGTTTGATGTTCATGCAAAGTGGCTAAAGTAGCGATGACATTTCAGGGACTGTCACAATTTTGAGTTTCCTGTGGAGAGATTTGCCTTCCGTGACTTGACTGAGACTTTTTGTAGATAGGAGGGAGTTCAGGGTAAAGAGCAAATAAAGGTCCATGAGTGAGGAGCTCGCAAAGAGATAATGTGAAGCATCTACACTCAGTGAAAGGAAGTATTGTTTATATGATGATGATGATAAGAAATTAACCTGATGTGCATGTAAATGATCTCCTGGCTGATTTACAGCTATGTAGTAAATCAAATTTAGTGTGTAAAAACTTCTCTGCTTCCATGATCGGTTGACCTTCAGTCAGTTTTTATGGATAAGCAGCTCAAATCTTTGCACTGAATTTGTCCTGCTTTTTAGTTCTGGAAGACTGATGAATAGTTAGAGTTAGAGGATGTTGTTTACTAAAAGCAGATCAAAGTCCTGCGTCACATCCTAATGTCTGCTGTTGCTTGGTAGTGGCAGAATAAGTGCACACATTCATATATGCCTTGTGATTAAATAAATTTGAACAATCCCAGCAGAGGCATTTTTTTTGTGTGTCAGTTGGGACGTCAATATCTCAAAATTACATTTCTGAGAGGGTCATTTTAGGTCTTAAAATGACAGAACTTTCTTTTATCTGCTTTTTTCCCTTTACTTTAACTCTGTCTTGATTATTGAGAGGAAAATGTAAACTATAAAGCCAAATACAAGACTAAAGAACATCTCTTTGAAGAGACAGCTCACTGAACATGTGACTGGTGTTTTTTTAAGACTGTTACCATCATCCATATATATATATATATATATATATATATACTACATTAAAGTGTTAAAGTATCACACAATGTGTTTTAGTTTTGCACACGTATGCATACATGGACACAAACTCACAAACATTATCCTTTCTACAACACACAAAAGCAAACAGACATTTTCACACTTATTATGGGGATATCAAGTCTCTGTTGGGTCAGGCAAGTTTTTTTGTAAATCAAGATCAGGTTGTGATCAGAAAGTGCTGCAGTGGAAGACAAAATGAGACGATGACAGATAATATGACAAAAGGTGCTTGAAAACAATAAATAAACCAAATAAAAAATTGAAAAAAGTGGATAGTGTGGCCCCACTATATACACCTAAATTTTGTTTTTACTCATTGTCAAAGGAAAGAAAACGCAAACATAGCCTGAATTTATTAACAAATAACAATATCACCCACCTATAACTTCATGAGAAAAATAAAATAGAACAAAACATCTACAAATTTCTTTGCGATAACATCATTGAAGCCACAGATTCAGTAAACATGAGCACAAAATAAAAGTTTTTATATGTGGAAATGAAAAAAAAAAAAAGAAAGATAGTTCAATCATTTTACATTGCACTGATCTCCAGGCCCAGAACATGGTCAACACAAGCAACAGATTAAAGCAAACAATGCAAGGTTGTTTCTTGCATTTGAAAGTTGCACAACCAGTTGAATTGTTTAGGGTGATGCTAATGCAAGTATTACACATGGCAGCAAAATG
Organism: Pachypanchax playfairii; assembly: GCA_006937955.1. NCBI lineage: Eukaryota > Metazoa > Chordata > Actinopteri > Cyprinodontiformes > Aplocheilidae > Pachypanchax > Pachypanchax playfairii. The sequence goes on along the minus strand of SSNP01000002.1, from coordinate 6,995,748 downwards.
CAAAACATTGTTAAACAATCCAAATCTAAACATCTTTGCAAATTTAAATAATGTGCTATTTTTATGTATTTTATTTTGAGATTTTACAAACTCATTCTGATTACAAAACCAGATCTTAAAAATGTAAAAAAGAAAACAAAAATCATTGAACCATTAAAGATTCTAATCTATTTCAAACAAATCAAAGCAGTCGGGTTTAGCAAAATATACATTTAAACTGCACACGCTTCTGTTTTTAATTTGTTTACAGTTTAGCAAAGGATCAGCTTTGCGGAGCTGCGGCATTTTGCGCTGCTAATTTGCATTAGCATGTGCATGCTCTGTGTTAACTATGTCTAAGGCCTCAATCCTCTTACCCCAGGGAGAAGGGTGGCATGCGTTCACTGAGGGAGGGGAAAGGTGGTGTTGGAATAATTTATGGAAGGGAGGTGGGAAAACAAGCACACACCTTCAGTGTGGGACACAGGCAAAGAGATCTCCATGCAAGCAGCAGACTGGGCCTTGCGGAAGGGTGGTCGGCCAGGGCCTCTGCGGGTAAGCCGTGGCCCCTCCGGACCCATTGGAATGCGAGGTTTCCCCGCCGAGCAGGGCTGGGAGGTGGGGCTAGTGCAATGTCCATTGACATGATCTGTAACAACGGCAAAGCATTAGCAAAAAACGGAAGGAGGGAGATGATTAATTTAGTTTAACATTTTGTAATTAACATCTGCAATATCCATCTTCACAAGTCTGAAAAATGGCAGTGAGATCCAAACATTTTATGGAAATCTGCATTTTACAGGCTTCATTTAGTTCTTTAAAAAGACTCGTTAAAGACTATACAATTACAAAATGTAACCTGGCAGTTAAATGTCTTGACGCATGAAGATGGAGATCATTGCAGTGTTGAAGGAGCAGGCTGACGTTAAAATCTGATCGTTGAGTACGAAAATGATAGTGAGGGATAAGGGAGGAGTGTGTGGTTAAAGGGCAGAAGAAAGGTTTGAAGTAAGTATGTGTAAGAAGAAGAAAAGATGCTGCGGCCAAATAAAAGGAAAACAAAAAAAATACAGAGTGAAGTGTGAGTGTAGTTTCATCCAGTCTGTGCCAGGAAAGAGATATAAGCAAAGCAGGTTTATTTCATCTCCACTTTGTGATTGTTTTTAGGTTGAAAACTTTGTCTTAATCAGAAGCAGTTTAATTCTTTGTCAAGCCCAAAAGGTACATGACATTACTAGCATGGTTTGCAAAGAAAAAAATGTTAAGATCTTTTTTTATTCTAATGCAAATCGCTATAGTTAAATGGGCGATGGAGTCGCAGATGGTGTTGACACAAAAACACTTGTTACCCTCTAGAAACAGGGACTTTACACAACTTCCCCTGAGGGACTGCATTTGTTAGTGGCTTTGTCCTTAGTTAATGTGATGTGCTCATGGGACTGAGTGTGCGAGAGGAAAATCCTTTAGTTAGAACTAAAACATATTAATGAGAGAAACGAAAAGAAGAGCAGGATTGTGTGGACTGGGTTAATTCTGCTTTTTTTGTTGCTGCCCACAGTTTAACAAACTGCCAAGACAATCATAATTAACAGTCTCATGATACCCTTGACTCGGAGAAGTAAATACAACGTTGCCCTTTTTATAATGACATCCTTGTGGCAGTAAAATCCAAGGTTAAAAGCATTTGTGGTTGATAGAAAGGCCTGATGGAATCATTTTGCCTTTCTCCGCTTTCTGTCCTGATATCCTTGAATGTAGACATTTATGAAGCATGAGGACAGACAGCATTATGCTAATTGGTAAAAGCAGAACACAGTGTCCCTTATTCCCCGCTCTCTCATGTCTGCTTCTTCTAAACTAGTTTTCTATTTAGCTGGTTCTCACAGAATTTATTCCATTTCAAAGTGAAGATGAAAAACTCTGGGGTGCCAACCAGTCTACGTGCAACACTCACCCAGTTTCAAGGCAGGATGAACCAAGGCAGTCCAGGGAGTTTTCACTAACACTGGGCTAATGGAAAGCCACATGACAGCACTGCTGTGCATCTGATTGGATGTTTTCTTAATGTGAATTTCAAACAATTATTCAGTTAATCACTTTTTGGCTTCCAAATGTTGGGAGCCTCTAAAGAACAGAAAAGACAACAGTGTACTTCTAAATTTAACCCCATTCGAATGCACAGTGTGCACAGATTAGTACACACATCTATTAATAATCATAAAAATAAATATGTAAGATATAAAATCTAAAAAAAAACACAAAATAATTCCCTACTACAAACTATTGGTATTTTTTCTTACAAATAACTTTCAGTAAGAGTAATAATAATGTATTTACCCATTTTGCTAACAGTTGTAAATATTAAGCGAATTTTAAAATTTGGGCAAAACATGTCATGCTTACCATTCCTGAAAAAAAAAAAAAGTTTCTTTACCTGCTATGAAAAGAAAGGTTTGTACATGAGGATAGTGACAGTAGGCACAGGCACATTATATGTTTTGTCAGAGTGGACAGTTTTCATGTGTCACCGCAGAAGGATAGCAAAGAGAAACCTGAGATCATGATGTGGTGCAGCTTAGAGGTTCATGCGGGATATAGGCACGTTGTATCTGTAATGCAGATGATCAAGTCAAAATGGAAGAAAAATTGTTTAGGAAAGAAATGATCCAGTTAGAATGAGAGAAGCAGCGAGTGATCCGTTACAGTGGAGCAAGGCTGTAAATGGGAGGAAAGTTTAAATCAGAAGATGGTCCAATCATGAGAGAGCGATAGAAAACCTCAAATTTAAATATGGGCATGGATTACAAATCACTTTTAGAAACACTTGCAAAATGTAGAAGAAGAAACAGACAAAGTTGGTTTAAAACAAATTAAAGTATATCAAAGAGGCAAAACACACAAACGTTTTGGGCCGATAGTCTCATGGGCTGGTTGAACAGGAAAGAGAGTGATAAGAAAAATAAAATAAATAGTGAGAAAGGAAAAAAGTACTTATGGAACATAAAAGCATAGAAACCGGGACAAAAGCAGAAACTAAATGACTTGAAAGAAAATCAAGTGAAAACTGCTGGCTTTCGCCTACCGTACCAAGATCAGTCTTAAGATCTGTGGGCAGACTTAACTTTCTGCCGGGTCCCTTTACTGAAACAAAAGAATAGGAAACAAAGAACTAGTTATTCCATTAAAAAAAGAAAATAAATGAAATCATAAAACAAATAAACCAAAAGGAAATAAATCAGGTGAAATTTATGTCAAGTAATGACAAATAAAAAGGAAAACCAGAAACAGAAATTAAATGAAAGGGAATTTATTGAAACATCCAACCAGAGCATGCAGATCGGTGCAGTTACACACAGCAGGCAAATTTCAAAATGCATGCTTGATTGTTGTCCTAGGCCAGTGCTTCCAACTATTTCATAAAGCTACTAAGATAATCTAAAAAAATAAACAGTTTTGACCTGGACTAATCATTCAGTCATGTGGAGCAGAACCTTTCTATCATCTGTGAATTTATTTTAATTTACTTGTTTGCTGATTGCGCAGCAATGAGGCACAAACATTTGCCACAGAAGTAAATTCTGATAATTAAAAACATATATATGGAATTTATTTTATTTATTTTTAGCAACATCTTCCTGTTCTTCTCTAATGTCCATGGAAATTCTGCTCTCAGAGGCCTGGGATGTCTGACATGATGGAGGCACATATAAACATAGTGACACCAAAGGTGCCAATACAACAATCACAGTCAAACATTGAAGAAAACCAAAATAGCTCAGTAAAACATTTTGCAAGCATTTTGCAGTAAATTGAGAAATGCAAGGGTTGAACTTAAGGTGCTATGAGTCTGTTTCCTTCATTTAAAAGAAAAAACAAAACAGAGATATGATAATATTCTATAGTCTTTGTTTTGAATGATTTACTTCATATGGTTCAGAGACGAGGTGGTGTCTGATATTCCATGACCACGAGAAAAATGGCATGACCATGAATCAGCATTTTTCAACATTCTGGTCATTTCAAATTTGATTACAAAAATTAACGAGCATTCATTTATTTTGTAAAACCAAACAAAAAAGAAAAAAAAACTGAAGAAAACTCAGGTTTCAATCCTTCTGCTGTCAAGTAAAAATGAAGCAAATACTGTATCAGATGAAGGTTTTCTGGAGGGTATCATTATTTATTGTATCGCATTTGTATAGTTTTGCTTCAAGAAAAGGCAGCATGTTGAGTCAGTGGATAGTATAGTTGGCACAGAGTGGGAAGAGTTGGATTTGAACCTGCAGAGCTTCCACCCACAGTCAGAAAAACAGACATGGTAGATTAAATTGTTTTAATAAATTGGCTTTTTAAACGTGCACAGTGATCTTTGTGTTCACCCTTGGATGTCCAGTCTGTAACATGCCCCCTAGCCAAAGTCAGCTTGTACAACCTTGAGCCATGTGACCCTGAACTAATGATATAAAGCTATTGGATAGATTTTCAGATATGAATGATGTCATTAGCTTGGTATCAAAGGCCACTTTAAGGATAAACATTGAAATATACTGATATTACGAAGGAAATTGGGGTGGTGGGATGCTATGATTGAATTTTCCAATCTATTTTTGCTCCTGTTTTTACAGAAACCCTTGTAGACCTTTAAATTAGTCTTGCTAATGAGAAAACAGATGAGCTTGGTGTGTTCCTCATAATAAACCAGTGACCAGATGTTGCTACAGCCATAAAAAATTGGAACATTAGAAATACAAAGACAGGAAAAATGTTCCCATAATAAACCCATTGGACACAGATGGTTCATCTGTTTAAGAGCTTCTTGGCTGGACAAATAGTTCATGAAAGGTTTTTTTATCAGAATAAACAGGTTGGATTGATTTGAGGAGCCAAAGGGCTGCTCAGTCAGAAAAAAACATTAACCAACCAAATAATGCGTGAATTATAAATTATTAATGCAAGCTTTTAACCTCAGTTTTATTCTTATGTATTACTACACCGAGCTCATAATTTCATCCACATTATAACTTTGAAAATGCAAACTGTATTTGTTAAACAATTTGATAAACACATTTTGACGATTTACTGATTTCACAGTCTGTCTTTCATTTAATGTATTGACCGTATGCAAAAGAGGAATACTTTGTTCAAATGTGAGACCGAACCATATTTGACTTGACATGATTATGTACTGCTTTAATCTTTTATTAGCTCATTTTGCTGACCCCATTGCAGTGGTCACACTGGCCAAATACCCAAGCTGGTGTTGCAGTGGGACCCACTATTAATTTTAATTAATCTATCAATTTTCTTACATGAAGTAATGATTGAAATGATGTCAAGATGTATGTCAGATCTGGCTAAGGACTGAATTAGAAACACGGCCATCTTTGTTGCAACTCTGAAAATTTGAACCTATTTAGTGTCTCTCTGATTAACGCTTTAATTGTCTGATCTGTATGCTTTGGCAGTCTGCCTTGACTAAATCAGACATCTATGTGGGCAGCATTGTGATGCTGTGTGTGAAAGAAGTCAAGGATTTACATTAACTCTTGCATTTTGAATGACCTGCCTTGACTTTTTATTTCTCTTTTTTTGTTTTAGTAGGAAGCTCCCATTGAGATAAACTATTTTTTTCTTAAAGCGAATCTTGGGGGTGATGGGAGATAGACACCAGCTCCCTGCAACCCTGAACAAGAATTAGCAGGTATAGACAATGACTGGCTGACTGTTTAAAGAACTCTTTGGAATTCATTGTGCTAAAGATTTCAGTACTTTATAGCCCCCTTTTCCTGAGAACAGGAAGGGTCACTGTGCAAAAGGAAGAATTAACAAAAAAAGTAACTTGTTTTGTTCAGGACACAAGTCATGTTGTCATAATAAATTAAGATAATTTGGAATGTCATCTTAATGAAAATATTTCACTGCAGTGAGGTGTAAATACACATGTGAACACTATGTTTTTGTCTTCTCCCAAATTTCACAACCAAAATACCACAATGGAACAACATCAAACAAATTATAAAGTGGGATAAATATGTTTCCAAAGAACTGCACAGTTTTAATACGTTGAGCAACATCTCAGCTATCTGGAAAAAGTCGTACATTTTAATTGAAATGTTTAATAAAAAAAAAATTAAACTAAAGAACTAACTTCATATGTCATGCTGGTAATGCTTTATTTTAAACCTACTGATATGCACTTTAAGTGAAACAAGTCTCAAATGAGTTCTCAGCACTGTTTATTACAGATATGTGCTCACAAGTTTCCCCTCTGCATAGCAATGGCAGACAAAATGATTTACTACTTGTTGCTCAGCAGCTGATGGCATCTCTAAAGTTGTTTTTGTGTTTTTTTTTGGTGACCTGCAGGTTATTGCTTTCTCTCTGCAAACATAAAACATAGCTCGAAGCAAAAAAACAAACATTTAAATGTTTTTCAAAATGTGCTGTTCTGCATTGCTCATTTTTTAGTGCTAGTTCAGACAGGCATTTTATCTTTTAGGTGATACATCTGTCCTAGCTGCCTTGTGATTAGTATTCATACCACATCCTGGAACTTTTAGCATACCACACCTATCTATTCTGATTTCAATATATTTCATACCAACTTGTCTTTTCCTTGTGTCGCATCTGTATTTTTTATAAAACAATAAAAGACAAGACAACAAGGATTAAACCTTTGGTACTTGGATTCCTTAAGGACTTGCATAGGGAACATCTTTGGACAGAATTATAGTGAGGCATAGGGCTAATATACCATAGAACTAAACACGTTTGAACATTGATACACTGTGGACACAAGAAGCAAGCTGTAGCTATATTCATTGGCACTACAATTGACCACACACTAGGCTTCATGCAATTAGTTGGAGACAAGACTGATGAATGTTAGCCAAGGGGACAACATGATAAGTATGTGGGCTTATTGACACACAGAAAGAGACCCCCAGTGCCATGGCTCGGGAAAGGGAGCACACTGCCTTATAGTGGCAGTGATGAGTGATTCTAGACGCACAGTGATTAATGTCACACAGAATGAAGCACTCGAAGCACTGACGAGTGAGGAGAAGTATCCGTCTGGAATACAACTCCTTCCTCTTTTTTTTTTAAGCCCACCTGCATCAGATCAATAGAGAATGATGAGGGATTGAAGGTCGAAAACTAGATTGGGCACATACAACAAACATCACTGCACCTGGCACGGTGAGACAATGCACCGACCAACAGTTATCTGCACAAAGCATTTAGCACATTAAAAAAACAGCCGCACACGCTCTAACCCTAACAACACAGTGCACATTACACTGCAAGCAAGCTGGTTTGTAGGTCTTTTCATTGTGACTGACAGTAATTTCAGAAAGGCTGATTGCACTTGTCTGGTTGGGTCTACGATATTCTAGTCATGAAAGAACAACAGTGTTCAAGCAGTCCTACAGCCTAATATGTTTTTGTGGTTAGCCTAGAATACCAGGGATTCGGCTTATAAAAGAAGATGGATTTTTAAGTAACAATGTTAACTTATGTACGCAGGATTAGATCTATGTTTTCTTACTGATAGTGTTGCTCACAGTGTGAAAGCAGAGCAAGCATGCAAGGTGCAACACTGAAACAATCACCATTCTAAAACTAATGATCTTATCTACCACTTTTATGGGTATTGCCATACCAAACCACAAGCAGGTGCCCATTAACAGGCTGATATTTATAACTTAACCCTCATCTTACCATTGTCCAGTAAGTAAAAGACTGGACTGCAGTGGCTGGCTCTCAGACTGGCCACAGGCTCTGGAAGGACGCGTGGGTCATTGTGAAGGGAGGTTGGGTAATGAACTGAAACAGGAGAGCCAACAGAACAGACACATGTTTTTCAGGGAAATAGGGGAGAGACAAACACACTGGGTGAATGGGAGAGAGGAGAAACTTGCAGGTAATTGGCAGAAAGCACCTGAGAGGTACACAAAAGAGTTAATAAAAGGTTTAGGAATAACTCAACTTCACCAACAGTAAAAGACCTAGAGGTTTCCATTTGTAATTATAACAAGAGAAGTGCCACTAACACAATGACAACACAACTATCCCCAATACTTCTTACACAATACTTTCACAACATTTTTTAACTATTCATGATCCATTATCACTCAGATTTGAATGAGACTGAGTGATGATTAAAATGTTAAAGTTATTTTAAGAATTTTTTTCTCCCCAAAATGCAACAAAATTCCTCAATGCCATACATCAAATATAAGGAATTAAAACAAAGACTCCACAGTTTCATGCATTTGTTACTTCATAAATAGCCTTTGGCAAAATGTGATGATTCTCTGTTGCCCCTGCACCTACGTCGTTATCCTGATGTCTAAAAAGCCCGTGACTGCTAAGTAGGACTGACAGAAATCTGTGGGAACAATGACATGAGATCTGGTCTGCTGACAAGCTGTCAGTGTGACACTGCCAGGGTAATTACCATTTCAGCTGCCATAACGCATTTTATTTAAGGTCATACATGAGTTTTTATAAAGATCCACATCTTGAAATCTCTGTGCTTGTATGATTTCAGTGTAAAAAGAATCACAACTCTTGTTCTTGTTCAAAGTCCATCTATCTGTCCTAACTCTAAACTGTTTGAAGTATCAGATCCTACGTCACCTGGAGTGGCCACTGCTAAATATATCCTGCTTGGGTCAGGTTCTTCTCACTCATGTCATTTTGTTTTCTGTCTTTCACTGGTTTAGTCAAGTAAGAAATGCTACAGCTATGGCTTGAAACCTCAATGAAAAGGGGTGTTTGTAACCTCATAAAAACAAAGAAATAAACAAAAAATCAAAATAACAAAACCTGAGGATATAAAAAATGCAAACAGCGGGCATGCTGTGTGGAGGGGGGGGCAATTTTGAAACAGAAGGAGTTAATTACTGCATCTAATATTACGCAAAAGATAAGAAAAAGGTCAAGAAAGAGAGTATGCATGTGGATAATTGCTGACTTGCCTAATAAGTTGTCTGTCGCCTGTATATGGGTTTGAGCAGACACAGCAAACCTGGTGTGCCACAGACAGAGACAGCCTCTAATGGCCACAGAGAAAGGTGGCAGTTGGTATTCAGCCAGAGGAAACAAGGCATGAACTCTCTGCCTGTCAAGCAGAGCACAGCTGTGCTGTTTCATTTGACTGCACAAATGACCTGTTTCAGCATCTTTTAAACCTCTCTGCAATTAATATGCAAAAGGTTTTAAGCTGACATTTAATTTTTTGAGACCATTAAGGCAAATTCAGTCTTGTAATTTTAAAATTGTTAACAGCTCTATAGCTTCTCCAACAACCTGCATTTTCCTCCCCTGGTGGCTAAGTGTATGTAAAACTGACAATTGTTCACAATGTGTCTTGTTGTAAATGTTCCAGTGCTTTTCATTCATCTCTCAATGAATCTTCCTTTCTTCTGCCTCTTTAATTAACCAGTGACAAGCTTGTAATGAGACAGGATGTCCATGACCCATTCGAAATCACAATACTAAAAGACACACTGCCACAGCTGCAAAGAACATCTTGTCCTGGTTCTATTATTTTCCCCGTAGGATCTGAATAGGAGGCTCAAAACCAAGGCTGGAGAGTACATGTGAGAACAAACAAAAAAAAAGGCATTTTCTGAGATTATACTACAGGAGCAAAAATAAAAGTGTAAAATTGAATAATAGATTTACTGAATATAAAACATCATAGTAATTTGTACTATTACACTGTGTTTAATAGTGTCTAAAATATAAAACAACTATGGAAAATGTCTGATTTTTGCAATTAAAACAGTTAAAACTGAAGCAAAACACCAATGACTTTGTTTATTTACATTAGACTTCTAAATAAAAAACTCAGTAAAAAAATCTAATGAAATTGAGTTTTGTCTTATGGGTAAAAAACTATAAATCAAAAGCAAATAATCATGTGTCCTTAATAAATTTGTTTTTTACTGTGCAGAGAATTAATTTTCTCTGTACTGATCCTCCAATGCATCATGGTTACTAACTGATTAAGTACCAAACAATTTTTTTGTTATACCTGGTAATGGGCTGATATTTTAAGTTGCCAAAAGTCTGCAACAAATCTGCAGCTGTTATAAGCAACTAAAAGTGGTCTATGAAAGGAAAACTGGTAACTGGGATCAGTTGCATGATCGGCCGACTGTAACTTACATTTTGTTGCTGTCGGGCCAAAACATCATGTCTCCAAAAATTCAACTTTCAGTTTGGCACCTTGTGGATGTGTTGCATAAATGGTTCTCATCAATAAAGGCCTTAGATCTTTGAGGGTCACTATCTTGAGTGTTACAGTTGTTTCCCTTTTCCAACACACCTGAATCAATGATTAATTTATATATTCAGCATGTCCTTAAGTCCTGCAGAAGCCTGTTGATAAGCCATTGATTCAGATCTAGTGTGTTGAAAATAAACCTGTAAAACCTGCAGGATAGTGGCCCTCAAGCATCAGTATGAGACACCACTAGCTTAGTGGATCTGAAGGACATGCTGATGCTGGTTTTTGGTGCAGGACACAGTTTAGACTTTAGAGATTATGTAATTCTCTTATGGGTCACTATGTTTTGATGGCAAGCTCAAGCCTGTGGCAATACTGTAGCTATTCGACACGTGAATCCAATTTATCTCATGTTATGATGAATAAACAAAATCAACTTTAAAAAAAAAATCAGACACAGTCTAAACTTATTTTAGGACTCAGGCCACAAAGAGCCAGAGATCAAAACATTTTTTTTTCATGTCTTAAAATGGTCTGAACCTAAAAAACACCCCCTGTCCTTGTACTGGTACTACAAAGTCTTCTACAGTGTGCTTCTGGGACCCTTTACCACACACCCACACACACACACACACACTTATGCAGTACTTCTACACATTTGTGCACACTAACACACAGATGATTACATCAGGGAAATGTTGAGTTCAATGTCTTGCCCAAGAGCAATTTGAGATGTGGGCAACATTCGATGACCTGAGGATGAACCTCCAACCTTATAATGGGTGAACAACCTCTCTACCATTCAGGCTGCAAAATAAAATCCCCCCTCGATCATCTTGTGCAATCCTATTTGAACATTCCTGCAACATGACTGAGAGGCATTGGATCAGGTGTGACTTTACTCCAAGCTCGTGGTTCATGTGGCCTGAGATCCTAACTCTGTCCCTGAGGGAGCGCTTGCATTGAGAGATAACGGATTCTTACCTAGAAAGCTCTTGTGTACTTCTGTGATGCCGAGGGCTGCGATGCAGAGAAAAGTTGCTCCTGCTCAGGTTTTCCCATGACAAATACTGTTAAGAAGGTTGTCACATTGGAGTTCTTTAAAACCTCTGACTTGTGAGGCACATGGAAAGAGAAAGCTCCCAAAGTGACACGCCTATCAAAACCCATCACCTTTTAGGACAGGGATAAAGATGATGTAAAGGCTTAAAGACACAATCAGTGAATACAAAATGAATCTTATCTCACTAGGGTCAGCTGTGGCTTATCAGTGTTTGTAAGAGCAAGAACTTCAAAAGCAGAAATTCTTCATTTTTTAAACATCTTCCTCAAAATGTCACTTACGTAAAAAAGTATGAATTTACCTTTAAGACAAAGTTTTAACACCAACTGTTGAAAGGGTTTCAAAATTGGGTACAATTTTAGTTGATTTGAAAATAAGTTGTTAAATTGTTCCTCTTCTCACCAAATGAACCAGATTAGAATAATTGGGACATCAAGACAAACATTACAAGGCATTTGAAACTGTGACAGGAACTAGCTTCCGGTATGTACAAGGCTTACTAATGAAACAAGCTTACAAAACCCTCGGATTTTTAAAAAAGACCTGCAGCTTTGTGGCTTGACTGGATAATGTTTTGTAACATGTGCGATATGTGTAATTTGTTAATTAGGAGCAACATTTCCCAGTACTGGTTATCAGCTCTGCATGTTTTACATATTTACTTTCTCCAGCACACCTGGATTCAGACAAACAGGTCACCTCATCAGCTATTCATCAGACTCCGCAGAGGCCCAATAATGATCTATTCATTAGATGCAGGTGCAGAAACATGTCCACAAATAAAAATATAGACCAAAGAAGACAGATAGATAGATAGATAGATAGATAGATAGATAGATAGATAGATAGATAGATAGATAGATAGATAGATAGATAGATAGATAGATAGATAGATAGATAGATAGATAGATAGATAGATAGATAGTGATGACACAAGTCGAGCTGTACTCACTACACTTGGCATTAGTCACATTGTTATGGCTGATCTGTGAAAAGTTTTATAATGCCATTTGAGCTTGTTGGACACATCATACCTGCCTGGTAGTCTGTTTAACACAACCACACACACACTGACACAATCTCTGACCTTTAACTTTGGAATCCAATGAAATGAAGTGTTTTTCCACGACAGATAAAAAGCTCCAGCTAAAAAATCTCTTACCTCTCTTGCATTTCTGTTTTGCTTTCTCAACCAAGACTATTCCAGCAAACTGCAAAACAGTTCTCATCTACAATTATTTTTCTCTCCACTGCAAAAATGTGTAGCTCCTTTACATGCTTGAATGTATTATACATAACATTATAATTTCGGATGCATATGACAAGATAATAAACACCACCCAAAACATTTAAATAGACAACAACATTTTATCCTCTTACACGTGTTTCCTCTCAGAGAGAACATCTCTTTCATTGTACAGCTTGTATTATCTTACACACTAAAACAGTCATACATTTAAATGGTAAACATCTAAAAGAGTGAAAAGCAAATATGGTTTTTAAATAATATATTATGAATTTACAAAAAAGGTCAGTAAACAGCCTGAAAAAACAGAGGGCTTAAACTAAAACGCATGTATTAAAAGTTACTATCAAGGTATAAAGAATCTATAAGTGTTCAGTCGAGAAAATAAAACAAATTACATTTTTCTCGCCACTTTCTGAAAAGAAATGCAATCAAAGATTTCCACCCAACCTCATCACTGAATCTGAACTCCCATTCTCATCCAGTGAAGATGCTCTTGTGATGGTTGAGGTGGCTGAAGGCTGTAATTAATATCAACATCATCCTAGCAAAGTTTCAAAGTGCCAGCAGTAGAACAGATGCATACCGCGAGTGAGGACTTGGTAGTGGCTGGTGTGTGGGTGTGTAAATGTGTGGGAGCAGGTTACCTGAAGTGGGCGACTTGCTTCTCTCCATGTCAATGGACTGCTGGTTGTCATTGAGTTCAGTAAGGCCTACCACAGCCAATGTGAGCCAAGAAGAAGAGGAAGAGATACAGACTCTATGTAAGATTATATGAACAATGTTCAAAGGGTGCAAACTGATCAGAATGAATGTGGTCAGCCACGCAGAACCCAAAGAGAGAACAAATCTTAAATGATCACATCTGATGGTTTGGATTGAGTCTTCCAGCCATTTTTTAACTATTTGAGTGGTTAAAAATTCATCAACATCAGTTTTTTTTTTAATATTTGACATTTTCTCATTCCTTGGCTGTTGTTTCTTAGAATGGATTTTGTTTCCTGGGAGCAGAGTGGCTGATCAACAGTGTGACCTGCACTACAATCTGAATAAAAAAACATGGAATTGTTTTGGGTTCAGCCAGATTACATTAAGATGTAAATGTTATTATAATTTGACATTTAAAGTATGCAGTGCAAATCACAACATAAAGTGGCATACACATGATCAAAACACGAAACAAAACACAAGTCCCAATCAGGATCATCTCAAAACTGATTGCATGCAGCAAGCACAAGTCAAAACAAAACCCTTTCTCCCAGCCACATATGCTGACATGGCTAAGTTGTTGTTCTTTGAATTCTGACTCTGAATGGGGTGTTTGAGCTGCATGCAATGTGCTCATTAGCAGCCTGACTGAGTCATCACACTCAAAAAGTTTCAATTATTTCATTATTTTCTCTCAGTCAAAGCCTGTCTTAATTTTGAAGTTTTTTTTACAAATGACCAAAGACTTGACGGCCACTCTGGATGAAGCTTTACTGACGTACTAAATTAGGAATTCCTTTGTAAACGAATATATTGCATCATTTTTTTTGGGCCCTGTGTATTAATAAGGCTTTGTTCACCCCACTAAATTTGATATACTTGAAATATGTCACATGGATCATACGATTTATAACTTTCCCTTACTTAATTGACTCAAGGCGTGTCTGCCCTTCTGCAAAGGACATACTGAAGACATGACTGGAATAAGGAAAGTTCTGTATAGCAAAATGGAAAGGACAATTTGCAGTTACACCCAAAATGATTAATATTCCAATCATTTCTTTTGTTTGTTGCTTTACAGTGGGTTAACATCCGTTTCTATATCAGTTCTCTCTACCAAACCCTACACAACAACCCTCCCATCCACCCACTCCATCCCTCCTGCACACACACACACCAAGTCCCCCCAGCCTTTCCTTTGCGAAGGCCCGACTTACTCTGATAGGATGTACGGATCCTTTTCTTTGAATCTGAATAAAAGTTAGACAGGCCACGCATGCAATGTTCTGTCAGGCAGGCCCACATGCCCACATCAGCAGCCACAGAGTCACCAAAATGTGGGAGGAAGAAGAAGAGGAGGAGGAGGAGGGAGTGGTGGGTAGGATGAAAGAGTAAGAGGTGTGGGAAGAGATTTATGATAGGATAGAGGGAAGAGAGTGAAAAAGAAAGAAGCAGCATTGTAAGTTGGGTGAGCAATGATGGGAAGGGAGAGGAGATAAAGAAACAATATGAAGAGGGCAAAAACATATTTTTAGGAGGGAAGGCAGGAGGGCAAGGGGTTGGAGAGGGAGAGAGAAGAACACACAGGCTTAGAGTGGAAAAGAAAGAGAGAGCAAGCAGCAACTGAGTTAGTGTCAGGGGAGGACAGACAAGTTATACTGGCTGCTCCAACAAACCCCAGAAATGCTGATGCGACTGGTAATTTGCACAAAAACCACTGTGTTAGCACGTATCATTACTGACAGAGCAACATGAAAATAAATCTCTTGTTGCACCAACTAATAGTTTTACAGGTAAACCACTGCAGATTTTCAGCAATATTTTAATTAACATGTTGTCTTGGTAAATAACGAGAAGTTAAGGACATTTGATCAAATAAATTCATTGGATTGACATATTGTGTGAGAACACTGCATGCACAATTTGTTGGCAAACAAACAAAAAAATTATATATTTTTTTTAAATTGGTAAAACAAAAAGAAAAAGTACATTTTCCTCTCTTTGTGTTCATATTTTGCAACATTGTTCACTTTCCAACACTAATTTAAATTTGCAATTGTTAAATAGAAATGCTGCTTTGAGACTTCTGAACCCTTTTAGTACTCATGTTTAGTACTAGTATTTCGTACAGTATTTTATGTCAGTGATTGTTTTTTGCCTTATCATTTTCAAAATTGCTGTTTAAATATAATGAACTGATTTTATTGTCCTAATGCACAACAAATACACTAATATATTAGTAATCAATCTCAGTTTTTGCTATGATTCTCTATAAGCTTGGTGGTGAATTTATCT
Source organism: Pachypanchax playfairii (assembly GCA_006937955.1). Classification (NCBI taxonomy): domain Eukaryota; kingdom Metazoa; phylum Chordata; class Actinopteri; order Cyprinodontiformes; family Aplocheilidae; genus Pachypanchax; species Pachypanchax playfairii. The sequence goes on along the minus strand of SSNP01000002.1, from coordinate 6,980,217 downwards.
GTAATAAACATTGTTATCTGCTGAATTTCTCAAAGTTTCCTTTTTTTCTGCTTTTGAGATTTTATTTTCTAGAGCAAACACCTATGAAACCAAAAAAACAATACAAAAATACAGTGATTTATTTAAATCTTAGTCGGTTTTTCCCCCTTGTGAGATATTTTACCACCAATCCTGATAGCAGTTTTTCACTGATTTGCCCTAAAAGCATTAAATCCAATGAGCCTTTAAATCAAAATGAGTTGGAATTTTAAAAGTGACCACAAAAAGTGAAAAAAAAAATCCTTGTTTGCTTGATAATTGTGCACACAGTGTCGATACAAATACATATGTGTGGTGATAACATCTAGAAATGTATTGGCAAGGACAGAACGCAACTTTTATAGAGACAGCGTAGCAAGCACCCTGTCATTTGATGTATTTCATCTCTCTACAATGTTTTAAAAGTTGTATATTCAGTTTAGATTAACTCCTGCAGATACTTCAGATCAAATAGAACCATCTGTAGAACACAAAACTGTGCATGCATTTTTTTTATATTTCCAATTTTATTTTAAACACCCTGTATTTAAAGATGTTTACAAGAGCCTTCAGCAGCTCTGGTACCACATCTGAGATTGCTGAAAGTTCTTCAGTCAAGGTTAGCTTGTCAAATAAAATCTGGCTTTTATATTACACAATATTTTCTGCTCTGGATGATGGGGTTGGATATCACTTTAGCACATTAAGTGTAAATAAGTTTTTCCAAGGCCATTGTCAGCCAAGATAAGAAGGAGAGAAAAGGGAGGTGGGGGGGTTAGGAAGTACAACAAGACCTCTGTGGCTTTAAACTACAGATACTGTATATGCTCAAGCAGGATTCAGACAGTGAAACCAGATGACGACATGCATATAAATGCCAATGTTAAATGACACACAACTGGTTAACATGCGTTTCATAACATATCTGCAAGTGTTTCTGCTGTTTTTTGTTTGTTTTGCTTTTTTTTTTTTTGACAGACAAGAACAAAAGAGACAAAGTTCGACCGATGTAATGTTTTGGATTTCAGTACATATTCTGCCATGTCCGAATTTTTCTGAATAGAAAATGTGGCATTATAAGTGGGTTTGAATATTTATTTTCAATTAATTGTCATGTAATTTTAGTCTTTTACAGCATATCTGAACAGAAAGCTCTTCAAGCTGTTTGCAAGAAAAATTAATAACTAATCTGTCAATTAGCAAAATTTAACAAGAGTTAGATAAATTTAAGTAAAATATAACATAATCCTAGGATCCAATTAAATGGATATCAGCCTTTCAGTTGAATCCAGAGAGGATACAAATGTCTTAAATCGTAATCTTGAGAAAACAGAGCTAGTTTTACTGAGATCACAAGTTTATATACAAAAGCTTATTTTTTGTAAGAATTAGATTTTAATATAGCAAAGAAAACATCTAAACAAGAAGGTGTACTGAGTCCAAAAACTGGATCGGTCATGTTGGCAGCTGATTCAGGCTGAAATGTCACAAATCATCCATCATCGATCAATGCATTACTGTTAAGACCCTATTTGTGTATAGGTAACACAAAATGAAACAAAACGTCCTCATTTTTGTGGCATAATCATGTCATTATTTTAAGAAAACAGTTTTTTTGGATAATGAGATAAAACTAAGACTGTTATATCAAGATAATGGAATAATTAACTTGTGATTTTGAGAAAAAACACTTAAAATCAATTATAGCTCCTATGGCTCTTCTTAGTTTCCATATATTTCAATAAATATTAATGCTTACTTAGTTTAGATTAGTAAAATAATCCCTTTCAACTTGCACTACTACTTATCAGACAGACATATTTTCTGTGGTATGAAATAATAATATATATACTGCAGAGACAAATAAATCTTCTAGGTATATAAATAAAAAAAATAGTAATTTGCTTTAAGTCAAATTTGTTGATATAGGAACATATTAAGAATAAAAAGGTTATGGAAAAACAGCAGTAACTAAAAGTCTATAACATTAAAATATAGATCTGAGTGTGAAGATTGAAAAACTGACGTTTTATTGTGAAGTTGTGCAGTAGATGCATCTGTTTGGATGTTTATGTAGACAATTCCCAGATGTTCTTGTGTGTGCTACCTGAGGTGGACTGTCTATTCCTACGAGGGGAACGGGTAAGGCGCTGGTATGGGTCCGTAGCTCCGTACAGGTCCAGTGTCGACATACATAAGATGACAGTTTTTTGCAAGTAGTCCACCACAGCAAGCCCACTGCAGTTCCCAAACGCCAAGCTGAATGCCAAAAAGCAAAACACAGACAGAAGAAGAAGTTCATGCTACTGGCAGGTTTTGCTTATATTTCACAAGGTTATTCTCACTGACATTAGAGGTGCAACATGAAGCTATCAGAGGCTGTGAAATTAACCGTGACAGTTTGATGCAATTACTGACAACAAAAGCTCAGATTTATCTCACACTTCTTGTGCTGCTGTGACTTCCATATTAATGGTAGATTTCCCCCGAGATATACTGCCACCTGTAAACCTCTCAGCTCTGAAGCCTTTGGCATAAATGATGAAAAGAAATGATGCCCTTCAATCATCTTTTTTTAAAAAAAAAAAAAGGATTGCTAATGAAGCATCAGGTAATGTTTATAGCCAATCTCATTATCAGTGATCCTTAAATGTAATATTAAACATTAAAATATAGATGTGATTGTCGGAAGGTCATTAATCTCTGTCTGCATTCGTGGTCATAACAGCTCTGCAGAGATTATTCAGATGTCTGGCTCAGATTATACTGTTTGAGTTAAATGTTTCAGGTTGTGACAACAGCATCTAGAGTGCTGTGACAGATTCATGCATTCTTACAAAGAGTGTCTGGGGCTTCCTGCAAAACCTGTCATGCCAACCTCAAGGCAAAGACTAAACATTTGGTGCTAACAACTGCAAGTCAGTTGTGCAACTTCCACCTTTTGCATTAAAGAACAATGAAGAAAAACAACAACAACAACATGTCACTGTATGCTGTCAGAGATTTGGGGGTCAAATAAAAGGGTCAAACAAGCAGTCACATTATTTAGTGTCATTACTGTGCAAAGCTTCCTTCACTTTTTAAACATGGTTTTCTAGTTGAAAGCTGCAATGAAATAAGGACTTCCTTTCAAGTTAAGGTTGGGTTTACTGAATAGAGTTCATTGCACTGGAAACAATAAATTATGATGGTAAAGTTTTCCTTTAGTACAGACATCCATGTCTCAATAATTATGATCTTAGGAGACCTTCAGTCTTCATTGCAACTTCAGTAATTAAAAAAAAAATAGGCCTTGATATATGGTTTTGTAACGCAATGTGTCTTTTGACTTTTATATACGAAGCTCAATCCATTCAATAGATATTAATGATGCAAAAATATTTTTTTACAGGGAATGTTAAAAACATTTCTTCATCCTTTTTGTCTCCAAGCATAAAAGGGCATATTAGTGAAAAATCCAGCTAAAGACAACAACTACCTAAAAATCAATTTTTGGAACTTTATTCAAACTGAGGAGCTTCAGATATGAGCTTCAAGGAAAAAAATGTAAACCTTGACCTAGAGGGAGCTTTTCAAACATAACTGTGATTTTATTGGATTCTTTCAACTGAGGTTTTATTCAGAAGAAATCCACCAAATAGTCTTAAAGCTAAAAAATGATAAAATAGTTGCAAATGCTACAGTCAACACACATTCACATATTTTATTCAGTGTTAGCCATGGTCATGGGAAATATGCAGTTTTATTTGCAGTTCATTAAAAAGACTTTTCTCTAATAAAAAGCAAACACAAACTCTGGTGTCAACCAGTAACATCAACAATTCCAACCTTTAATGTGACAGGTTAAATACACATCACACAGTCCCTCATTCTTGTTTGCTATGACAGAAGATTGCACTACCTAATAAAAACTGCAAAGCTATAGTTCATCAAACTGTTCCTGAACATTTAAAACTGCAAGCTTCAGCTGATTAGGTTCATTTATTGCCCTGCAGCCCTAAACAACCCTATATAACCTTATACAACCTTAATACTTAAGTATCCTCTTACATCCTATAAACTGAAATGCAGTTCAGTGAAACACAGACAGATGGGCAGAACTGTGCGTACACAAAATCCTGGTGGCAAAGAATGTGTGTGTTTTCCAGAGATTTGAGATCAAGTCATGTTTAAACAATTTTGAATCCGCATGTGATTCCTTCTTTTTAGTCAACAAAGAACAAACTGTATAATACTTCATATGGTTAAAGTTATATGTAAACCAGACACAAGCTGGGATGTGTGGAAATGGTTAGGACAATATTCAATATCAGTCTGCTGCAGATATCTCCAGTTTCCACCAACCAATCAATGTCACATGGATCGGTAGAGCAACAAAAAGGTAGAATGCATATGAAGACTTACAGGCCATATGCGGAATTGATGTCCAGACTGGTGATCTGTTGTGGTGGTTCTCCATCTACCCACAGCAGCTGGATGACCAGGTCTGACTGATAACCAGGAGGAACCCGAACTACTCGGTCTTTCACTCTAAAAACACACAAAACAGAAAGGATTGAAAATAAACTCATCACACCAAAATATTTACCTTCCTCTGCCACCACAGGCTTTTTCATTGTGTAACTGATCTATATAAGAAAACACTGGAAATGTATCAGTAATTATGGGTTATTATTGGCTAACCGCCTGTAAATGATGCGTTCAAGTAATACCATACTTGAAGGATATAATATTCTTGTCCATGCTTATTTATATGATATATGTTATTACCTAAGTGACATTGCTTTGGGTTGGAGCATTTATGACAACTGTCTAGAAGTTCTGGTTACAGACACACAGTCTGTGTTTCATAACTTTCATAAAATACTTTGCTCAATTCATTTGAGCAAACTACTTTATCAAATATTTGCTCACCCACTTCAACACGAGTGAAAAAACTCATAAAAATACACTGTTTGTCGCAGTCTGCTGCAGGCTGTCTGTTACGTGTGCACAAAGGTCTTACTTGAGGCAAGGGATGCTGTCTTTGGCCCCCTCCGGTGTTCTGTTGCCTGGGCTGTGTTGGTGGTGTGGTTGGGGTGAGTGTGAGCCTGGCTCTGAGAAGCAAGGATTGTTTTCATTCTCTGATGGTGTGATGACATCCTCAGATTCACACTGCAAGCGTACTTCTAGTGACTGGGGATGACACAGATGCAGAAATATGGATGAATCATAGAATATATGGATGGCAGACAGTCACCTCTGGCTTTAGATGAGGAATAAAAATAACATTCGACATAAGACTTTGTACACTGGAGAAAATCCCCAGGATTTTCATTTTGATTCTTATTTCACTTACCACTATCTGAGTGTTGGTGTCATATTTGCTGAAACGATACAGGATGATGTGGGCTGAGATGCCGACCACACAGAAGATGCGACTCTGAGGGCACCAGCTGACCATCTGAACAGCGAAGGGGTCTTCTTCCACCATCTCTGCGGCCCGACCTTCACCTGGTTTTGACTTCTCAAACACTTTAGATGTCTTCAGCTTGTACAACATTTGCAGTGTAACTTTTGGGACAAATTAAGAGAAAATGTTGCAATCGCAAAAAATTCCACATACGAAAATAAATGTACAATTTGAATTTACTCATAATTCACAACTCGGCTTGTACCTGTCACACATAATAAGCCTAAGTGCCTCTGCAGTATGTCATACCATGCAAATGCTATTACTTTTTTAACACTACGCGTTCCTCAAGCTGATGGCTAATATAACTCATATTTTCTATTGGATTAATGTGTATGAAGAGAGAAGACTTACATGCAGATGCATCCCAGAACTTTATTGACCCATCAGCATGTCTGAATTAAAAGAGAAATGTGTTTTTTGGAGGAGACAAATATATTAAAGAAAAAAAAAAATGTACATCTTAAACATGTTACTTCATGCTTTAGAATCACAAATTACCAGCTGTAGAAAAGTTATTTAGGTTGTTAATTTCAATCATCATCATTGCATATATAAATAATTCTATCACTCTTTTTGACTCACCCTGTGATGATAATCTCTGGGTAAGTGTGGGAACCTAATGTCCAGGTTCCTCCACCAACTGGCCACTCCTTATTAGTGAGAAAAAAATATAAAATTGCTTAAATTGTTCTTTTCTTTGTATTCAGCTGTGCGTCTAGGCTTAGTTTTGCTTTTTTAAAAATCACAGTTACACATTTTCAGTTTCCTAAACATGAGCTTCTAATACAAAAGGGAGCTGATTAAAATGACATATGCTGTAATGACCCTTCACATTTCTTCAAGCTTGGGCAGCAATTATTGTCAAAGGCTAAATTTGTACTTGTTTAAATGATAACTGAGAATAAATTATTTTGAGACAATCGGCCCAATTTCACTTATTTTTAAATTCCCAGCCAGATTCTGGAAGAGTTGCACTCAGATTTAAACTGTTTCTTAAGTGTTGCCTAAAAAGAGATAATCAAACATAACCAAACTTGAAAAAAGTAAACTGTGAGATTCAGCAATATAACACTTCTTTCTCACTTCCCAACCTTATGGCTGTAGCCGGTCTTTTTGTGTTTAGCTCCTATAGAGTAGAGAATGGGGATAATGTCTGGAGGACAATCTGCAAAATATGCTGTGCAGGTAACCGGGGACTCGTGGATGTCCATTGGATAAGGGTTCTCAAACACAGGAAAACTGCAAGATACAAGCAGGTTTGTGAAGTTGGTTATAGTAAGAAAAAAGAAGAATATTCATAACTGAATGAAAACAACTAAACAGTTTAATATAAGATAGAGGATGGAGCTTTAGGATCTCTGCTTTTAACACTATATTTCCCAAAATTCATGAATGTAAAAATTTGACTAATTTACATGAACATGCATTACAATATTTGTGAAAGCCATAAAAATGCCCGTCATCTAACAGACAAGTGATCAGTGAGCTAAGATTCTGATTCTTTGACTGTAATTCAGCTGTCAAGAGACATTTATATGTAGCTGCTGTAACTGTGAACCCCCATTTATGGCATAAGCTAATTTGTGTTGTATTACAGTTCTAATGTACTCTCAAAGCTGAGGTGTTAATCTGTTAAAAAAAAATCTGTTCACCACCTTCATCTTCATATAATCCATCAGAGACAAGTTAACTGAGGTGATAACATCCTGTCCGCACATTATACGACCATATAGGTCGATTTTGAAAGCTCCAAAAAATATGACCTGTGAGAGTGTTTTCAAACAACCTGTCTGAGCCTTTTCTGGGCTCCGCAGCGATGTACTACTGACAGCGCATGCGAGCACCTTCCCAGAGGAGATGACAAATACGCATGCGCAAAGTTTCACTTTGTTCAGCTGAACAAAACAAAAATTCTGCAGCAATATGTCTCATTTTAATACAACGGTTAGCTTTAAAATGTAAAGATACATATAGACACACTGTAAAGCTGAATATTTACGTTAAAAAGCGGATCAGTTAAGTTTAGGGCTTGCAGATAGGGGTCGCATACGGAATATAGTGTCGTTTTCAAAATCGATCAATGCGGTCGTATTTCACGTGAGGTTGGGCGGGATGATAACGTTTTCTCTGCAAGAGCAAAGTCACATGTCGTTATTTAAATTATGGCATCTGCATCCCCATTTGAAACCTCTTACAGTCATTTAGTTTGTTATTTTACAATACTGCTGAAAGTGACTTTTGTGTATATTATTAAAAATATTTATAGGTAACAGTCGTCATAGTTTATGATTACCGTTAATACATAAAGGATACTAACTTTGGTATGGCATGTCTTCTTATTTACATCACTTCTGACTCAAACCTTTTCTTTTTCATACAATATAAAATATTGGTTAGTGATGTTTAGATTGAGGCCTCTCTTTGGATTTTACCTCTATATTTAGATATTTAAGTTAACAAAATGGGAGTTATGAGTTTAAACTTTACATTTTAGTTCCCCTGGATGAAGTTATAGCTGGTGATGTCTCTGGTCAGAAGCTGATATTGGATTATGTTTGTTTGTTTTCACCAAATAATTACTGTTGGAAATTTTAAATATAGAAAGTAAGCAAATCACATACCTGCTCTGTGTCAGATCAATTACAATCAAGTCCTTTTCCAACAGAACCACCACTGCATAAGGCTCCTGGACTTCTGTGAGGTAAAACCGAATGGTACAATATCACAGAGGGATTTCAAAGACTTTTGATGATGTTTTTTCTATATGTTTCTATATGAAAGTTTATAATCATTTAATCTATTCATTCATTTTCCATAGACACTTGATTCTGTGAAGGGTTGCAGGGAGCGGAGGCATGTCACCAGTGATTTTGGGTAAAAGGTAACAGGTTGGAAGCCCATCTTGGGCAGTATAAAGATCAGACTCATGGAATGCACAGAAAGGTTTGCATTGCCAATCTATAGGAAGCAACATTCCTAACCATCTAAACCACCACGCAGTTAACTCAACATTTAAAAACATTCTGTAAAAAAGAAATACTAAAATAATTTCATTAGTGAATTACAACAAATTCAATTCTGAAATAAAGTTGTACCATTAAAATTATATGGATGTTACTGCTTGTTTGGAATAGTTGGGATCATAAAAAGTCTTGGTTGAAAACTTCCACCCCTTTGTGTCTCTAAATGAAATCTTTCCAAGAACTTTGAGAATATGAGAAATAAAACATGTTATTTTTAGTTTGTGTCTTTTAAACCAGCGTCTGCTCACCGTTATTGTAAGGAGTCTCGCAGAGCACCATGAACTCTACAATAGGATAGTCCATCTCCAAAACCGTGATGGCTTTGCCGTGCATGATGGTTAATGCTGGCCGCCGTCCTGCCTTGTCATATGAAAGGCCACCAGAAAAGATAACGAAAGGCTCACTGTCGGGGGGGCGAGAACAGATATTTAGAGGGAATTTGCCTCAGTTTTTACATTTCCACCATCCGAGGGAAGATGTTCATGCTTAATTATCTGCTTTTAATTTGCTTTTGAAAAAAAAAAAAAACAACAAAATGCAAATAAATGAAAGAATAAAATGATGGAGTGAAAACTGAAGATATAGATCTGCACTTGAATCAAGACAAGTAAAAACAAGGATTACAAAGACTTCATTCACAGAGCTCAGAAATCTTATCGGGATCAATGAAACAGACAAAAACGTGCAATCAAGGCACTTCATAGATACTGAAATCCAGCATTTGGAACATGTTGGAAAGCACACACCTGTTTCTTGTGGTCTTGTACTCCACTTTGAGGATGGGTTTACATGATTCCTTCCTCCCATCCTTCTGGATCTTTCCTGAGTTTTGGGAAATAGCATAATAATAAATTATATTATTTTAAATAGATATGATTAGAGCTTTGGTCTAAGTTTCTGAAATGTACTAAATCATTAGCCCATTTCAAGATAAATCAAAAAGGAAGTTTTACTTGTGCTGGTTAAATCAGTATTGCTTGATTAGTATACATAGATATGTTGTTTTGCTTCATAAATATTTTTTTTTCTGCTTCAAGCTTTTATTGAGGAGTACTCAATAGCTGCTTTATGCACTATTTTACACTCAAAATCATGTCCTCCGCAGCTGTGAGCATAATGTGGGATAAATAACATGTCCCATCATTAAAGGGATTATGAGATAGTTTCAGCACAACAACCCAGAAAAAAGAAGTGTTCTTGTTCTGTCCTCAGAGTTTTATTTCTATATGTAGTGTTTCCATTTCTATTTCAATAAATGGTGGGTCATTATTCCAGTCATTGCATTTAAATTGACTTATTTTTCTTCTGTTCATCACAATGAAATGATTTTGTAGTTTATTCAAAGAGGAATTATCTCAGCTAGAAGAATTATCTCAGCTAGAAGGCATCGGGGCCTTGAGTTTCATTTCATGGGCACAGAAGTTTGAAGAAAAGCCAAATGCTTTGTGAACAAATGGAAAGAGAGTTTAGGGAAAAAAAATAAAACAGAATCTCTTAACTGTGAGACATCAACTCACTCTGCCATTACAATCTGGAATATAGCCTTTTAAAATAATAGCAAATTTCACTCAGAGCACAAACCGAATAATATAAAGATATTCCTACTGATCCATTTTATTCTCCTGCATGTCAATATTAATGTCATAAGTGTGATTAAAACTGTTAATATAGTTGAAAATGTGAAAAACTACTAGGTCTTTATGTGTTATCTGTAAAGTTTTGGGACAAAGGTCTTTAACTTCTCTTCAAAACTTGAATTCCTGTTCAATAAGTCACTGTTTATTTGCTTTAGCTGCAGGTCAATGAGAAAGGGAGGAACAATATGCAATGAGAAACAACAGAATAAAAAAGAGCTGCAAGACAACAGCACATTGCTCCGGAATGCTAATTTCTGCTGATTTCATGCTAAATTTTGTCCTTCAAATCTTGAATAAAATGTTTGCTAAATTATTCAAAAATATTTTTGATTCACTATAAAACCCAGAATAACTGAGCAGTTGATTAATCGGAGTCCATTTTAGTGCTTCTGTAAAAGTGCATCTAAAACTTGTAGTTGGAAAAAGAGAATTGCAGATAATAAATGATACTTTCTGCATCTTGTGGCCTTGTTACATACCAAAGTAATTCAAAAATATAATTATATTGTAACTGGAAAATAATGTGTTGTGTGCTAGGAAACTTTTTTTGTGTGTGTAAAAATATTTTTGTCAAACTTACTCCTTTGGTTAAGAGTAAGGGGCAAGCTTTTCATCTACTTTAACCATTTCTAAAAACATCTAATCAAACCTTGCAAGCCTCATTTTGTTTTGAGCTTTAAGATGTTGTGGCGTGTCTGTGGGACAATATTTAGATTGTTTTGAGACCATTTGTTACTTTCACCAAGGTGGTCATGTTTTTGCCAGAACTGGTTTGTTTGTTTGTTAGCAACATAACTTGAAATGTTAGGGGCAGATTTTCATGAAATTTTTATGAAATAGCCAGAATGAGTCAAGCAACAGCTGAGTAGATTTTATGGGTGATCTGGATTACCGTACAGAGCCAGGAATTAAAAAAATTAAATTCTTTAACATTGGGAGATGGGGCTGTCTTCACTGCATGTGGCTTAAAAAAAAGGTCTGGGTGTGGACCTGAGGTGCTTGGCGGAGGTCTGTGTACCCGGAGTGCTTTTCTAGTTATTTTAGTTTTTTATTTTTAAATATTTATCTTCAAGTCTATCAATGTGTTAATCCCAGGCCAGTTACTGTCAGAGAAGATACTGTATCTAATGCCATGTTGTGTCTGTAAAACACTAACACTTATTAGGTTGTATTTTTCTAAATATCAGATCAGCCCTGGCAGAATCTCTTTCCGTCCTCCCCAATACTAAGGACATATAACATTTGCCTCTGCTGTGAGTCTCAAACTAAGGCTGGTATGCACCCCGATGGCACACAGATTTGTGTTCCAGCCCTCCAGTCTGCCAGTATTCTGATGCCAGTTCCCTGTCAGTGAACCCACAGTCTGCTAGTCCTCAGTTTGGGCTGATCCCAAAGTCAACACTCAGGAGATCTGCCATACAAAAAGCAAAGCTCCAGGCAACAAGCTCCAGTCCTAATGTAGCATCGTCCTTTGGGATTCCTGCTGGTTTCCACTGCCGTTTTGCTTCAGTGGTATCACCAAGATGCCTGTAATAATCTGGGATCTACCAGCTGTCTTAGTATATCTGCTTTTGGTTCAGTCCCAGTTACAGTCCACTTCCATTCCCTACCAAGGCTCTCAATGCATCACCTTGTGATACCAGAAATAATGTTTTCTTGGTAAGCAATGCCTCAGTCAGACCCTCTGAATACCAATTTTCATTAGACTAGATGACTCTATGCCACAACATGACAAGTGGACATAGACCTGTTTGCATGATACTCCCAAGAGTCTACAGACCAACCTCAAGTACAAGGTGCTGGGCATGTAGATGCTTTGCTAATCCAAATGGTGCCAGCAAAATGAATCTTTTCCAGCCTGCCATGAGTTTTTGGATACCACACCAGGTCCTGCTTTTGTTCAGGAATCTATAGTCTCTATTTGAGGTCCAGTTCCCACCTCTCAGCCTGCAAAAATCCTGCCTTGTAATAGTCCTGCTCTGGTGTCTGCTGACCCATGCCCTGTTCCAGTTCCGTAGCCTGCTGATGTTCTGGCTGAGAACTGGCTGGTGTTGAGCCAGCTGGTGCTTCATCTGGCCTAGATGAGCAACCAGTTGAATCAAGACAGCTGACTCTGGTCCAGCTGACTGTGTTCCAGTACCATCAGGTTCCCTGACCTTCCAGGGGTCTCTGCAGTGCCTCAAAGTTGACCCTTTTGGAGGACTGCTTTTCCTATTGCCATTTGCCTTCTGGCTGACCTTAAGCTGGGAGTTGCTGCTCTGCCTTTACTAGCTGCCTTTCTGCTCACCCATCTGTGTGTTCTCATTTGCCGGACAGGCCTTTTGCAAACAAAATTCCAGCCAAGGCAGGCAAACCAGGTAGTCTGGGCCAGGTGAGACCCTCTGCACTCGTGGATTCCTAGTTGCCAACGCAACCATACGGCTACCCTGAGAGTGGACTTGCAAGCCTGCTTGCCTCTAGGACAGTTTTACAAGCCTGTAAATCCCAGGGAGGACAAGACTAGAATTTGGTTTGTTGGGGTATTTCATGCTGCAGCAGCATTTTCTTTATCCACCTGTAGGTTTCATTTAAATTCTTTAGGCATTATCTGTAGATAATGGTTTATAAATTATAAATTTTTTTTCAGGCTCATTTCTGTAACAAACTCCTAAGATTCAGCATATAGAAAAAATGGTTGGTGTGATCTATTCAAAAGTATCTTTGGCTGTAATTACCATTAGATGATTGAATTATGAACATGGTTGAAAGCATATTGAAAAATGTTTTACATAATAATATTCCAATAGAGTTTGAAGATGTTCTCATATTTTTATTTTTCCTGCTATTCAAGTTTAGTTTTTTTCTTTCCTCTTTTTTTTCTTGCTGTTCTGAGATTTCACAGCTCACAATGTGGAAGTGGAAGTCTGTCAAGGTCATGCTGCCCTGCCAGTAAACAAGTAAAACCAGAGAAGGAAAGAAACCCAAAGGGGATATGTTTGAAAACATTATTCAGTCTTACACAACTTGTTTGTGTATGCCACAGAAATCATTCACTGAATTGTGCTGCTTATCCTCTAAGGATTCTCAAGTTTTATTTTGTATTTATTCCAGATGTGAAAACATCTGGAAACTGTAGTGCATCATGAAACTGAGCTGAGGGCTGATTATATTCTCCCATACACACTCAGGACAAGCTGCATATCCTAAATCACTGAGGTTATCCCAGAGTACTTCCTTAATTACATTTTTAATTATGTAAGAGCTAAAATAAAACTCTACAAAAAAAAGTGATACCATTTAACAAAACATACAAGTGAACGGGTTTCTTAGAGATCATTATTATTATTTTTGAAATTACTTATTGTGTTCCCATATTAAGCACTGATAATAGTTATGCAGCACATGTGGAGCAGAGGGGCTGTCTGTAGCCCTCATTCATTTTACAGAGGTATAATGTCACGTGATTTTTTTTTTTTTTTACAATATCTGACTGCTTAATTAATAAACAACCAATCTACATAGTGTTAATAGTTAATTTTAGTTTAGTTGTTTATCTCACCATGAGGGAAGGTGATCTGGAATGGCTTGGTAGTGTTTCTGAGGTTCCATAGTGTCAGACTTCCATCCGAGTGACTACACATGAACTGTTTCCCTTCATGATGCCAGCTGACAGAATGGATGGCCTGTTCCAATAAAACAATATTCATGGACATGTTACAAAAGCCAACTTTTAAACATTTCAGATATAACAAATCACTATGAAAACTTAAAACACTGAATTTAAATTGTAATGAACTGAAATATCTATTGTTTGACTGATCACATAATTATAGCTAAATTGCAATTAACCAGAGACAACAAACAGTATAAGACAACTGAACACCAGGATTCTTGTTGTACGTTCTGGGTGAAGTTGCTGTAATCTTCACTTATTCCAGAAGACAGGGAAGCTCAAGCTGTCAGAGAATCTCTGCAACTGTGAGAGCATTTCTGGATCACCAAAAAACACTGCTTTTTGAAGAATGAAAAATTGGAGGTTGGCTGCCTTTGTTGGAAATAAAATTAATAAAAAAAAACAACACAAAGTTGATACGGTTCTGAAATAATTTTTTGCCACTTTGCTGACTTTTAAAACGTGGCAGACAAAATAGCTAAAATGGGCTTTTTAAAACCTAGACTGGAGGAAAAGTGGTGATAAGTACCAGTGTTTAACATTGTTGACCTCAAATAAACTTTTTGAAACTGTGTACAAAGTACACTTATTATTGTACTTTGATTTCTTTTCTAACAAGCAGCTTAGATCTACAATTCAAATAATTAGTTTGCTACTTGGGTCTAAAGACAGGAACAAACAAATCAGATGGGCTTATTAGGATTTAGGTTTCATCTCCCAAAAATAATTATTTTTAATGATATTAAATAAAATTGCAAGATTACTTGCAAAGAAAAAAAACTGCTCAGTTTAATCCAAGTCAAACAAAATTGTGAACGTACAAAACAGAAAATGTTTCATTTCATGTGAATATTTTTAAAACTTTTTATTAAAATACATAAAGGTGCTTATTGGAATGAGGGAGCTCACCTCATCATAGTAGATTCTGAAGTCTGCCTTCTTGGCTCGGAGGTCCCACTGTACAATGGTCCCACCTTCAAACCCTATTAACAACTGCAGACCAGAGGAAACAATAAGAACGTGTAAGAAGAAATTGTGGGTATTACAGAAGAACAACACTGGGTGTCTAAAACTGGATAACAAACTGAACAAGATATCAGTTTATAAAACCTCATGACAAACTCGCCCACAAGTTTATTTACTTTTTTTCAAAGGAGAACCTGCGGTGCTATGAACAAACAATGGGAGCTGCCAATTAACCTGTACTGCATTACATTTAAGTATCACTGTTAATTAGTTCTCATCAAGCATAAAGACACACATGAAGTGCAAAATAAAGAACAATAAAATCTAAAACAAATAAATACGTTTATTTAATTACTTGTTGAACAATAATGTAAACCATATTACAGTAAAACAAACAAACAAAAATCTAATCACATATAAGCTAATTATATGAATTTTTCTTTTAAATTTCCCAATCCTAGTCTTTTTCCCCAATGTTTCAAGACCAAAACATACATACAGTATATTGTATCTCATTAACACAGTCACTGTAGTATAATGCATGACTTTATCAACAACTTTTGTTAACTGCCTGGATCATTTGCAAGTGTCATTTTTTAATGAATGTACATGCTGCTCCACTCATGTTGTTTATACATATTTTTAATGAAGAATATCTTAAACTACTTTGCATGCATTGGACAATACAGAATAAGCTGATCACAGTTATCTGATCACAGATGAGAACAGAGAGATAAACTGGGAGGAGCACTGATAGTGAGAGGAAAATGCCCTCCTGCTGAGAAGAGATGCTGTGTGACATCTCAAATCTGAAGAAGGGAAGATGAGGTGGAGAATAAAAAATTGCCCTTGAAATAAACTACAACCTTGTTCATAACATCAACATCAAGTGATAAATGAATGGAGATGTAATGTCATTATACATAAAGAAGAGGCTGCATTGTGCATCATCAAAAAAACTTGAAATTCAGAAGCAGATCTGCTTTAACACAGAGAAATTACAATTCTGAGATATTATGTACATGATAACTGATTATGGATCCAAATAAACACAACAGAAAAAACATACAAGAATTGGAAAAGGACTCGATCACTTCAAAACCAACAGTCTGTGGAGCCGAGTGAAGTCAAGCTCAACAGAATATTTGGAGATTAAACATCAAAAGACTGAATGGAAACTCAAGAACAGATATCTTTCTGTGTTGGCAGCTTGAACAGAGGAGACAACTGCAGCAAGAAGAAAAACATAAGAAATACCTACAACAGAATATAGAATTAAAAAAATACATTATTATAGTCCAGTAATAAACATAAAATACCTTATTTTTTATCATTTTCCCAAAGATATACAGTTGGGATAAATATGAGTAAAAATACTTCAGTCTAACAAAACATCCATCCATCCATCCATCCATCCATCCATCCATCCATCCATCCATCCATCCATCCATCCATCCATCCATCCATCCATCCATCCATCCATCTATCAATCCACCCTTGTTCCTGGAGAGTCTTGGGAAGCTGAGTGTCTACACCCAGAAAAAAGGATTAGTTGACTCAATGTATTTCAACACAAATAAACTTTACCTGTGAGGCCGTATTAATCGAATACAACATGTACAACATGTATCTTCCAGGGCTCTCATAGAAATGAGTGTAGAGGTTTCTATAAAACAAGTTAAATAAATGTTTAAGTCCCCAGTGGAAGAACTGGAAAGAAACAGCAATGAAGGCTTTTCTTGGTAGGAAAGATGTTTTCTTCTTAATCCAATCACCTGCCAAGTGTTTTCTTGGAAATGCCAGTTCTTTTTTTAACAGTTTCCAGTGAAGTCTTTCCAGATGGTTCTGAGTAAGAAACCATCTGGCACATCAAGTTAAACCATATAAATGTATATATGTTGAAAAACTGCAGTGTAATTGCTGTTTCAATGCAGTTAGCACTGACAGTTGTCAACCTGTGTCTTATTTTTGTGTGTTCACAGCTTGTCAAGTGTGCCTTCATCTGGGGGCTGCGAAATTTATTCTGAAATTCAATATGCAACAAGCTTTTTTCCCAGTTTCTCCACCTGCCAATTCTCCTTCCAGCTTTATTAGGTTTCACCCTTAAAAAATCTCAACTCTCTTCAAATAAGCAGAGCTACAGATCCCTCACACTCGTGTTTATCTGTGTGCATAACTTAAAATGAGATAGGGAGAAATAAGAGCAATGAAAAGAAATATACTACAGAGGGTTTGATGTTAATAGAAGCTTAACCAAAAGCTTACAGCTCAGGGAGAAAGAAAGAACCTCTTGGCCATTGTGTTACTAAAAAAGAATGGAAGCATCTTGCCGAGTGCGTCTTTGATCTGCCTACTCACCTTGCCTTCGTCCTTTGGGCTGTCACTCAGATGAACTACAGGTCCTGGGTGAGTTTTAGTTGATCTGTGAGGAGAAGGAAAGATACGAGAGCTGACTGAGACACACCATGTTTAGAGAAAAAAAATAAACTATGTTTTATCTAAACAGGTTGCTACAGGTTAAATATCTGAACTACACACTCTCACACACAGAATAAAAAACAATAATGACCAAACTTATAAATAAATGAAGCAATAAACTGTTTTACACCCATCTATTAAATCATTATGTCAAATTATTAATTATGCTTTTTGTTTTGTAGAATTCTGTTTGTTTGTTTGACTAAAATTAATTTTAAAATGACCTCTTGCAACAGTCTATTCATTGAGCTAATCAGTCTTTTAGTTAAGTGAAAGTTTTTTATTTATTTATTTTTTTTTTGGCATTTATTCTGCTAAAATTTCCAGCATCAGAAATGTCTGTGTTGCTTTTTTTAAATGTTTCAGACTGATTTTTTTTTAGATCAGAATATACTAACTCTGTGCCTGAAATTTGAGTTGATCTCTGAAGCTGAGGTAAAGCGGAACCGATATGTACAGACGGGCTCGTTTAGTCATGCCTGCTGCTAGTAAGTGATAAAAATACAAAGGCACAGTAAGTTCTCAACAACATTGTTCTGGAGTTTAAAGAAATCATCAACTAGGTATTTACAGGACACAATACCTGTCCAAGCAGTTTGTATTGTGAACATAAACTAATCCCATTTGACCATTCAGAACAAAGATCGCATAAAAAGGAATTATATTCTGATACCAGAAGTGCACACCGTTGCCAAGAGACAGTCCGTCTGTACACACACAAATATAGTTCTATGTGCATGTCACAAAGTTTGTTTTTTTTGGAGTTTGTTCAAATGCAGCTTTAGAGAAAAAATGTTCAAAACACTTATTGAATTATCGAAGGCCTTGACTGAGGGCAAAAGCTTTTATTTTGTATGTTGCCTTCTTTGGCTGATGAATGCTTTCACACTGTGCAGAGAGATGAGATATTCAGGTGAACTGGAGACAGAATTACTGACTTTGTGTTGCAGTTTTTCCAATAAATGAATCAGAATTACAAAGATGGATGTTGTTGTTATTAAATGAAAATGCATATTTAAAAACAATAATAATACAGTTGGGTAGCAGAGTTAGAAAAACTGTCATTTATTGAAAAAACTGATGAAGTTTTCTTTAAAATAGATTAATAGATAAAATCCTTTTAAAGTGCTCATTAGGAAAACTTTAAAGAGGCCACAAATTTCCTGACTTTGTGGTTATTTCTGAAGCAATATGAAACATTTTATATCTAAAAAACGTTAGGAAACACTGATTTACAGACCTTTTAATGTATCTGAGTGAAGATTTGTCTGGCTTCGGCTGCAACTCATTAATATTCATTATGCTAATTTGCTGGACTCAGATTGGCTAACGAACTAGCCTATGCTTCCTGTTTCCTTCCCTGCTGCACATGGCAACAGAACATAGTGTCTTCCTGTTTGCTACGTCTTATGCTAACAGCTTTTAGCCAGCAGCATGCTAGACGTGGTTTCAACTGCGGGAGCTGATGAATACTAACGAGCAAAGGAGTTGTGACGAAACAAATACAGGCTGTTTGAACTCAGGAGAACTCAGGTGTTATCGCCACCTGTGTAGTTTGAGAGATAAAAACTGAAAGAGAAGTTGTTGACCTGTTTTCACACCCACTATGAAGGTAAGAACACCTGTGGAGCTAAAATATTCAACAGAAACCTCAGAAAAAAACATTTTAAATGGAAGGGCCTCTTTAAGACAAACTGGAATCCTATAAATTCACCATAAACACGCTACTGAAAAGAGATTTTTGACAATATTGTGGATGAGCATGAGTCATCAAAAAAAAGAAAACTTGTCATGTAGTGAGAGATTCTGGGATTTAACCTGTGATCCTCCAAAAATCAGCCAAAATCATCAATGTAAAAGTATATTTGTTAGATAAACACTGATAAGGGGGCTGCACTGTGGTGCAGTTGGTATCACTGTTGCAGAAAGAAGGTCCTGAGTTTAAAACCAACCAGGACCTTTGTGCATTCAGTTTGCTTGTTCTCCCTGTGTGGGTTTTCTCCGGGGACTCTAGCTTCCTCTCACAGACCAAAAACATGCACGAAGTTAACTGGTAAATCTAAATGGTCCCTAAGTGTGAGTGTGTGTTTGTCTATTTATATGTGGCCCTGTGATGGACTGGCGACCTGTTCAGGGTGTAGCCCCGCCTCTTGCACAGTGACCGGCTGCTGGAGAGAGATACCAGCTCCATGTTAAACTGTTATTTTGTTGTCAGAGTGAAGACGTCTAAAAAACCCTGTTTAATTTTTTTTTAACGGCTATTTATTTATGAGGTTTACATTGATGGGGTACAAATTGAATAAGTACATCATGCTATATGTTTTACTGTCATTGCTTTTTCAAAACAACCATGTTGCAGAACTTTTTTTATAGCAGGAAAAAATAGGCCACTCTAGAATTAAAAGACTTTAATTGCTAAAAACAGGATTATCCCTTAAATGGTAAACATACTTCAAACAGCACATGCTGATTCTTCAATCTGTTATCAAGACAGCTAAAATATCAAAAATAACAGAAACTACAACAACAGTAGAACCGCTGAAATGACAACATTCCACTGTCATGTACATTTCTTCTGCCTCTGTTCTTCATGTGTACATTAAAGGTTTTTGATGCTCCAGTTTTTGGCATTCCTACACAAGAACCTGATTATATTTACTGACAGCTCCCAAGATCATGGTTAGTTATTTGGGTTGATGGGTTTTCCAAAGTGTAAGATTTTTGTCTTTGTAAATTGTTTCCTGTTTTCAATGCTTGGTTAGGTTGGGAATCAGTATAGACAGAAATCTGTCCAGTAACTTAGTCATGCAAAACAATCATTTTCATTGCTTGTTGGGGTTTTTATGTGAAGAAAAATATTACATGATCAGGGAGTTGCTTAAAGCCTATTGTTTATTTTACAGTCCTGCCAGCAGACTTGCCAGTGTTGATTACATGAGCCAATGCACAGACACGATCTTATTCATTATTAGGATCAATGAAGAGTGTGCACAAAGCTGCTGTGTTTTCCCATTTCGCCTTGCATCTCATTTTTTATATCTCATTCCAGGGTGAAATTTCCTGAAGATTAAATTGGGCATTAAATATGTTGCAAAGCTATTTGAATTTCAATGAGAGCCAGGTCCTCCCACTTTGGCTCCACAATCCCTGCAGAATTGTTGCTATAACAGATTCTTTGCAAGAGAGCACACTTCTGTGTGAATCAAATTAATGCATCTGTGAACGAGTTTCACACAAACAAATACTCTTAGAACACATATGCAGACACAACTGTAAACATATGTACAAATACCACTCTGATTTGAAAATGCAGACGATTTTTCCCTTTGCTCACTAAATGATCCACAGTAGGAAAAAACACAAACTCCCTGCTCATCCTTATACATGTTTTGTGGAAAACATTGCCTGGCAATGAATTTCCCGGATTTCTCTTTGTGTTGATCGAAGAAGAGTCATTCTTTTCTGGTTCAACTTCACATGAACTCCTATACTAAAAGAGACTGAGCGCTGACTGCTGCAAAATTTAGAATATATTACTGTATATACTAAAACTGAAAGTGATATACTGCAGATGCACATAAACGTCTACAGATGTGGTTGAAAGCCGCCATGTTTTCTTCAGAACAGCAAAGTTATGCTTATACTCAAAAGCTGCTGTTGTGTAAATGCCATCTTTGTTTTATATATTTTGAATTAGACATCAGGCTGGTTGCTTTTACTTGCTTTCATTACTTTTTAAGCCATGCATTACTAATGAGGGAATAATATGAGCATGATTATGCATTAGTGATCATTTGGGGAAATTGGCAAGGCCGGGACCTGATTTTATTATTTTTTAGAAGCAATTATGCTAATTGTTGAAAAATAATATAATCGAACAATACTAGTTTAAAATAAATTTAGATTCAAATTTTGTTCAGTCAATTATTTTTTGTACACATTGGCCAGTTTTACTGTTTTATCCTCTTCAGTTTGCTGCAAGCTGTTTTTTATCTACTGAATATCACCAGCAAAGTTCTTTCCTGAGACTGAAAGTATTTTTTTTTCCTTTTCTGTAACTAATGTCAGGGTTGTCAAGTATTTCAGTCTTTCCATCAGCCAGAATAAGTTCTATAATTTAATGCCTCTGACAGGTCAAACACAAGAGATTCTTCTTATGTCCACCACTAATTAATACATCTTTTGTTTTTTGCATGTTTGTGCAGTAGGTGAACACACTCCCTATAATCCAATGACAACTGGAGATAAGCTTGAGCCCCCTCAACCCCCCACAACCTTCTCTTCTATGACCCTGCAGAGGAAAAATCAGGTAAAGGGAGAGGATGAACAAATGTATTTAAATTTAATTTATTTACCATTTTAGAGCCTGACCCTATGATTAAATCTTACACATGAAAGTTTAGTTTGGTTTGTCTGGCCAACTGAAAGTTACTAATTTGCCTGAAATTATTGTTTTTGGTCTTCATTTTGGATAAAACCCACACATGCAAAAGGAGAAAATGCATATACTTAATGTAGAAAAGTCCCGGCTGGGAGTTGAACCCAAGAGTCTATTATTTTTTGTTTGTTTGTTTTATTTATTTTTCTTTTTAGTGAAAAATGAAGAAGTACCAGTTTTACAAAAGAAGTTGTTTAACAGAAACATCCTTGCAAATTTGTCACCTCAGCCTCTCAGACGTTTGCGCTGATTGGCAGACGGGCCTCCCACACATACACATCAGTGTTGAGACTGTTCACTTTAGTTTGGGCTGACACAAGACAACAACATGGTTTGGTGAAAGAGTGACTTATGACTGACACTACAGTGAGGGACTTGTCAGGGTAAAGCCAGAAGAGTGGCACGTAGGCTGGAGAAGCCAAGAAAAATGGGCACACAATACAAGCGAGGACAATTCGTGTACTTGGTGATGCTTTTAGTTGTCAATCAACATTAGTCAATATTAAAACAAATATTCCCCACAATATTCTAATCATTACATCATTTTTTTGTACAAACCTCAACCTAAATCTCATGTTTATATTTTTTCAGTGGGTTTATGCAGCTCTGTGGCTAAAGTCTAAATTTAAAAAAATAGGATATTAGAAAAACAAAGTCTGTTCAATTTGAAAATATCAGAGATCTTGAAACTGCTTGAATTTATTCATACTTAATACAAACTTATTTAAGTTGCAAATCAATATTTCACACTTTTAAATGTCCATATCGTAAAACAAAAGAAGCATCAGTGTTATTTCTTATTCTGAAAGTCTCCACTGACATTGTGATCACAGAGGTTAGGCTCTCTGTCCGTGTTTCCAACAGTAGATACTCACAGTTCTATGGCCTTGTTCCACATGATGACGTATCCTGACAAAATAAAGGACTCAATGTTGACAATGTGTGTGTTCCCACGCTCTGTCCCCACATAGAGCCATTTACTCTGAAAGGGCAGGTGGCAAAATGTGATCCTGAAGAACAAAAAAACAAAAAAAGTACCAAGAGTTAAGATACAAATAATCATGAAGATGTTTTGCCACAGTTTGAGTGAAGGATGAAAGTAACTTTCTAATCAAACGAGACATTCTTACTCGTTGTAATATATATCAAAACAGGTACATAATAGACTAAATCCTTCCAGTCAAGCAGCAACTTGACTGTCAGATGTATTTTTGTTTCCTTTGCAAGTTCATTGATGTTCAGTTTGATGCGAATCTGTAAGAGTTTTGAAGTATTTGTTTTACATTAAACTTCTAATGAAATCTAAATAGTTTCATATCAAGCTCAACAAAAAAAAGTTTACCAAGCAGCATACATGAAACAAATCTATTATATGAACATTATGTGAATTAGTGATCAAATCTTTATTATATCAGGTTGTCACAGTTACCTTTTCATTGATGTATGTATATATACTTATATATAAATAAGAAAAAGTCACTGCAGGAAACATGGAGTCAAGTTTACTTCTATTCTTTAAAGACGTCACACACTGACTCATTTTCAGAGTCTGTAACTTGACTCATTCTGTGTCAACGTTTATTTTAGAGAACTGTCTGTCATCCTCCACAATATGGCACCTTTTGTAAAGGTATTATTGGCCCCCTTTGCTCTTCCTGCTATTTATGTTCACAGTCCTGCTTCTCTCTTATTAGAGTTCTGTCACACACTGCCTGTAGAGTTGATCTGAGCTGGTACATCGCAAATACAGTAGAGCCTTTCACAATTCTATAAAACCTTGAACTCTTCCCGTGTTTGTCACACTTCACATCAGCCTGTCAACATATGTGCAAAATATGAAGAGTGTCTACCACTGCAAATATATTTCTTCTGAGTGCAAATATTTGTTAAAAAAAATCCAGAACTTTATTCAAGCACTTCACATTGTGTTCATTATCTTTACAAAGCTGCGTCTTATGGGATTTTACATTAATGGCTTGAGACCTGAAATTGCTATCGCTCAGGCATGAAAAGATGCTAAATTATCCCAGTGTGTAAGGCATTTAAAATTGGGAGCTAATTATTTTGTTTCTGTTCCATGACTTTCATGAACATTTGATGTGTCCATAGAAACCCTGACACACACTTCTGTTGCATGTATTGTTTATTAATATTGCACATTAAAAAATATTGACGCCAACCGCTTGAGCAATTATTATTCTGCTATTGACTTATATATTCTTCACTATGTAATAAAGATCAACACACAGTAAGTCACTCGCATCTGCGTAGATTACCTTGCAGAGTTGGAGAGGGAAGGGGGATGGGGGAAGGGGGGAGGGGGGGGGACTCACTGGGCTTCAGCCCAACAGCCACTCACCCTGCAAGCAGCAGGATTATTAGATAGAAGACAAATGAGATGGCAGACAATTCAATAAGGATTTTAGAGGCTTGAGGAGATGACAATATCCAAACTGGCTGGGCGGGGGGTTATGCAGTCCTCCTCTCTTCAGAAAAATTATTTAGTTGTTACAAATAGTGCATATTATCCTTATCCTTATTTAACCTTTCATATTCAGACTGTGTAAATTCTTTCCATTGAAAGCAGAAGATAAATGTTTTATAAAAGCATCAGATAAAACTGTGCTGAACAAAATTCCAAGTAAAAACCAACAAATTTTCAACGGCTCATCAAGTGTTAAGCTATTCCTCGTGCAGTCAGATGTTGGGATTTTTATATATACATTTTATCAGTTTGGAGAAATGTAATTTTGTGATTCACATCTTTTCTGTGAGTTAGGGCAATAAATTTGCTATAGTGAAGGTACAATTTTGGAACTGACCTGTTGATGTATGTATTACCATTTTTATGTCACAATTATAATACAAACAAGATATGTGAAATATGAAACAATCCTTAGTCATATAAAACAGGATTTGAAAATGCTGCCAAAAATAATTGCCATCTACCCAACAGTAACTAAATATTTAATATCAGTTCTATAAAAAGCTATAAAATCAAAACACACAAATCTGCAGTGTCATTGTAAGTCAGAATTCCATTTAATTATCTGTAAAAAGAAGTGAAACAAAGATGAAAGAGTGATAGTAGTGTGAAAGAGGTAAAACTTTATTGGGACTGATCTGTTGAACTTTTTTGTAAAAGTAAAAGATGCATCTTTGACTCTAGGCAGTTGGTCAAATCAGTAATTCACTTTCCAAAAAAGCAACAGAGACTGAGTTTAGTTTTCCTTTCTTGTGCAAGACCAAATCCCTGTAAATGATATGTAAAGATTATCTGAACTGCTCCTTTTCTGTAAGAGCTTATGCTCTTCTAGGGAATTGACAACCTAGACATTTGTTCTGTACGAATCCAAACAATAGCTAAAAGCAACTCTCACCAACTTACTGTATCATTAGACAACTGACACATCCCATAATGATGACTACATTAGCTCAAATGACTCCTTTCATTGTGCTGATCACAATAGTAACTGTTCAATGTGTCATGCATTGTCAAATCGTTTTGTGTGGACAGTCTTCAAGTTCTTTTTGATTACAGCACGCCGATCAAGGGAGAATGACAGGCAGAATCAACTGGTTGACAAAAAACAAAATGAAAAAAACTTCTTCAGATATTATCCTTCTGGATCCTGATGGGATGTAAGGGTGCTAATTGTCAGAGGTTCAGCATAGAAACACTGAGCTAAGTGGAAAAGCACTACTCAGCTCATGATGCCCTTTTTTCTCCTTTTGTCTTTAATCATGATTCATTTCTCTTCCGCCATGAGCAACTGGTTCTGCCACCTACTTATTTACAGCAGAGTCATGTGGAAAGCAACTGATAGAGGTTTTCAACACCTTTGTTGAACAATAACAGAAAAACAATGATCCACCTAGCATGCAGCACATAGCTCTAATATACATCAAAAACTAGAATACCAAATAAATCAAGTCATCGCAAATGTTTACAATTATGTTTAACAGATTTGTGATAGTTATTACAACAAAACAGCCAAAATAATCAGGGAGAAACTCAAATAATACAAATGAACAAGCAGGAACTATTAATAATTCACTCCCTGCCGATATGAGCACTTTAAATGAGCTACAGTGGTTCATTGTTCAATGTCAAAACTTGGTAGTTTTTTACTTTGCACACTGCTACAGTATGTAGGGGCTGGACTCATGGGAAGCAAAGGTAAAAACAGCTGATAGACTTTTAAATATTAGTCAGAGAGTGAAGTGGGGACCTGGTCCTTGTACTTATCACCTTGTCATACACAGTGGGTTTTATTTTGTATAGAGGGATTTACAGCAGTTGCATCCAACATGGTTACCCATGTACTTTTCATTAATGATCACTAACAAATACATGTTTTTTCAGCTTTAAAAATCATTATGACAGACCCAGTGTAGCCATTATTTTGTATAATGGTGACAGGAATAATTTTCATTAGAAAATTTTCCCCCAAACAATTTCTACATCTTTTTTTTTTGGATATGACTCAGTGATAAACCAGACAATTCAAAAATCTCCTCCAGTAGATTAAATCATCTTTACTGAGGCAGCTGCCAAGATTAATATGAAGCAGGCTGAGAAATGTATGAAGACACCGGTGGCAGGCGACTTAGTTCCCTATTGACAGAGTACGGATACGAGACAGCCAAAGCAGTGATAGTATGACTTGGTAGAAGTATGTCACAAAAGCCTATCAGACATTATCTCTACTTCAGGGACAATTGACCTAGAGTAGACTTAGATTTTAAAATATTTTTTCCAAGAGCAAAACCAACCAAACAAACAAAACAAGAATTCTCTGAGCAAAGAGCAAAATCAATAATTTTCAAGGCAGAACTTTGCCCCTGACAACAACACGGAACTCAGTCTGCCAAACAGCAAAATGAAAAGAATGTTCCTTTGATAATGACTGCCTTCACAAATGTTTGACATTTGACATGTAATTACAGATTAAATTGAAGTCATATGCCATAATGCTCAAGGTGACCAGGCCATCATAACCAGTTTATTGCTGCGTGATCTTAAGGCACATCTAAAAATAAACAAACAAACAAAAAAAATGCATCAGAATTTGGGTTGGTGTAATTCCAGGGGTTAGGTCCAAATAAACATCTGGGAGGTTAGCAGTTATAACCACTGGCAGTGGGAGGGGTTAGTAACCCTCAGAATCTGAACTAAAATCTTTTTATTGACCACAGGAACAAAGCTGGTGGGATTTCTGTACAGCATGATGGATGAGCAGAGTTCAGCAGTGTAAAAAGGGTAAAAGAGCAGAAGTGGGGTTTTCTCACACAGGGAGAGAGGGATCCAAACTCAGAGGGTGAGAGGAAGTCACACCTGTGACAGCTGGTGTAAAGCTGAAATCACTGATGTGCACTGACAGTCACATTCACCTCTCGCTGCAGTAAAACATGGAGTCTGTGTGCATCCGTTATGTGTGCAGATACACTTGGTTTTATCGAGCTGAATATTTACCTTTCTCTGTTGAATTTGAGGGAATGCAGGACAGCTGGCCGCCTCTGGCGTAAATTCCACAAGTGTAGCGTATCATCCGAACAGGCTGTGACCAGCGCCCCCTAAACAAATAAAATACAGGGACATTATATGAAAATTTGTATGAAAACAGGGATGTTGAGTGTTAGATTTAACTCAGGTCATAGCAAACAGATTGTTGATCAGTATTAAGATCGTTAATATTTAACATGAGGATCAATTTTAGAAAAATCTTGTATTCAATATTTTAAGGAGTCTTGTTTGGTGTTTAGTGTTCTTTACATTATTCTCTGTGAAACTTGCTTTGAATTCCATTATTTAAGTTCAGTATAACCAGATACATTATATGGATGCATAGTAATCTTGTTAAATGATTTACTACAGTTGAATGCTTAAAAATGTTTCATATTCATTGCTTCTCTCCTAAAATTGCAACTTAAAAGACATTCTAGTAGATTGTAGAGTGCTAACAAATGGGAATTTCACATCAATAATAAGCAGCACTAGAGGAGCAGCTTTGCAAATGTGCAAAAATCAGTAATTCTAATTATATCCCAGCAGCAAAGTACATAGTTATCATCCAGTAACAAATATTACAAGTAAACGCTAACCCAAAGGAATAGCACCTGTCCATCTAGTTCCTCCTCCAATTTTAGCCCACTGTCCTCTGAAAAAGCCTGCTGTGCTCTGAGGATCACACCCTTTGATTGTGCTTTAACACAACACAACCTGCTGTGTGAAAAGCTCTGCAAAATTCAGGAGAATTCTCCCCCTAACAGCCTTGATTATGGTATTCCTGACAGACCGATCACAGGGTTGAGTGTTTGAGAACATGGTCAGGAGCACCAGAGAGAACTTTATACTCATGTACGTGTTTACTAGCACAAACAAAAATTGGTATATAAATACAAAACTGGGGCTGTTTGCAACAAGCAAAACACTTCACTTGTTTTATTATTTGCAGTACGATAATGCACTTCGTCTATCAGTCGGTAGCAGAGGGTGCAGCTTTTTTTGCAGGTTGAGTTAGCAGCAACAAAAGTAATTGAAACATGAAAAGCCGAGATGAATCTGGATGTGGAGTCCTCAAATCTGATTGTTAAAGGGGAAAGTTGCATAAGATACTTACCCTGATGGGAAACACTCCACACTCCACAAAATAAACAATAATAGGATGAGGAGAAAGCTTCATTGGGGTAACTCCTGTCATCAAAACAACTTTTAGCAACAACTGTTTGTGCTAAAGTATTGGACTCCTTCAAAATGAAACTATTTTTAATCATTTTGTAATTTCTTTGTGTTTCTAATTGCTAAAAAAAACACACATCCATTCAACATTAGAACAATATAATTTCCCCCTGACAACTATAACAGCTTTGTACATTTTCATTCTCTGCATATTTTCCAACTCACAATCTTAAAATGTCTGTAATGTTTATTCGGCAAACATTTAGGCAGCTGTCTCTTTGACACACAGCAAACGGAATAAAATATGTGAAAGTAAAACATTTCATCCTTCTCTGCTGAAATTGTGGCGTCAGCTGGTTTCAAGCTATCTTCTGAGGAGAATTGTGATCACACTATAAATTCCCAGTGAGGCTTTGCTAGCAGGGCATCACAGTAGAGACTGGAGCCCAGGGAGTATTAGCTTTAGATTACAAACCTAATCATGGGATTAAAAACTGTAATGTGGTTCAGTTCGCTTCCCACAGATCTTTATATTGGTGACATTTACCCCACTGAACTTATTGTTCCTCACTTGTTACATTATTATGAAGTAAAAATGATTTAAAAATATTTTTCTGCAATTTCATTCCCATAAATTATTAACTTTCTAGCACAAAGAAATAATAAATATAGGATTTTCTACAGCCAAATGTCTTGATTTGGAGTGTGAATGAATTATTCTTGGACTTTTTTGGACACAGATCAAAATAAATACACATAAATATGACTAAAATGCATGTAAATGGTCTGTGAAAAAAAAGGAAGGAAAAAAACAAAACACTTATGAACAAAATCATTACTGGAGCCTTTTTTCCAAACACTGGCACTAAATCTATTAGCGTTTCTATCCACATAACAAAAGTTATGAAGCAACTCATCCGCATTAAAATCAAAGCGGAGTGTGCTGATGACTCATCGGTTTATTCAGAAAATTAACTCCTTAATATAAATTTACCTTACTGAGAGCTGTTCCCTTCAGTTTGACGCATTTCCGTCTTGCCATGCAATATATTTGCCTCCTGGGGGGTAAAAATAATTTTGTACTGATGGAATTAGGAGGTTTCTATTATTTCCCTCAAATTAAAGTGTTGTTTTGGTTTTTATTTGGTTTTCAATATGATTATTTTTATGAGTCACAATATTTCTTTCATAGCACAAGCTCATTTATTTATAATCTAATGTTTATTTATTTACTTGATGATAATACTTAGCCATAATCAGCTTAGGTCTGAATGTTATTTCAATTAACTTTTCTTCTAAGCCCAGTGGATTTATTAAGTGAAACTGCATCTTCTTCTGCTTCCAGTATTATTGTATACTGCTATTATTTTGTAGTGTGTTTTGGGAAATAAAATTATGAGGCAGACAATCTGAAATGCCTTTAGACATTACAGAGTAAAACAAATGAATGATTTAATAAGCCCTGTACTACCTATCTGATGCATTTGAAATACATAGATTTATGTAAAAGGAGCATTCAGTTGTCAGGGATTGATGAGAACATTTTGCATTCCAGGGTCTCAAATATTGCTGCTTTCTGACAGTTTATTGGCTCTTCTATCATTTCACAATGTGTGTTTTTCTACTTTGTGCCCCGAAGCACCTGCAGAATCTGTAAATATCATGAGGATAAGGAAGCGGCAGAACGTAAGTTTTAGATCAATTCGGGACATAGTTTATTTTTATTTTTTGCTTACTCCCTGTTTATCATTTACATACTACAAACCTCTTGGTCCCATTTTAACACAGAAACACAAAATACCCTCTTCAAAATATTTATCCAGCATGTTAGATAACAATGTAGAAATCCCTTGTTTCTGTCTGTAACGTTAAAAAGTGACATTTAAAATGTTCTTCTCAATCGTGTTGAACCGAAAAGTAACAAAACAACACCACTAAAGTGAGAAGTGGCACATAAAACTGCTAGAGTTGCACAATAATGTGCTATCTGTTCACTCCTAAGGTGATGTTAATAATATAAAAAAAGAAAAAGAAAC
This sequence comes from Pachypanchax playfairii, assembly GCA_006937955.1. Lineage (NCBI taxonomy): Eukaryota > Metazoa > Chordata > Actinopteri > Cyprinodontiformes > Aplocheilidae > Pachypanchax > Pachypanchax playfairii. Next base: position 6,949,832 of record SSNP01000002.1, on the reverse strand, counting down.
CTTTGTTAAAGAATTTTGAGGATTACCTACTTTCTATGCCACTGCAGTATTTTCTGTCACCTGTTCTGAAAAGGCCCAAACAACAGGATGTAGAGGAGAAACAAGGAAAGGGGGAAGGTGCAGAGCCTGCTAATGGGAACATTATGTCAGACAGAAAGACAAGAGAATAAAAGAGGCTGACAGGGTGCACACTATCTACCTCTCATTATTATATAATTATTATTACTTTTACTACTATTACTATTATTAAAGCCAACTAAAAGTAGAATAGTGAGCTGTTTGGTTGGAATTTGACTTGGATAATATAGATCCTCCAAATTCATGAACACAAGTTTGTGCAAGAATTTGCTACCATTGTAAATTTCTGTGCAGACCTATTTACATATTAATACTTCATCACATGTCTCTAAATGTTGAGGGGCCAGTGTACAACAATCAAAGGGCTGTGAACATGCAATACACTGAGACCAAGAGGGACTTTTGGACATGAGAAAAATGAAATACATATGATCAGGGTGCAAATGCGATGAGAAAGTTGGAAAATGAACAGAAATTAAACAAAATTTAGTGAGCAATCATGTGGAAGCAAAACAGCATGTTTGGCACTCAAACATGAACACACACTGATTTAATGAAACACAGGTGTTTGCTTTTACAAATCCACTTGATCCCAAATACTAGTGATGAGTGCATCCTTCCAGCAACCCACATGTTACGCTCATATGAAAACGTCTATTACACATCTGGGTACTTGAACGCTTACACCCATCGCTGCACCCACATACAAAGTCAATACCTGCCACACAAAGACACAAATCCCCCTTCAAGCCCATCCACCTCCATTTGCCACAGACACATCACAAGTGGGCTAGAGAGTGATGGAGAAGTGGGCTGAAAGAGCCAGCAGGTTTAAAAAGAAACAAACTGGATAAAGATGCAAAAGTGAAAGGAGTGGGGAGATTACAGCAGAATAAAAGAGGAGACAGAAAAGAGAAAGCTTTATGCTCGAGACCTGCAACCCAGTTCTTGCTCTCTACTGAGCACAAGGACCATTTCCCCCTGATACACCTTCAATATTTTGTTAACACATAAAAAAGCTTTAAACTACTGCAAAACCATACATTTGACATGAAACACCTCCACGATTCCATTCTTTCTACAGAAACGGGGCAATAGGGAAATGTTTCTGAAGTAAAGGCGAAGCTTTTCTTGTTGCTTTTGTAAGTAAAAGGTCAAAATAATTTTTGAAGCAGGTGCTTGCTTTGGAACATGTCATTTTCCTATAAAAAGGGACATTTGGCTTATAAATCTTTTTGTTGTGACTCTTATAACTGACATCATTTTATATTCAGTATACATATTTCAATTCAAAATGTCAGATTTCTTTATCTTATTTATTTTCCCACTCATGAATTATTTCCTTCAAGCTCAAAGATAGTAAACAGAAACTTTTCAAAACATAAACATTATGATGACTATCAAAACAATCCTTTCATTAACATGTTTTATGAAGTTTTGAAACATGAACAATAAATTAATTTCTATTGCAATTTTATTGGGAATAAATTTGGAACAAAGTCATTGTATAATTCTTATATTGTTCATTCGGTTTCTGTTAGTCAAGAAAAAGAATATCAATTTGTGGTGAATTCAGGCTCACCTCATTGATGAGGAACTGGAGTTGAAGAACAGCTGCTCCGCTCTCGTGTTGACAGAAGCAGTCCACACCTGGTCGTCCCAATCTGATGACATCACAGAGTTAAGGAAGTGTGCATGTTGTCATGTGGGGATCCTCACCTGGTTTTCTGGGATAGAAGATTGCTCTAGTAGTATTTACAACAAAAAGAAGAAAAAAAAAACTTTGAGCAAAACAACCCAAACTAGATTCTTACAAGACGTTTTAGGCAATTTGCAAAAAATTTTCTTATGTACAACCCCAGATCCAGAAAAGTTAAGGTGCTGTGTAAAATGTAAATAAGAACATAATGTAATGATTTTCAAAGTGCAGAAAGCCATAGTTTTTCTATAATAAAACATATGCAAGTGATGATGATATGATATATGATGCAGAAACTAAGACATTTTACCATTTGACAGAAAATATTTGCTTATTTTGAATTTGATGGCAACAACACAAAAAATTGCAACAGATCATTTTAAATTAGCTTCGACCAGCATTTCTGGATTATGTTTGGATTTTGCTTCTTTTTTTGCACGATACATCTTCAACTGGCATTTGTGGATGAATTGTATTGTTGACCCATGTGCAGTAGAGAGGCTGTTTTTAATGCAGTGTGGAGTCAGGGCATGAAAATCCCTAGCATCCAGTTTTCACCTTTGACCATGTCCCATGTGAATAGAGATTTCTCCCAATTCTCTGAATCTTTGGTATATTATAGATTATGTATTTAGTATATTATTATTAGTATATTATTCACTGTAGATGGTGGGAACTTCAAAGTCTGAGAAACATATCTGCGTAGAGTTCAGAAACTGTGGTTGTTATGGAAATGTGAGCAAACCTGTGTTCAATATTGTGAAATACCTATTTGTGCCCATCTCATTTATAATGAGGAGTGAGGTTATTTTTCCAGTGCTCCTTTACTGAATTTATAATTTCATGTTATGCAAATTTTTACATTAAGAAAAGTTGATCAAACATCAAAAAGTTATTTTAAAAATCCACAGAGTCCAAAAGGTTTTCTAACTTTGCAACCCAGTATATCAGTGAACAAAAAGAATACAGAATTGAAGAACACTCATGAAATGACTTCACGATTATCTTTTTAAGCCGCATGTCCAATTTCAGACATTAAAAGTGAATCAAATGAAAAGATTTTGTTGCATGAGCAAACAGAAAAGGCTGCACAGCATCTTTTCTTCTTGCACTTTTCATCATTACAGAGACACTTTGTTCCTGTCACTGCCACAATTTCCATCGTGCATTGAATAGGCCTTTGATTTAAGAAAATGAGGGTTAAATGGCGTCCTCTGGAAGCCGTTTAACATCACAACTACAGAGATAATGATGCCAGCAACAAATTAGATGTCAGTGTAAAATAAACTGAAATGGTGTTACATGTGATGTCTCTGGTTTAGGTTGTTGTCTTGGTTCTTTTTTGGATTTTGACAAGTGAAGATTTTTTTTATCCCCATTTTCCTTCAGACATCCTCAGCATCAGTATCACATCCCCAGATTGCTTTTTCTTGTCTGACATTTTTGTTCAATGATTTCACTTGAATAAATTTGCTTTGGAATTACCTCAAACAGTTTGATGCTTTTCAAAGAACTACTGTCTGCAAAATGCATCTTCCTGCTAGTAGCACTTTTTAAAAAAATCTGATTAAAGTGTGTTTCTTCCCAAGAAAATACATTTGAATGTGATGCATGTTCTTGATTTAAATTCATGCTAAATCATGTCAGTTTACAAAATTATTGTTTGTTGCAGATTTCTCAGATTATTATTTTTAAACCAGGATGCATAAAAAATAAACAAACAAACAAACCAACCAACCAACCAATCATACTGCACTGAGTTATAAATTAATTCTATTGAAACAAAAAGTGAATTGATAGTTTTTTTTGTGAAAATTGTTAAGCATCTTTTGAAAATGATAAAAAAATATAGAATATTATTGAGTTAAAATAATTTAAAAAATAATATATTTTCTTTTTAATCATGCTGTTTTTCTTTCTTTTAAATTGTTGTTTGATCTTCTCGACCCTTTAGAAACTCATTTGCAATGAATTCACCAGTATGTAAGTAGTAATTTTGCTGTTTTTGTGACTAGCTCAACAAATAAAACTTTGTTCAGCTAATTCAGGAAACAGATGGAGTTACCTATGACAGTATAATATCACACATAAACACGTGTATTGCATCAGGTTAAAATCAGCGGTAGTTGGAAATTATGACAAAGAAAACAGGCATCATCTGACTCAGGAGCAGATAGACAGTCCATACCATTTCAGAACAAATTTTTGTCATATAAAAACATTTTTTGTCCTATTTCTAAATGTGTCTGATGATTTTATGGACATATGAACTGTAACGTTCTATTACAAAGCTTGTGGTGTTATAAGACTGGTTAGCTCACTCTTCTCTTTTCCCTCAAGAGATTTCTGTCTACCTTGTTTAGCATCAATGGCCACCCATTACACCTTGCAAACAGCTTGAGGCAAGGTGACTGTGTGAGCCATAATCAAATATATGTTCAGTTGGCCGACTGTGCAACAAAGAGAGAACAAAGGGATTGAGAAAAGAAACAGAGTGCGGGATATAGAAAAATAAATCTGATCTTTTTTTTTTTTTTCCTCAGAGATATAACTAAATAAATATAAAAACATTCTTAAACAAAAGCGGTGATGTGATATTTTGTCAGTATGCAACAACCCAGAAACATGATAAGTGTGTTTTATGACAGTTTCACAATATGTTCTGAGGTCAGCAAAGCAGAAACTACCAGACAGTCTCACTAGACAGACTTATCAGATTTATGGCAGCAGAAACCATCGACTCAGATGCTGTGAGCTGCAGAGCTGAACTGCAGATCCTGTGTGCACTGGGGGAAAATGTGTCGTTTCTAGTTTAAAATACAACCTGCATGTTCACACCACAAGTAAGTTTTAGTCTTTAGTGGGTGAGCCTTAGGAGGTAGAGCAGTCGTCCATGAATTGAAAGGTCAGTGGTTTGATCTCTGACTTCCCAGAGTACGTGTTGAAGTGACCTTAGGCAAAATAGTGACATACTCATCAGAGAGCGTGCATAAAGAGAAAAAAAAATGCTACATTTACAAATGTGTGGATGAATAAAGCTGTAGTCAAGGGGACTAGAAAAGCTGATCTGAAAATAACAAAAAACATGTTCGCATTTATTATTTTGTATGATTACGGTAATGCTCGTTATAATTAGAAATGTGACAAACTTATTCCTGTTATATGTTAATGGTTATATGATGGTCTGGGAGCAACCATGTGGAATGTTGCTAAATCCATGTTTTTTTAAACTTTGCCCTTGACGTACTAGATTTTTATCAGCTTACTATCAGCAGGAGTCAGAATATGTCTCTTTGCACCGCATATGTGTTATAGCCTGAGAGGGCCGTGCAGCTGTGGCTCAGGCAAGAAAAACTAAGATAATGGTCAGAGGAGACCATTAGGAGAGGAGAGGAGAGGAGAGGAGAGGAGAGGAGAGGAGAGGAGAGGAGAGGAGAGGAGACCCCCCCCACACACACACACACACTTCAAATCTCTAGTTAGAGTATGGGTATGCAAATGCACAACCATCTGATAGCGATTTGATCTCTTAAATTTATTAATGCAGGAACACAGTGTGAGACCGAACCCAAAGCAGAAATGATACTGCAGAGATGCACAGATAACTCTAAACATTGCAAGAGGTAGATGTTCTAATTTTTTAGATAATTGCAGATGTGTTGGTAAGAGGTGTGAGTGCCATTTACAGGTTGTAAGGGCTTCACAGCAAAGGCAGCCAAACTAAAATATTTTACCTTTACTTTTTTCTATAATTTTTAACTTCACTCATAAAAAAAAATGACAAAACCAAATAACTAAAAAAGGAAAGATGCAGAAAACTAAATACCAAGTTTTTGACTTTTCTCAACAATGAAATATCTGCTTTTGGACCTGCTGCAGCAAACTTGTGTATCTGTTTGTTTACTCAATCAGTCAACGAGTTTTCATGTTTTGAGTGCACATCTGCATGTTGCTCACAGCATTTAAAATAAAAACACCCCAGCAGCTACAGTTTGAAAACCGCTTTTTCCTAATAGATGCCATTACAGATGTTCCACAGATGTGCATTAACATTCAACACATTTTTGTAAATTTGCAGCCAGACCTTAATTAAATAATATTTAGAATTCAACCTTTTCATAAAAAAGTCATTTTACTTTTTGTGGTTCCGAAAACTATTTAGAATTTCATCTAATTAGCTTTCTCATATCAAACTGAAAAGTACAGTTCACAGCTTTTAAATTGTAGCTAGTGAGTCAGATGTCTCAAAGATCCTGTCCCATCATCATGGTCTTCGTTGGACTTGTTTGCTTTTGGGTCACCTGCTTGAAAGTGTGAATTGCTACAAAACTGTCAGGGGATTCAATTCAAAACTGCAATGTAAGTTCTGGAAAGTTGAAAGTTGAAGCCTTTGTTCAATATTGGTTTTTATCTTTTGACAAAAATGCCTTGTATGACCCTTCTCTCAAACCATCGATTTTATAAGGCCAAAGTATGAGCATTGCTGTTTTTAAAAGACTGTCCTTTATCCTCTAGATGCGGGAGGACTGCAGAGTCCTGACCTGAAAGATGTCTCTCTGGTGCTGTGCTATGTGTTTGTGTAGATCTGGTTTGGTTTCTCCCAAATAAAGACCGGAACACTTCTCGCTGCACTGAACTACATAAACCAATCAGATCAGCTTTTGTTTGGTTGTTTTGTCCTTTGGATGAACTGTTTTTTGTCTGAGTGTGTTGCTGGCTTTAAAGTTTTTAAAGTATTGTGCTTAAAAAAATAAAAACTCTTCCAGAACATATTAAATAATTTTCTTGATTTAATGGACAACATGTTTGAGCATCTGCAGGTTTAAAGTTATTTCTTCTTTCTTTCTTCCTCCATATAGTTAATTATTTAAAAAGAAAGCTTTTGCATTAGCAATATAAAAGTTTAGTATTTCATCCAGGATTTCTTCTGTAATCATTTTTATTTCAGGTAGTATTTTCTGGTTTGCAGCTTCTCAAAAATACTGCAGCTTGATTTCTGACAAAAAAACTCAGAATCCTATACCCCTGGCTTCTTTGTATGTCTGCCAATTCTTTTCCAAACAGGTTTTAAGACTCTCTTTTGTGTTTCAAATCATTTCACGCTGTACTTGTAACATCAGGACACTTAAACAGCAGAGTTTTAATGTTTCAAGCTGTTTGTAGTGAAAGGCACGTCGACAGGTTTTACATGTTTGAACACAGCCATTTAGGGTCGAGGTCATACTAAACAAATTCAAAAGAGCCGTTAGATCTGCTCACGCAAGGTGTGCGAGTGTGTGTCCGTGTGATTCAAGAAAAAAAGTTAAAAGGGAATAGTTGACTAAAACTGTCTTACTGTCACTCTACATCATCCTCTCCCTAACAGGCAACTCTTTGTACACACACATTCAAATTCACATCACACTTACTGTTATATCAACACACAGTAGACACTGTCAAAACACAAGCTGATGTGAATGTGGAGTCACCTACGTACATTCATGCTGCAGACATACACTCTTACTGCCAGCTGACGAGGCAAAAAAGTATGTAACTAGTGGATGAATTTGATGCTTTATTTTGAAATATTAATGCAAGAAACATTTCTTTTAACTACAGTGGCTATCAATATCAACAATTATAGATTAGATACAATATAAATTACTTTCTTCAAAATAAGTGTTAATTCTTATTTGATACATTAACTTGCGACCTTAGTTAAGCCCAAATCATCACATAACCCCTACCGTGCTTTACAGTTCGTGCTAACATGATGTGTTTGGGTTTTATAAAATGTGGTGTTACTTTTTAGAATATTTATTTGTAACAGCAGAAAGAAAAAAATATGATTTGATATGTTCTTAATCAAAAGGTCTATACAAAAATCAATTCCAGTATAATAACATTGCTTAAAGGACCATTATCACAGCTTTTAATGAATTATTAATTCTATACCCTGCTGTGAATAAACAACCAAACAATAAATTCACTACTACTTGGAGGACACTAATCATATACCTACATATGTATTTACCACAGCAGGAAAAGAAACACATATACGTATAATAATTAAATGGTTTTTTTTCTACTTAAGGATTTTGATAAGGGTTGGGAAAGAAAAATATGCAATGTTTCATATATGTCCACAACTTACAAAAATAGTTTATATTCTAACTCAATTTCAACTCATCTTTAATAAAAGCAGGAAGAAATTAATGTTAACTTGACTTTTAACAGGAAGTCAGCTACAGACTTCTTTTACAATCTGTTTTTAGATCTTTACATTCTCATGAACCTCTAAAAGACTTGTAAAACAGCTGAATTGACTCCAACAATATTTTTATTGTATTTTTATCTTTTTTTTCCTACTTTATGAAAAACAAAAATACAATGTGAGAATGTGTGCCCCTTTCAACAAATAATTCAGCCATGGTCATTTCCTCTTTTTTAGGTTAAATTCACACTTCTAACAAGCTCCACTTGTTTTTCAGCTGTGCAGTTGTTTTACAGGGAATTAGAACATTGGCTCATTACTGCTTCCCTGCTTTACCTCAATTCATAACCACAGACCCGACTGAGGCACAATCTGTTGGAGATTAGCAGAACTCGGCCATAGTGGTTAAACTGTATCACCACTCACTCACGTGTCACCTGCTGTGTCTGGTTTCCCGTCATCCCTGAGAGCCCAGTCACAGACTGTGACAGAGCTAGCTGCAATCACACAATGTTTTCATCCTGTTTTCAGCTTTAAACCTGCTTCAGTACATTATTCAAAAGAAAAACATGATGGAAGATTTGAAAGGGAAAATGTGTACACCTGCAAAATACACAACTGTGGGGATTGTTCATTATGGAGAGCTAAAAATACCCCCTGTTTAATTGTTAACACGGATGCTTCTTTTGACTTTAACTGTTATTTTTTATGTCAAAACATCTCATAGATAGGTGGTATGATGTGAAGAGAGGCAATAGTTTTCAGCATCATTTAGTTTTTTAATAGTGAAGTTATAAGAGCATGAACATCTCCAGCGTCCACACTGTTTGTGTTTGAGTGTTTACTCTATAAGAAAATTGCAGATTTATGTGGAGTAAAGGATTTTGGTTCCTAGTTTATTTATGAATATAGTATGATATATTTCCCCTCAGGACCAGGGAAAAACGATATAAAATGTATGCTATTTTCCAAGTGTAAATTAAAGAACTGCACATGCTGGAAACGAGTCAGTCATATTTGAAGCAAAATCACCGGCTTTTTCCACAAACTTAAAATTAGACCATTAAGCTTCATTTATTAGGCAGAATAAAACATTTTCAAACAAGTTGTGTTTGTGTTGTCAGGTCTGAAGAAAGCTTTATTAAGAATTATGTTAGGTTTTAAGTTTTTAGGAATATTTTGCACTAATATTTAATATGTTTAATGTATACAAATGTTGGTTTAGAACAAATAGTCCTAGATCAGCTCCAAACTAAGATCATGCATTTGTAATTATGTTTCTTAATTAAGTTTGGCCAGAGTTAGAAAACTTTAGTATCCTTGTTTGGATTTTTTAAGTTTGTAAATAAATAAATAAACAGACAAACAAACAAACACGTGTATTTTCCAGAGACTCACATAATTGTCAAATGACCTTCACTACACCCAATTTTCCATTCTGAGGAAAGAAAGCCATGCTGGAGCTTTTGAGAAACACAATATTTGAAATTTTGATTTATTTCATATTTGAATGCAACAGTTTTGTAGTCATCCTATCTTGGTGATTTTAAGTGAAAAAATGATTAAAATGAATACAAAACATTTTGAGACATCCTCAATAGATGTTACAAAACAATAAAAAGAAACAGAGGACACATATGATAGATTGCTTTTCAACTGTTTTATACTGTTGTAAAAAAAGACTCCTTCTATTCAATGGTTTGGATAAAATAATTCCAGTTATTAGTGCAACTTAATATAATATTTCTCTAAAGAAAACAGATTTTTGTAGCTTTTACTGCTGGTAAGATCACTGTTGTATTACATTAGACAGAGTCTTTTATAGCTGCAGGAGACTATTTCTGTTTCAGAGTGGTCTTTGTGGCAGTTTTGACAGTCAAAGATCCATTAGGTTTGAATTAAGCCTTTAATTTAATTTTGTTTTAGTCCATCTTTGTTTTAGCCATCAGACCTCAGCTAAGCCTTTTTATTTAACTTTTGCCAAATCCACTGGATGACGTAACAGAAAATCATGTTTTTGCTAGAAGCAGTTTTATTTTAAACCACTTGGATTTTGCTGTTTGTTCAAAGAGCTAATATTCAAACTGAATCTTGATAAAACAGTTCAATTCCCATTAATCACACCACAGAGGTTTGGTTTTAAATTGGTTCTTTTGCATCTCTTCTTTCTCATTTGATTTTAAAACCTCTTTTTCATCATCTGCAAATTAAAATACTTTTATCCCACCTACCCCTGTATATCCTTTTCCCCCTGGTAAAACTCTCCCTCCTTGTGTATGTACATTTATTTACTAAGCATCTGTGCATTAGAGTTAGAGTGTTTGTGTGAATGGGGGTGTATAATACCTGCTGTGAGTTAAATGATGCTATTGGAATAGTCGGGATACAGCTGGATGATTTAGATTTGAGTATAAACATCTCACAATAGACAAAAATATGTATGTGTTTTATGGACAGATGAATGGCTGTTTAATCACTTTGTGCTTAATTATTTGTAAACCAGAATATTTACTAGTTTTGTCTGTTAAATATGAGTTTTTATATCTTGTTTTTACATAAGCCCTAAAATCAACAGAATCTGGTTGAGTGGCCATTCTTCAAACTGCATTAGGGATGTCCTTCATGGGGGATTCAGAATGAGTCTAATCATTGTCATGTTCCTCTGCACATGCACACAATGATAATTTAAGAGTCTATTTGCTAATGCAGACCATGTCTGAAAGGTGAGATAGAGAAAGGACAGGCATCCAAAAGTTGTTTTGCTAGAGTTCAAAGCAACTTTCCTTTAAACAGGACAATGCCCCCCCCATAGACAAAGATCATGGAGGTAGAGGGGATGAGGCGAGTGTGAGAATCTGACATGTAGATTGAAGCCCTTTTATACTAAGGTGTGGGGTGTAGCTGATAACAGTGTTGGCATAATCTTTTTCCTAAAATTAAATTTTCCTAATTTCATTTAAATGTTCATATTTATCCTTCTGATTTTTTCTGCAATGCACTAGTTCTATCTTGTTTAAAGATGAAACAAAATACAGTTTTCCATAATGTCTTTTTCTGATTGGTCAGCTGATCTCTCAAAAATGATAGAACGGTAACCTTTTTTAAAATTTTTGGTCTTCAACAATAGACAGAACAAGCAAATATACTTAATCATAATAAGGGTGAGTGTGAGGGAAGATAATTTAATTAAATAAGACATTTCAAGCTGTGGGAGAGAAGAACTCTCTTTTGTCTCTATAACTGTTTCATGCCTTGGAATGAAACTAAACTTTCAGATGGATGATTCTGAAATACAAAGTGCAGAAATCCACAAAAGTAAGAAAATAAATTATTCCTGTATGTTCTTGTCAGATTTGTTGGGAAATAAGAATGGCCAGAGAATAAATCTTCTTTTTGCACCGCTCTTCCCTAATTTAATTTTAAAAAATAATGAATGAAATGAATTATACAATGGGAGAAAAGGCATCTGCTAGGCTCAGTAATTGGCTGTTTGGCTCTTTCACATAAGAGTGATTAAAATTGTGAAGCACATCTGGTCTTTGACTCTCTTTCTCCTTTCAAGGACTGGCCACACTCTGAGCACCATCCTTAGCCAGAATTCCAAACAGTAAAGTTAAAGCTTGTAACTGAGATGTGAATGTTTATTCACATTGGTATTATATTTTCATGCTATGTTGCTTTAGCGATGTTAATATAATTTATTCTACTTTTTAAAATATATTTTTTTGGACTTTATTAAAATATCATGACTACTGAGAATACTTTAAAACTTCCATAACTAACTTCTAAATCTCCCCTTGGATTTTTTATTATCTGAGTCATTACCAAATACTTGCTAAGGCCAAAATATTGTGGCTAATTGAAATGTTGTTTACATGTAAACAAATGTGCAAATCCTAATCTTTTTCCTCCCATTTAGTGTCACAATTAGAGGATATTAGTACTGTTATAAGGTCCCCAAAGCATTATTTTAATTGCACTATAACCATTTAAAGTGGAATTAATAATAATTGAGCACATTTTACTACTATCCCTGATTTTCTTTTCTCATGGAGAGTGGATCACTACTTTGCATTTGAAAACTGTCAACTCTAACTTCAAATTCAGCAGTGAAATGTGTCAGAACATGTCAGGTCTTTCAAATTGACAGAGAGTACTGCTTGAGATATTGCTGCATGCAAGAGTGCAAAATAGTTTTCTATTATAAAACCTGTTTTTGCTAATGTAAGACAAGATACTTTCATATATTATTTCTATCAATGAATCATTTATCTATATATTTAGACATATGGAATCTAATGTGGTTAGAACATATGACAGTGTATTTAAATTGCATTTATAATATGAAAAAATAAGAATATTAAGTCCATCGCCACTGGTTTTTGAAGATTTTTTGCATCACAGGAAAAACTGTAAGCCATCACACACATGCATACAGACAGCCGTCCATTTGTATCTATGGCCACATCATAATGAACAGCTCAGTAAGTAATTAACCTGCAGATAACCTTCTATGAGGCAACAGATTTAGCGTCTGGAAGCTGGTTTCTTGCTGCAGTAGAGCAACATATAAAAATCTAATAAATAATAATGAAACTGATAAAGACTAAAGTATATTTCAAGCCAGTCAGAGAGTATCAGAACAAATCTAAGTAAATAAATAAATAAACTTTTGGAGTTTCTGATGTTACAGCTCTGGGATTGTAATGATAATTTTAATTTAGACAGCTTTCAATGCATTGCAGAGATACAGGTACTATAAGCGAAACATTGCTGAGACTGCAGAGCAATGGCAATGTGAGAACCCATAAAGCTAAACATCTACACATCTGGATATAAACAATAAACTAACTGGAATACATTTTTTCTTTGACTGAATTAATTTAATTTCAATTTAATTAATTTCCATGTGTTCATATAGTGTTGATTTGCAGTAAAAAGCTTCTCGAACACTTTACAGAAACACATCCACAGGTCCAAATAGATGGAGTAGAATCTTTAAAACTAGAATGATCATCCTGCAGTCAGATTTTTGTGAGACCAAATTAATTAATCGGATGATCAATTATCACATCATTAACTGACAGAATTAGCTGAGATATTACAAATTCAATAAGCCACATGTATTAGTTTCTTAGTTTATTTTGTGTCCTGTTACATTAAAAATATAAATTTTACTTACTTTATAGAAGTTGTTGTATTAGAGCAGTGAAAACCAGAACAGAGGAATTTTCTGTTCTAAAGATTAAGTGCAGCTAAAACAAGATCCTGCTCTGACCAAGCCTGCCTGGATGAAAGTCCTTCTAATCAAGACTTACATATACAGTCACAACAATTTAGGGAACATGTACATATATGCATGTGGGGAGATGTGACAGCCCCAAGCTCAAGATCACCTTTCCCTTTTCTCTGTATAAGGCACAATTTGACAACTGGAGCTATTGATTCAGCTGACTGCAGGCTTTTTTTAGAATCCAGCACCATCATTATGACCTGTAGCCTGGCCCTGCCTGCCTCTCTCCCTGCCTCAGTGCATTTCTTTCTAGACAAAGACATTTGGTGAAAAAGGGGAAACTGGGGTGACAGCTGAAGCTGGAAAGAGGAAGGTAATGATGGCTATACGATACAAGGTTATAGAGAGTGGATATGAAAAAAGGTAGAAAGGGATGAAAGGGTTTATTTTAGAAAGAGAAAAAAAATGTAGAGGCTGTGACAAACAATAAAACGGAGGGTGGAAGACCATCAGTGGCAAAAAAAGGAGAAAAGCATGAAGACTATTGAAAATGACAAGGAAATCACTGTAAAAAAAAAAAAATCAAATTTGCAAATGTGCAAGAGTGGGCCATCATTGTCTTTATAGAAAAAGGTAAACAATGGCAAAAAGGAAAAGATAAATGTTTTTTTTCAATAATGTCGTTTTTAAATCCCAAATCTTCTAAAAATTTGCTGGAACATTTTTTAAGTTTACATAAAATTGAAAAAGCTGATGTGTAATTACCTTGTTGCCTTGGTGTTAGAAAAAAGCTCTTTACACTTGTTTTTGCTTTTTCTGTTTTTTATCTAATTCTTAATTCCAGTTTCAAATGTATGCAAGGTGACTTAAATAAAGTATATGATGCAAATATTTGCAAATTTGTAAGTAAAAGCTTTTGAGAGTCATACGATACCTCTTTTACATACCTGCTATATTTTAAATGCACAATTGCCTAAGAAAATGTCTGTTAAATAATGAAGTGAGAACTGAAACTGTAGATCTCTCTAATGACTGTTCAAAAAATTTGAATCATTAGTCGCACTAAAAACATCTAATTTTATTCCTATTTCACAAAAGAGGCACCAATAATCAGCTTACCACATCATGTATCACATCGTTGACCAACAAGCTGTGTTGGTATAAACACCAATGATGCTGTGTAGACACTTGCTAACAGAAACACTTTGTCAGTGTTGACAGGAAATAACATGCATTAATGAGCAGCTGGCACAGAAAAGTCCTCCCATTGCAGGAAGTGGTTGACAGGAAGGTGAATACTGACTCAATGCTGTCAGAATGTCTGTGCTCGAGGCAATGGCTTAATCTATGTATTATCTGGGATTGCTAAACAGTCAAGCAATTTTTTTAATGGAGCAAATATATCTGCACTGAGTTTGCATGTACTCCCTTGGGGTTTCTCCAGGGATCCCAGTTTCCTCCCTCAGACAAAAAATATGTATTTTAGGTTAATTGGTAACTCTAAATTGTCTCTAAGTGTCCCCTTCACCTAGTGAATGCTGGAGATAGAAATCAGCTTCCCTCGACCCTGAACAGGAAGATGTGGGTACCAAAAATGACTGACTGATTAGCAACTCTAAATCGGCTCTGGGTGTGAGCGTGTGTAAATTGTTGTTAGTCCTGTCAGGGTGTAACCCATAAATTTGGTCCATGTCCTCTAAGAACACTTTTTTTCTCTGTGTTTACTGAGGATACTCAGAGGGCTCATATTCAGTCTTTTTTGATAAAACTCATCAACCAGGGTATTGACAAATGGGTTTTAAATGTATATTCCTAAAAAACAAAATAATTCTGCATCCATGCCAGTGATGCATCTCTGGGTACAAAAACCCATAAAGCTAAAAGCCAATATTAAGGGAACATTTGTAATGTCTTTCTATCCTTTTGAGAGGAGACCAGTGTTTAAATAGCACTGCAGTATAACCTCACAGCAAGATTTTTCCAGGTTCAAAGCTCAGTCGTTCATCAAAACAACCAGTCACTCCACATGGGACATTGTTATCCAAGAAGAGAGACCTCCCATCAGGATAGAAATGTTTCATCAACGTTACCTTTGTCTACTCTCTTACAATTTTTCCACCATACTTACAAACACAGCTTAGATTCAAGTACCTGTCAGATGATGAGTGACTTGCTGCTACTCACAACTCCACTGAACACAATCAAGGAAGAGAAACAGCCATATGAGAACATATATACTTGTGACTATCTTAAGGTGCATGGAGTTAACTTCTAGCCACTAGATAAACATATACCAGGAACAAAAAAGTAACAAAGGGATTGATACTTTCAAAGTTAGCAACAAACCGTTAATTCTGTGTAGCTAAAGGTGAAGTTACCCAAGTTAAACTTTTTTTGATAAAGTCTAGGAAGGAACAACATATTTTACAAGCCTGATTTCTTTTTAGCCATTGACTCAAACACTTACTCAAACCTACATCAGGAAAATTGTTCTGTCTGAGATGTTTCTATTCCAGTTGACAACAAATACATTTTAACAACCATAATTTCCTCTGATTAGACTAGAATTTCCCTCAATTTTGTCCAAACTGCATGTTGTTTCTATAGGATTCTTTTTTCTTGTGATTGGTTAAGTGAAGCGCAAAGCCAGTGTCTATTGAGAATCACTTTAGGTGTCAAAATTTCTGTTTTCTCGAGTGCTGATTATTGACCAGCATCTACAGAGACTTTGCACTTGTCTCTGCTTCTAACTGTGGTGTTTCTCAAGGGGCAAACAAAATCTATCTACAGCATCCACTCTGCAGCTGTTACTTCTAATACAAATGATCAGATTCTCACTCATGTTTAACTAGTTTGTTTTTTACCTTATAATTATACAGAAGTGATTATGTTTCACGTTTCCCTCACTTATTGGGGAGTCTTAGATATTGGACAAGATAATACTGGGTCAACCTTTTGTACATAGTTGGGTTTTAAGGTTTGTATAGTGCTGGAAATTTAGTGTGAAAACGTTTCTTTTTACTTTTTTTGGTGGGGGGGGGGTTAAGGACAGCAATGAAAATGTAATGCTTTGTGCTGTATTGCATCATTTCTTAATGCATTGTGTTGTATCATAATGTTTAAATTATACAATGTCACCAGTAAAAAAGTTTGGACACACTTTCTCATCCAGTTGAATTTGAATGAGTGTCCCAACTTTTGACTGGTGGTGTATAGTTAAACTCTGAATGTATCAAAATGCTGCACAAAGTCAATAAGACTTTGTCAACTTAGTTTTAGTTCTGGAATAAGTCAGGGCTTCTTTCTGTTTTTGGTTGAAAGGAACTGGTGTCTATGTCCAGCAGTCATTTGGCTGAAGGTGGGGTTACACCCTGGACAGGTCATGGAATGAACAAACAAACAATTGCTGTCAAAGTAAACAAAACAAAGCCAATGTTTAATCAACCTTACTTACTTACTCGTGAAATCTGTGATGAACTGATGTTGCTGTGGATGGACCTAATGATGCAGGCAGGCACACAGCAAGCGGGCATGTTGAATTCAGTGATTAAAGAAAAAAAAATGTTCCTTCTAAAATCAAAAAGGATGAGGCAATGACCATGAAAATAAAAACACAAAAAGAAAAGCTACATGAACATAACAAGAACACAGAAACAACAACCTAACAGGTGAGTGATGTAAACTAATTGCACCTCACAGCTGCACAAGATCAACCAATGACAATACTCCAAAACAGAACTGTTGTCATAGTTCTAAATCCATTTATATTGAGACATATTATTGATCTGTGGTCCTAATCTGATAAACTAAACAATCAAATCCATAGGGAAAGACACATGGGGAGGAAACAAAACCAGGAAGACTCAAATGTGAACAACAACTGAAAACTAAAACACATGGCAGCCTGGCACAATCAGTACAAAACACTAAGACCCAAGAGTGTAAAAAAAATTAAAAAAGGAAAACAAAAGCAGGTTCTCATAATTTGAATTCTTTAACCAAATGTACCTGAAAATTGCTCTTTGTTTTTCAAAATAAAAGCTGTTTTTCTGCCTTGAAAATATTCTCATACATGTATAATATTGCACTCCCCCATCCACCTTCACCCTCTTCATTCCCCCTTTTCTCTTTCTATTGTACTCCTTAAATTTGAAATTCTTTGTTCTTTTTTAGTAACAGCTTTAAAATCTAAACTTTGTGGTGCAAAAATGGTGAGTCAGAATGTAGGAAGATAAATCAGCCCAAGTCTCCAATGATGCCAACAAGCTATCTGTTTTTCCAACCTCTTTTTTCTCCTCCTTTCCTTGGAGGCGTCTTTGTGTTCACTCTTGTGTTCACACGTGTACACCTACACCAATCGCCTGCTTACAGTCGGAGGCAAGCATCCTTTTTCTAAAGAGCCCACAACATCTCCTCTGCTTTTTTTCTCTCACTTGCAGACACACTTAAGTCAAAGAATGCATCTTCACAACGTGCACACTGTTACACATAAACAGACAGATTCAACACGGAGCTTGTAACACTGTTCACATGTTTCAGTCTCTATAAAGCTGCAGGCGGTATTACAGAAGAGATTAGAGTGCTGTTTTACTGAGGCATGACTCATTCACCCCAGAAACTACAAATGTTTAGAACAACCAGAAACTGCATATCCTATTAGGGAAGGAAGGAATGCAAGAAATGAAAAATGGAAGAGAGAAAATATGATACATTGCGATGGTGGTGATAGATGGCAAAAATCTTTGATGATAATTATGATGAATATCGAGATGAATGGCAATGACAGAGAGCATAGTAGCTCAAATAGCTCATTATGATCCAGATGGCCTTGCTGATACATGATAGGGGATTTTTTTTTCCCCATCTCATACAAATACCACGCTGTCTGCAGAAGGTCAACCAAAACTCTCTTTCAAAGCTTTTAAACCCCATGCTGAAGTTTGTTGATTGATTACATAAAAGAGAAAAGAAAACACTTTAATTAAATCGAGTATAAGCGCTACAGTGGAAATCGGTTAATCAATCAGTTGCAGTGGATCAAAGGTTTAACTGATAATGACTCTGCTGGTTTCCACAAACAAACATAAGATGAAACAAACCGGATGTTTTTGACATTAGGTTTTAACATTTTGTGTTACAAAATACCATATAAACAAAATCAATGTTGACTCAAGTCAGGTCATATACACATGGTCGTATATACAATTTCACAGGATAGACAGATAAAGTGAATTTTCTTTTATAGTAACACAATGACATTGCTTGTCAATGCTACTTTCAATGTCCCTGTAGACGCACTTCTCTTGCTTCCCTTTATGTTTTCTTCCTCTTATCTCTCTCTGGCATTTTTTCTCTCTGACCATCTCCTTCTATCAGTCCTCTCCAGCATTCTGAGGCCAGAAGAACTGATACAATTGTCTACCTATCAGCCTGAGTACAAATCTACATTCTCTTTTAAGGTACGCTTGCCAAAATGGGAAGAACTGGTTGTAAGATTGAAGAAATTTACAAAATTGTTTTTAACAGTGGAACATAGTGGACATTTAAACACTTGGTTTTAAATGTGCCATTGTAATTCTCTGCATTTATGTTTTTAAATGTGACCAAATAATCTTGTTCACATGTACAAAGGACTGTGCAATCATTTATTCACTTCTCCCACATCCTCCACCCACTGATCTAGCTGCACAGGTGAGGACACGTGGGTGAAGGCCAACAGTTTTGTACAAGAAGATTGTGGGATGTATCCTCTGAGATCAATTGGTTTCCCAAGGACTCTGTCCTCAAAGACCCTTGAAAGGCATAATATTAACTTAATGACATTCAAATTCTCTCAGAAAGAGATTTGATACCATCATTAAAAAAGAAAGTGATAGAAGATACCATTAAAAAACTAACTTTAGAAAGGGCAATGTTTGATTTTGCATCAACCAGGACTTCGCTACAGAAACTGGAGAAAAACATCCAGCCCAGCCGCCCACTTCCATCTAAAGAGCAGTAAATGATGGTGCTCCTGTTTATGTCTTCTTTTGTATTGTGCAGAGATTTTCTGAAACAGCTGGCAGTGATTTTTCAAGATGTTTAAGAGTCATTGGTGCATAGATACATATTGTTAAGAATTGTTGCATTCTTGTGAACTGTGCAGCTGATGTCCGGGAAAGTCTATATGACACTAAAAAGTGTCCCCAAATAGGTCCTCGACATTCCTGCTCCTTTTTCACAGTCTAGAATAAATTCTTAGGAAGATACGCACACCTTTAATTAAACTTGGCCCAGACTGTCACACTACACTGATGCAGCTATGAGCTGGAAGGTTACACAAAGCTAACGTAATTGTGTGATGGAGTTGTAACCAATTAACATAAGACCAGTGTGCTCAGTGCTCCTTCAAATTCTCAAAGACCAAATCATACCAGTGCATGCGAGCATGACATCATGGTTGCAACCACACCCTGCTTCCATCAAGATAATAAATCACTACAAGCTCTCTATGGGACGTTTTTTTGTAGCCCTCATTGAAATTCTGCAAAGACCATAAACATTACTGTTGATTTTTTTCTTTTTGTTGTTTACAATAAAGAAAGGTTGTCATCCAGTGTCATGAGGGTCTCAGTTTATCTTTCAATCAGTTCAGAAATCCCCCCCTCCCCAATAAAATGTTTCTTTTAATAAACAAGTGCAGGAAAGACAGAGTATATAATAATCCACTTATCTTCCAAGCGACCTACAAAGTCATGTTGACATAAGTCAATAATTTAGAAATTCAATTATCAAGTTATTATTTCTTCTGGTATTTTTTCCATGTTTTTCCAGAACTTCAATAGTTTGTCAAGCTGACCTTGAATAATAACAATCAGGCAAAAAACCTTTTTACAGCAAACCTACATACTTGACAGACTCCATTTACCTCTCAGACTTATATATTTATTTCTAACATCAAGTTTTTCACTGTTGGTAGTTTCACTTCATACTCCAGCTTTATATACTCTTATGCAATTCATCACTTCCAACCACCATTAAACACACAAGAATGGTAAAAAAAAAAGATATTCTCCTCTTAGTGACCTGCAGGGAACTTGTTCAGATTTTACAAACAAATGCTGATTTAGGAAGGAAAAAATAACAAAATAACTTTTTTTTTTGTTTCAAAAGCCAGATGTCTAGACAAAATCCTTGGACAGCTCAGAGGTTGACAACCCCAGGCCCAGCCAATGAGGTGAGGAATTAAATTAACAAGGGGAAGCAGCTGGCGTTGGTAAAACCCTTTGGCAGGAGTCTGTTGTTTTGCTGAAAGACAGAATGAATTAATGAGATATAATGTGTTACACTGCACTATTTCACATTGTGACACCGATGACAGTTGCCACACCTTTTCTCTGCAGGTCAAGAACACATCTTTTGTTCTCAACTGAAGCACTGAAAGGCAATTAAACTGGGCTACATGTCTTTAAACAAAACAAAAGCGTGTCTTCTGTTTTACCTATGGGTTCATTTTTGGGTGTGTTTGGGTTTTCTGTTATACAAAAAGAATCAATTCTGGGTCTACTGACCGTTATGAACTAAAACCACTGTTGTTGTGTTGCTTAAAGCAACACCTGTGTGGGTTTTTCATATTGCTTCAAGCTGTGATATTAAGTGTTCCTTTTAATCAAATAGAAAAGTGCATTTGGGCTGCGAGACATTGCTGAAGACATAAAATCAGGCTGTTCAAATCCCTTCATACCTATTACCCAACACGAAATATTCAGGCTTTGTGATACTGGTTATCTCTTGGAATTTGGACTTCTGTGATCTAAAAGATGGCAACAAAAATGATGTGAATTGGCCAAACTTTTGAATCTGTGTCTATGATGGCAGTGCAATAGATAATAAGCTCACTGTATCCATTGTTACTGACAGAGTGACATTTATTTTGATATTTGCACTTCAGTGATAAATAAAGAAGTCCTGGTGACACATTGTTACTGAGCCAATGGTAAAACTTCTGGAAATGTGACAGAACTTGATTTTTACCACACACATACACAATCAAAGTACTCCAGATGTCATTGGTACTGAACATAAAAATGTCTGTTTGTTATCCAGCAGTACTGTATATCTGTCAGAGAATTAAACAATAAGATGTAAGATTCCTGAAATCACTGATATAGATCAGAGTCTTGCTTAAAAGATATAAGATCATTTCCAGCAATAGGTTTTAGCAAACTGTACTCCACAATGGCTTTTAACTACACTCCATTTCTTGAAAAAGTCTATGAGCTTCACAACAGTTCCTAATTCCAATTTAAAAAGTCTTGTCTTTGCATGTTTCACCTGTGCCCATTTCTCTAGGAACTCCAGTGTCCCTGAACAGTCAAAGTAAAAAGTTTATTCTAAATTAATTGTAGCTGTGACCATGCATGTCTGTGTCCTAAAAATTAATTTTTACTACAAAAGATGAATAGTACTGAAAAGGAGTTGATGCTACCAGAGTGACAAATCTTAATTACATTCTTTACACACCAGACACAGCCAGTAGCAACGTATCTTCAATGTCTGTGGGACAGATGCATGTAAATGCACAGCAAAGATATCCTCTAACTACCTTTTTCAGTGTTCAATCTACACTCTGCAAGAGTGCAACATTTTACAAGGCAGAATGGAGCAGAAGTTAATACATTATTTAATGGGGGAAAATAGATACAGAAGTAAAAAAGAGAGAAAAAAAAAACAAATCTGACTGGTTTTGTATAGCTGTGAGAGGTTTAAAGAATATTTGAGTAATATTATGTAGACACAGAGTCCTCAGTTGGGATTAAATGCACATATTTGTTTATGTGGAATTAATAAGGACTAACACAAAAGTGGGGAGCAGCATTTTGTCAAATCTGCCACATAATCTCCAAAATTCTTGTTATTTTCAGTTATTTTCTGTTCAGGCTTTTTTCTGTGACATTTTCGAATTTGTCTGCAATTAAGTACAAAAATTAAACTGATCGCACACTCATTCTGTCATCCAGCCATTACAGAATGAACAGTCTGAAAATGCAAAATCTTCTAAACATACACTATAAGAAACGTGCATTGTTTTATACTTTTTTATATTTAAATATGGTGTTTGCATGCACTGTTTGTTGTATTAGCAATTTGGGTAAATGCACTTAAAGTTAGATGGTTAAACAAAATGGTCGACACAGGTCACTGGATCCACCATTGTTTTGATTTAACAGTGCAAGATAATCACAGAAACTTTTGGTGGCCTTTCTGCAAGGAAGGCTATAAAACACACTTCAAATATCACATAAAGGCAAAGGTCAGCTCACCAGCTTTATACTCTTCTAATACTAAAACTTTCATCTTTAGTGAAAATCCTTTTAGTGCTTTCTTTTTCACCATCAAAGCCTTTGGTATTTTTCCGGGCTCTTTTTCAACACTTCAACTAGCCGATCAGTCCCATTTTCATCCAGTAGAACAGCTGTGCCAATTGTTGATTGGCAGTTGTATCAAATATTGGTGATTGAGGACACAAGAGCTAATCAGTCTGTGATGATCAGTTCGCCATTTGCCTTGTCTATTGCTATGGCTTGATTAGTCGATGTGTGTGTGTGTGTGAGAGCCCTCTTGATTTGCAAGCTTGATGTAGCCCAGCCTCTTTTTCCCTCTACAATCTTTGTATGACAAGTTTAACTGCAGCACAATTAAGAATTAAAGAAAACCCATTGTAAAGGGGTAACGCCATTGCAGATGTTTAAAAAAAAATCATGGTAGAGTTGAAAATTCAAGTCAAGTCATTAAGTTCATTTGAAACTATGTGATTTAGCAGTTAGTGTATTTCTGTTCCTTGAAGTGAACTAAACGCTGCTATTAATAGTCTGCTGACCTTTTGTTCTTTGACACATGTACAAGAATGGAAGAAAGGTGAAACAAAATTCCACTGAGGAAAGACAAGAAGAATAAACAGGGGGATAATGAGAGAAAACATCTATGTATATTTTGATTACAGTATGTTTTTTCACAGTTATGGGATAAAAGTCTACTGCCCTCCCTCTTTCAAAAATAATTGCACATTTGCCATGAAATAGTGACATTTTATCTAACTTAAAGGAGAAAAAAATGCAGGAATTTTGTCATTCAATATATTTTGATTTTAATATAGGCACTCTAAAGCATGTGCATTGCATAAGAAGGACCATTGAAAAAAGATGTCAGATTACAAGAAAGAAAACTAAGACAGGCCATGATGGTAAACACCTAAAAACACAGACAGAAATCAGGATAAAACCCTGTAGAAAAATTGCTCCTTCTCTTCCTTTATTTGAAAAACTTGGAGGCAGTTTAAAATTTTTTTGATTATTTTTAAAAAACACCAAGGAGATTATCAAAAATTTGAAAGAAATGTACTCTTATTTTTTCTTCTTCACAGAGTAATGACTTCAACCTCTACATCACACAATCAGCATGCAAGACAGGCCAAAGCATCCTGCAGTTCACCAACACAAAACTATCAATATAATCAGCTGCAACATTGCTACAACAATGTCCCAGAGATTTGACTAAGCAATTGCTTGAAATTAATTTTCCTTTTAGACACTCAGATTGAAATACTTATTTAGAACACTGTGGAAAGTTTTGCGTCCTCTCTGTATTTACAGTCTCGGAAACTTTAAGGAGAATCGTGCATGGCACAGTATATGGCAGGTAGAAGAAAAAAACACACAACTAAAATGTGACCCAAAAACACAATCACACTGCCAATAAACACATTTTAGCAATTAAATAATTCTAAATCTGCTTACCAACCATAGCGTTAACATCAAAACACATTAAAATGGATCTTTTCCAGCTAAGCTTGGGTGACATATCCATTATCGCTGCATACTGCAGTTAGCTGCGGAAGGAAAAACAATCCCTTTGTCCCTTACTCGATGGTTGTCATGTATTTGTAATCTGTAATCCTTCTTGGGTGCCAGTGTTTCTGTTCATGCACCAAGCCACAGCACTTTGTTTCATTTTTATAACTGTCAGACTGAATAAAGAAGCAGATCCAAATCCAAATTTACTCAAGGCAGATCAGGAAACAGATACACTTTATTAAAATCCAGGAAACAAAAGAAGTGCAAAAGTAGGCAACAAACTAAATATAACATGAAACTGATGCAAGTTGATACCAACAACAAGGATCTGTCAATAAACTTAAAAAAGAAGGAATAGATTTATACACAAGCAGGTAGCAATTGAAGATTAAAACTATTGCTGTGTTTAAGATGTCCACTCATTCAGTGTATACGTAGTATAAGTCCTGATAAATAAAATATGAGATTATATAAATAAAAAGTTTAAAGTCCGGCTCGGGTGCGATGGAGAACCACAAAAGGAACGCAGACAAGGTATAAATACTACAAAATAAAACAGGAAGTGACAGTAAAAAAACCTAAAATGAACTAACAAGAAACTGAAAAAGAAAACACAATCTCGACTTAATTCTATAAACTTTGGGAATTATCACATGCTATAAAGCTCTTTAATGTTTCTTTGCTCTTCATTCCTCCTGACTATCAGCACAAATTTATCATCATTTCTAAATAATGATTTAATGTCATTTTGATGAGCTGAACATCAAACACTTGTTTCTAACTGATCAAAATCGTTTTTGTATTTAGTCTGCAGTAAACGGAAAAGACCTAGGCTGCCAGAGAGTGTTTGGAGCAAACCATCACTCACCCTCTGCATTATCTGTAAAATGACTGTGCACTGACACAGCATAAAATCAAAGTCTTGCCGCACTGCAATGAATGGAAAGTTTCAGGTCTGCTGTCCCACACCCAACTGTATTGTTTCTTTATCGATGAAAATGGTCCTGAAAACAAGACGGTAAATAAAAGAGAATCATTGCATTCCACTGTGCATGCTAAAAAAAATAAGATGTTTTAAGTTATATTAAAGAAAAAAATATTTTAACATCTGTTCTAAAAGTGTTTACCTGTTAATTTAACAATAATGACAGTTATGTAATTAAAAAAATCTGCTTGATTTTTTACTTTTAAAACTGTCTAAAACTAAAACTAATTTTACTTTTTATTTTTTTTAGAGTAGACATTAAAACCATTTTATCAGCCACCTTCCAAGAGTTAAGTGAGGATAGATTTCACTATGTAACTTAACACTGCTGTTATGTCTTTCTACTGTTAGAGCAGCACTTTTGCTCAACTTTGGTGTTAGAGGAAAAAAAAAACAATAGAAGAAACTTTTATTTTTGTCTACTATAGAGCCTGCCAAGCTCCAAATGTGGAAGTAAAATCAATAAATAACGGACAGGGAACGCTGTTTCATAATTTTCACAAATTTGGAATTGTATTCTGTCAGAGACCAAACAGTACAACATTATACTTGTTCAGCTGACTCAGAATGCTGGACACATTTTCATTCTATGAATATGTTTTGAACACATTGTTGTTAAATCACAAACTTCTTTTAAATCAGTAATATGTGATGGCCTAATTTTAATCAAAGCGAGTTATATTCTGAACTGGACAACTAACATTGGTTATTTATGGAGTTGGCTGTGAGACAAGAGCTTTGCATGTTCACTTGTGTTGCATGGAGGAGCTGTAAAGAGAATAGGAGCGCTTTCGGTTATCAAGCCTCTAACCTCATTTTACTTTCAATCATGGAGGCAGATACCAGTCTACTTCTATGATTAGGCCTAAATCTTTCAATTTGAAGATCATAATTAGACAAAACAAGTGAGTCATGCCTTTAGTTATGCAGCTAGTCTGCTGTGAGACCTGGAGCAGCTACTTACACTTTTTTTTCCCTCAATGCTAACGTATACAACCTCATGACTGTTTCCTTTCCTATTCTCAACAGATATTCATCACAAATTACTTGAACATTTTCTGTCTTCAGGACTCTGAAACTTCATGTAATTGGAAAATCGCACGTGAAAAGTTGTGAAATTAACATGTAAAACACATGTAAAATGCATGTTCTGTACACGGAATTACTTGTAAAAAACATTTATGTGTTTTTTCCAACAGGGGACTGGGACTGAGTACATCCTTTATTTCCACACGTTCATGGCAACAGTTTTTTTATTATAATGAGCACAAGTTTGGAAACAGACTTTGTCATAACAGTGGCGAGAAAATACAGGAAACAGAGAATGATGGAAGGAAATGCACCTGACACCTTTGACGTGGGTAGCATATGATTATGGAAGGAGCCACCATTTTACACACTGCTACACACTGCAAAACAGTCATTATGCTTTCAGGCCTGCTCCCACAAAAAGGAAAGCCAACAGTATACTGTGACAATGATTAATAAACAATATTTGACTATCTGATGTGTCTGCATGTCTAACTGGCACCACAAAACTGTTGAGTCTGTCTCTCCATTTCTGTCACACACACATTGTAAAGACTGTTTGATTAATACAAAACTATAACAGAAGCCTTGTGTTTACACAGACTGACCTGTTCCAAGCCCACGCTTCAGTGGCCAAATTAAGTTTCTTTCTCACAATCTGCAGTCACTTTTTACCAGACACTAGCAAACTGGTCTAACTTATCTTGATTACTCAGCACTGTCAACAACTTCACTGCAAAAAGACTCTGCAGTCCCTGAAGTTGATAAGGGCATGAGATCGGAGCTTTTGTAAGACCTTTGCTTACTTTGAGGTGATTTTATTTCTACAATTGTACTTGTATAGATTTTTCTTACTATTATATATATGCAAAATTGTCGGATTTTATTTTTACTTTACTAAAACTCATTTCCCACTTTCCTGGAATAAACTATTAATCAACAACTTTAGTTAATATTATTTTAAATTAAGGTTATTATTTCAAGAAATCTAATAAGGTGCTGGATGCATGCATCCAACTCTTACACAATTCACTCAGGATCTCATGACTTGTCCTTTATCAATAGACATTCTCTGAAAAATATTAAAACTTTTTTTTTTTTTACTGTGAAGAGTTATGATGTGTAATATTAGTAATCAATATGAGGATGTGTTGGGGTTTTTTAACAATTCACCATGCTGAAACAATTAAACCAATGCAGACAGAAAACACTGAATCAATTACAAGTCATTATATGAGAATACAGTAGCATTTCTCTGAACATCGATTACCAATAATATCCAATTGCCACCTAGCGCATGTGACACCTTAAACTGAATCTGGCTCATAGTACGGGGATTGAAGTGTCATATAAATCAAAGTCATTCGACCTCTGTGATATAAACACATTTCTGATATCAGAAACCCTCTTTGTGTCTTCTGCCTCTCTCAAATTTATTTCTATTCCTATTCTGGTGTCTATCTCATTCTTTTCTTTCCTCCTTCTCTGATCTTTTTGTTTTCTCATTCCCTAATCTCATTGACTGTTATGAGAAGTGACGGTCTATCAGACCTCGGGCAATTCTATTACTAGAAGGCTTTATTGGAACTGCATTTACTTTTGCAGAGCTGACACACAAACCAATAAGAGACAAGCCCATGTGCACTCAGACATGGTTTACATTTTGTGAAAGGAGATACACATGTGACACTGACATAGATGTAGGACAGAAAGGACACACAGTCAGTAAGCTGACGTGGAGGTTTATGCCTATAAATACAGAAACAAGCAAGTGGATGCAGAGTCTTGCCAAGCTTTTTTTCTACTCTATTTGTTCTCAATAAACTAAACCTCAGCATATGTTTGTAGTCGCGCCCCTGAGCAGAGGGAGGAGTGTCTTAGGACGCCACTGCAGAGAGCCTTGTTGCCAACCCACTGCGCCAACCCTGATGACATTGTTGCTATGCACTATTCACCAGAGCGGGGCCAGTTTTACTGTGAGTGACTCAGCTATTCAAGGTAAATATGTCATATGAAGGTAGTGTTCATGAATAATACTGACTTAAGATCCTTTAAACTGGTTGGAAGATATTGCTTGCATATGGGAGGCAATTTGTCATCGAAGAAATGGAGGTTGCGCAGAAGAAAAATATAAATAATAGAAAAGATCTTCACTTAAAATTCCAACATCCACAAGGCTAAGAATGATCCAAACTGCTACCATCTTCATACTCTGCACAAAAGTCAACTACTTTTGTAAATTCTAAGATATCTCGCATGGCTTGGATGCTTTTTTTGCTTTGACAAGGTGACAAGAACATTTACTCAACTTACTTCCCTTTGGAAGTCCTATTGCCAGAAGTTCAAGCTCCGCATGTGTGAATAAGGAAAATTTGAACCAAACCCTTGTTATACTCTTTTGCATCCTTACTTGCAGGGGTCATGCAACAGTCCTCATCATCTCTGTTATGTTAACAGTAAGACACACCTGGTGTGGCCTGAAACACATCACTACTAAGATTGTAGGATGCTTGACTGTGTTGGTTTAGTGAAGCTTTTTATTCTGGACAGCTACGTTTTAACAATATTCTGCTTGGCCATATGGTCAGTCTTCATTTTATAATGTGAGGAATTTCTGTGTCTTTTTGGACCAGCAAATGTCCTTTTAAGCTCATTTTAAAAAAGTAACAGGACCGTCTTCTTCCATCTGCGTAATGTTGAAAAACCAGCACGTAAATTTATTACTATGAGGGTTAACTATCGCAATGCTTTTTTATCTGGATGTTCAAACCAGTCTGTAAAAGTCCTAACCCTAACCCAAAATATTGCTGCCAGTGTTCTGATGAGAGATATAAGTAGAGATCACATTTTCCCAAATTTAGTATAACGCCACATACAGCACTTAACAATCAAGCTCAATCTTTTATTAAAGATCTAATTTTAATATATTTTCCTAACAGAGCATTTCATTCTCAGACTGTCTAGAGTTTTTAAAAGTAGAAAAGGAGACATAATTTAATTACCAGGACCTTGTCTTGTGGAACCAGCTTCGAGTTATAACCTGTGAGGCAGAAATCCTGCCTCCTTTTAAGCCTTGGCTGAAGACTTTCCTTGTTAATCAGTTTTATTGTTATGGTTAGTTTAAGTTTACCTCATGCTAAAGAACACACTGATCATATTCCCTTTATATGATGTGTTTACTCTCTTTACTCTCCATGTTTGTATTCATTATTATTGCTACCATTAACTTTAACTGTGTTTTTTTTTTTTTTCATAGAAATGACAAACCTTCTGTTTGTCTGTATCAGTTTCTTGTCCTCTCAGACCCCAGTGGGTCGAGGCAGATGGCTGCTCACCCTGAGCCTGAGTTCTGCAGGTGAAGGTAGTCATTTTTTACACAATCACAAGTTTGCCATGCTCAGGATGGGGATTGTGTTGAATAAAAGATTCAACACAATCTGCTAGTTTTACTAATTTGTTTACTTTTTACTAATTGGCTTTTTATAATTCACTGAAACTAATTGAATTGAACATATTTTTTAAGTAATTGGCTTTGAATCTGGACCTGTTGATAGAAATTAGATTTTTTACTTCAGTGTTTTGAAATGACTTTGGTTACCATTTAGATACATGTTGGTAATTTCACTTGGGGTAACAATGAATTTTACTTTAGACAACTTTGTGTTTTTTGCATAATACAATTTTTAGATCTTTAGGCTTTCAAGAGATGTTTCCAATGTTTTTAGTGTCTGTTACTTTGCTGCCGTTACAGCTGAATTTCCCCTTCTTCTTCTTCTTATGCAAGAACCAAAAAATCTTTAGTTCTTCAAAGGACTTTCACAGAGTTTTCACCAAATCATGTCTGTGTTTCCAGTGAAATCTGGGCTGGGGGAAAAAAAAGACGGAGTCCCTTGGATTGTTGCTGTCAACACCTTGTTAACAGTGGGGCTGGGTTTTTCTATTGGCCATTGTGACTAAATCAATCTATCTTCCTTTCATCAGATCAGAGGGTTTTGCCTTATGGGGCCATGAGTCATTCAGGTGCCTTTCAGCAAATTCTCAGCAGGCTATCATCTGCCTTTCACCGAGAAATGGCTTCAGTCTAGCCACTCTTCTACAAAGGCCTGATTGGTGCCCACAGGCAGTCAAATCTA
Organism: Pachypanchax playfairii; assembly: GCA_006937955.1. NCBI lineage: Eukaryota > Metazoa > Chordata > Actinopteri > Cyprinodontiformes > Aplocheilidae > Pachypanchax > Pachypanchax playfairii. Next base: position 6,919,650 of record SSNP01000002.1, on the reverse strand, counting down.
TACATCACACTCTGGAAAAAGTTACCCTCTAAAGAACCCACATAACACAGTCCCACACAGTCAATAACTACTGGTATTCTAATGTTTAACTTCAAGGCCAAAAAGATCAAAAATTTATTACAAAAAATGTATTTACAAACGCATAACAAACCCAGAAATGAAAAAAAAAACTGACTTAAAAGAAGAGGAAACCATGACAGAAGATGACAGGTAGACATTAAAAGGTCTAGGAGGAAAAAATGTTCAGAAATACTGTGAAGGACAGAGAAAGGGTAAATTAAATAAACAGAAGAAGAAATAAGGAGGGAAACAGTCCTCTAGACAAAATGCATTAGAGGGTAAGGCCGAGAACAAGAAAAGGAAAAAAAGACACGTGTGTGTATGTGTGGCCAAGAAATTGAGAGAGACAGACAGAGTCGGTGACAGCCACATGGGAGTTGAAGAGGGTGTGAGCAGCATGTCAATACAAATGCTAAATCACTCAAGGGCTTTCATCCAGCTGAAATTTCAGCCTTGCTTCAAAGTCAGGTGTGTGGATGGAGAGACCAGGGATGGGTTAAGAAAAGAAGAGCTATAATAAATGTTAGAATTTAGTTGCACTATCAAGAGATTAAGTCATATATTTTGGGTGTATAATCCACCACTGTGCGCAATCACCATCCACCTAATCTATTTTCCTCTTAAAATTCATTGTAAGATCTCCCTCAATCCCTGACTCTTTTTTTCTGTTTCTGTCAGTGGAGAAATCATTCAATCTAACAATGTAAAACCACATGCTGAAGCGCTGACAACCCCTGCTGCTTTGGGTTCAGGTTCCCCAAAGGGATATTGCCTCAGTATTTATGAGGGTGTAATGTCCTACCTGGGTTACACTCACATATCCTCTCCCATCCTTTGTAAGTAGATGACCCAGGGGATTGGCAGTTAGATGGACGGTTCTGAGCTTGTAACATGACAGCTGAGCAACGTGAAATGACAGGGCACAAAGGGTGAGGATAGTAGATGGGAGGACCCTTTGCTAGAGAGAAAATGTAACCAATAATCTATACATAGGTAGAATTTTTCAGAATTATCTTTTTATGTCTTAGTTCATTTTGGTGCATTCATTTTGTTTAGAAATATCCATTGATTAGATCTACTTGTTTTTGTACCATAATGTTGTGTAAAAAATAATAACGAGCAGAAGGTGTCAATTTTATGGATTAGAATGAATGAAGTTTTATAATCTCTAATGTACAGTGGAAAAGTCCAGCTTTGCAATCACAGAATGATGTAGTGTTTTAATATCCCTTTTTTTTTTCCTTTTCTTGAACATGAGAAATTCAAGGATACATTCGTACACCACCTGATCTGGAACCAATGGCAAGGATCTTCTGCACAGGGTCAAAGGCCAGGGCAGTGGGCTGATAAGGAAAACCATGACGAACTGTCTGCAAAGGAAAACAAAAAACAAACACAAGCATCAATATTTTGTTCATACAGATAAAAAAATGTGCTTTTAGTTAGGATATGAAAGATTATTTGTCATCTTATGTCGCTATGAGATAAATCCATCAAAAATAGAACAAGGCAACTGATGGCAGAAATAATGAATTCTCATTGGGTAAAAATAAATGTATTTCTTTTGACATTTTCCTGTGAGATTGCAATTGGAACTCTGTTATTTGATTAATGTTTGGTAAAAGCTGCTGTTTCTGACTACACTAAAGTTATTTTAGTTTTCATTCTATTGAGCTAATTAACTATTTTTGACAAGACAGAACAATATTTGTCTGAGCAACAGAAATTTCCTTTGCGCCACACCAGTAATTCTATTTGTGCTCATTTAAGAATTGATTTTAGCTAAAAGGGAGTTGCATTCAAATTATACCAAGAACTGTAACAAAGTTCATAATTGGAGAGGAATTAGACAGAAACTGTTTTCTTTTTGCAACTGGTTTCTAAGATGAAAATAATTAAATTTGCTTGAAATGCAACATTTCAAAGCCTGACGAAGCAAAACAACATTGTCTTTCAAACGCCCACTCTTAGAGCGACTGCATGCTCTGCAGCCGTCTGCCATTAGTCATGTTAAATATCCCAGTGGTGTGTCACTCACGATAACCCTTCTCTGAGGGGATGCACTTCAGAAACACGGACATCATCACAAATGAATAAAAGCAAACTGCAGTGTGGGGAAACATGGTGAAGTAATTTTTTCACAGTATTTTTACTAAGAGGTGTAAAATATTTAGAGGAGTGTGTCCTTGATCACTCCCAAAGCCATAATTCAGCTTGAATAAGATTCAGAATAGTTTGTTGTCTCCGTCTGACCATCACAGATTCAGTTTGCGAATGTGCAACAACTAATCAACTCTCATTAATGTCTCACATGAATTCAAATAACATAGCCATGTTGTTTGTTTAATAAAGAAATACATTTGTCACCAAAGGTGTTGCTAAAATAAAAATTATGATAGAATATCACGGAATACATAACACATCTGCAAAAACAAATGAACTATAAAATGTTGGTATTTTATCTTCCTAATGCATCTTTTACCAAAGATTAAATATAAATTATACACAGCACTTCTGGCAAAGCAGCATTTGGACATTTATTTCCATTTACTTGTTAAAGTCCCAAATCATTTAAATGTTTGTCTGTGGAACTTCCACCTGCACGATTTCTTGTGTTCGTTCTTTTTGGATCCCTTATTATAAGCTTTTTTTTTGTTTTGTTTTGTTTTTTGGTAGAACTTTATCTTTTAATTCTTGAATTTTATCTTTTCATTTTTGTGCAATAATTTATTGCTCCTTTCCACTGCTGCTGGAAACAATAAGTATTTGCAATCTACACAGTTCTGTAAAGAAAGTGTGACAAAAATAACTTTAATCAATACTGTATATAAAAAAAAGATCAAATCTATCAAAATAAAAAATATCTATATGGGGCAGTTTCTTCTGTAAAAATAAAATACTTTTTTCTTGATCTAACTTCAAGAAAATAGAACCATCTTAATTTAAAAATACTCAATGTACTTTTCCCCAAGCCATGATCTGATTCTTGTACTAATTAGTGCCTTTCTTTTTTAGCCTAAAGCAACAAGATTCATATCAGCAGTGCTCCATCAAGTTACTGAGCTTCACTCAGGTCATCTGTCTCCTTCTCTGGCTACAGTTTACTCACTTATCCATCAGCTCAGGAGCTCCTTTTCTGTTGTGTCTGAACTCCATGATCAGGAGTCATGATAGAAAGACTCTCACTCCTCTAGCCACAGTGATGAGCTCAGTCCCTTCTGACTCTCCTGTGTGTCTCATTAGGCTGACATTCAGAACCTGTGTCCAGCCATGGGCACACAAAGCAGGGCCCTTGCATGCATCACTGCTTCTCACTGACCAGAGCCGAGGATAGAAGCAGTCTGAATAACGAACAGCTTCATGAAGTCAGTGAAAAAAGAGAAACATTTGCTGGGAGCAAAATGTTTTATGACCAGGAACATCTCTGAACTGTGAGACTTTAGTATGCTGAAGGGATCAAATAATTCCCAGTTTAATAATGAGCATATGGCTGTAAAATCAATTCAATCAATAGTAAAATAATTAAATTTTTACAGCAAAAAAACAAACAATTGTTTCGATTATTAATTCTGTTGCTCTCTATAATCACAAACACAAGTCATAAAGATTAAATATCAGTGATATTTCACAAACTAAGAGGTTGTTTGACCATAAACATTTGAAACACTTCAATAACTAAAACTTTGACCGGTTACTAAATAATAAAAAACTTTTAGCTGCAGTCCACTGTTTTCACACATTTTATCTGCAGTGTCTAACTTACGTACCACATCACCCACTCAAACATTTCAACAAAGAGAACAGCACTGTCTGAGGCTCTGCTGTAATTTTCTGAAAAAAAAAAAAAAAAAAAATGACTCACACAAATCTGTAAAGATCAATTTCATACTAACATTTTTGTGTCTAATATGAAGAATAGTAAATGGAGGAAACAGGACTTTAATTCAGGACACAGATGAAGAGTCACGCAAGTCTCATTAAAGTGCTGCTCGTTTTTTACAGGAACAGAAGTCGAGTCAGCGGCAATTAAAAAATCTTTTGTCTTGCATGTGTAGGGTTAGAGATAAAATAGCCAACAGCTGCCAAGACGATTCTTGGATAAAAGTCCAAATAAAAATGACAAATTCTATCTGGAAAATATGTAAGAAGACTCACTCATTAATAACTTCCAGTGTACCATACAGCTCTGCTGCTCCCATTACCACCTATTCACCAGGACAAGCATCTTTGTTGAACTATTTTATAGGGATGCACCGATATCGATAATAGTATCAAGTACTGGTACCGATATCATTCTAATGTACTCGTATTATTATCAGTTAGTTAACCAATACCATGAACCGATACTTGAAATGTGTGAATTCTGCAATAATTTCACAGAAAATGTTTATTTTCACTCGAGATTTTAGCTTCATGGTCAATTTCATTGATTTATTAAATTTTCATCTATGTAGTTCACCATTATTTTCATAAAATTTAAGCTGTCTCCCAGTTTATTGTATTTTTTTGTGTGGTAGAAGTATCAGCAAATACTCAGATCCGTATCCGTATCGTATTGGTTTGAAAAAAGTGGTATAGTTGCGTCCCTGCTATTTTGTTTATCCTAATTATATGGAAGTCTGTGGATATAAAATGACAGAAAACAGCATGACGTCACTCAGAGTCGGCACTAAAAAACTCAAAATCACAAGCAAATAGAGTCTGTAACTGGACATGGTTTGCACAGATGCTTATAAAACAAACATGTTATAAATGAAACCCTATGAACACACATCTAGCGCAAGTAAAGCAGTATGCATGTGTCACTGAGACAGCATTAGCTTGTATTTGTAACCATGAGCTGCTTCTGACAAGATGGCGGTTTATTAACAATTTTATAAATAATAAATAACTCAATTTCTCACAGTTTCAAACTGATGCATTTATAAAGTAAATTATAAAATATAGTACAGACATCATAATGTTTGACTCAGTTTAAATAATAAGGGTCACACGTTGAATGAAATGTTTGCTTTGAACACATGAATCAAGTAAAGTCTATCACCATCACCATATTTCTGAATTCAGTTCTCTCACACACAAAGTGAGTTTTAAAATAAATAATCATATAAAAATGTACAAGAATTATAATGTAAATATATAATTATAATATAATGCTGCATTTCTGCTGAATTTATATTTGTATCAGTAACTCATGGACAATATCTGTTATTTCTTTATCTTCTTATCCAGTTACCAATTTGCATATAAGCATTGCATACAAATGTGTGCTTAACTGCATTTTAATCATGACTAAATTATTTTTCAAGCTGTGCCGATTTACATGTGTCTTTGTTTTCAATCAACTAAACAGGCCAGAGAAAGAGAACGTAGGCCTTTAGAACAGGATTTACAGTAATGGCTGCCCTTCAAACATGAAGCACATCCATGAACGAATGAATCTTCAAGTAACATGTGACCACTACAAATGCAGTTTTATCTAACCTTCCAAACTGCCCTGATCTTTCCTTTTTTTCTTCTTTTTTAGACTGTGTTATCAAGTTAACATCAGCTTCAGCTGAGCACTTCTCACCTGATCCAGAGCAACAGAGGAGATCAAGAAGTGTCAAATCACAAGGGAGACACTATGAGATAGATAGATAGATAGATAGATAGATAGATAGATAGATAGATAGATAGATAGATAGATAGATAGATAGATAGATAGATAGATAGATAGATAGATAGATAGATAGATAGATAGATAGATAGATAGATAGATAGATAGATAGATAGATAGATAGATAGATAGATAGATAGATAGATAGATAGAATCATTGTGATTGTGGTCATCTGATTCCAGTTCCACCAGTTTTCTCATGACAATAACACAATAGAACCTGGAGCAATATAGGGAGCATTTTAAACTGGAACCTGGAACATTGTCTGGTCACATGAGAATTTAATTAACTTGTTCCAGTAACAACTGTATGAATAAATATGGTCTGTTTTTCTAGTCTTTGATGCAACAAACTTGATAGAAACAGAACACTGCAGGGTAATGCACTTTCGGTGAACACAAATGTTTTTCAGGTTCATAAATAATAAAGAGGAGTTTCTGTGAAGATCTATACGGTGTGTGTCAGTGTGCATTTGAGTAAGCTCTCTTGCAGCAGACCAATTAAGACTATCTGACCTTCAGACACAACTATATCTGATAGTCAACAAATGCAAACACTGCAGGGTTCCACATCTGCAAAGCCAGTCAGTTCATCCTATTAAAGATTCATTTGTAAACAGAATGACTTTTACTTAAGTCATGAACAAAAAAACAAAAAAATCACATCTCTGATTTAAAAAGCCTTTCATTTTAGTGATTTAAAAATGTTTGCAGCTGTTTTATCCTGGGTAATATAACACTGATTAGAACTAAAGGATTTATTTTACCTGTTTATATTTATTTCCTTTACATTGTTCTTCTTTGTGAAAACCTGAACTTAAACCAAACTGAATGTTCCAAAACATGTTAAACATTAAAGTAAGGTTTACCCCTTTTAGTGTTTCAATCTCAAAACCCATTTAAATAGATTGACAACACTGAATGCAGTTGCTGCTCAATACAGTGAATTCAACAACCATAAAGCTGCTAATGCATTTGGAAGTCATTGTATCCTAGCAGTAAGATATGCACCATGAACTCACACACACAAAGCACACTGTATAAAGCATTTAACAGACTTTATTTTCTAATTCATTCATTTCTGTTTAGAAGCTGGGATGGTGAATGTGGGCTCTGGAGCTCATCCCAGCGGTCAGTAGTTTAGAGGCAGGATGCACCATGGACGAGTCACTAGTTCATCGCAAGGCCAACATGTAGATAAACAACCATGCACATACACACTCGCTCCTAGGGCCAGTTTCTAATCCTCAACAATGTGATTTGCATGTATGTGAGTAGAGACTGTTCTCCTTTGAGGCAAAGTGCTCATTACATCATCATGCAAACTGACTTCAGGTGCTTTAAAGTAAAATAATGCTGCAAATAATATGATTTTTTAAATATAATTTAAACTGAATCTTTACATTTTTAAGCTGAGTGTTGTCAAATATTTTAAGTGACAAACTGAACATATTTGAAGGCATTTAAAGATGATGTTTTCTTAATTACCTTCACTGTACTGCTTCATTTTATTATAAGGAACTTACTGGTCCTACTCCCATATAAATAAAGAAATGATTGAGGCAATAAATGAATGGATATGTGTTAGTTATAAATAAAGCTTAAATGTGATTTAGTTTGTTCAGCTTTGTTCAACAGAGCCACAAATGTACCCACAAATCTTATAGCACACCTATATGGTGGCAAAACTCAATCTCTGAGGACAAACCCAGTTAAACAAACACATTCATTTTTTTTCTTTCAGGTGTTGCCACCAGACCTCTTGAGTTTGTTTAGCTAGATTAGCTTGTGTAACCCAACTCTGCTTCACAGTTGCTGGGATACAAGAGTACCACCCTTACATGTACAGAAGTGAGTTAAGAAGAAGAATAGAAACATCTTCTATATAATAATTTCAAACATTTACCATCTTCACATTTGCACATGTGCAAGTGAAGCTTTGTGCACAAGCCTTGTGTTCAATCAGATAACCCCCCCACACAAACGTCCCCATCTGACAGACTAATACCACCTCATGCCACCCGCCGGCATCTCTCTATCGCTCTATGTAGAGCTCAGCTGCAGAGCTGGTCTAGACCCCTGGTTCTAAAAATAGCACCCAGCATTCATGTCTACCAGTGGCAGCCAATTGTGCACCGAGAAGCTAAATCTCCTAACACAGATCAACACAGTGTGGAGGCATCTGTTTTCCTGATCAATAAGATGAAACAATAATTGTTTGGACCAATTATACAGCGTAAATGTTACTAATGTACACGACACAAATTTTCGTTGCTGTACAATTTGTACTTTTTTCACAGTGTGTGTGAGATTGTGTGAAAGATATTCTGGCACTTATTGATATCTCATTAGAAAAAAACTAATAGGTTTTACTGATCTCACTCACCTAATGGGATTGTTATCAACCCGTTAAATGGTTATTATTACTCTCATCGAAATGGCCAGTAGGTGCCATCCTCCTTCTCCAAAGAGAGTGGACAGATTGGTTTTAGTTTTAAGTACATGAGAGAGTCTGTGGATGAGTTTCTGTAACGTTCAAGTAGACTGAAGTTTGATTACTAAATATGGTTTACGTAAAGATCCGAGCCTGATCTTGTTAGAGAAATAGAGCTTGTAAGAGGCTATTTTTTAAAATAAGATTATTTTCTTAACAAAAAATATTCCCCCTGTTCAAAGTTTAACACAAAACTCATTTCCAGGGCCTAACAGGGTTTTGCACAGCTTACCAGAATAGCTGTATATGTGTGTACAGGGAGGCTTTCATATTACTGTAAGTCCCTGTAAACATTCTAAGTGTTTTATTTGTATTTGTGCCTTTACTTCTTTTTAATATGTTAAATATATTCACAGCAGAGAGATGTATCTACTACTTAAACTTGCTTTTCTTATAAATTCTATTCTCGTTCTTAACTCGACTTTATGATCCATCAGATTAATTAAAGAGCCTGCAGTTGATTTATTTATTTAATTTATTATTTTTTATCAGACTGTCTGTTTCTGTTCACAACAATGTTACAACAGTCTGACTTGTAACTGGTTCTTCTAGACAGGTAGGACCCTGATTCTACAGTCCCTATTGGGTCTGATTAGATTTTGGGACTGCTTCCTATAAGGTTACAGGAAAGGTTTATTGTTGTGATTTATTTTATGCTTACTGAGCTTGAGTTAGCGCTTGAGGTGAAGCAAAGTCAAAATCAAATTCAATTTAAAATACTGTATAGAAAGATGATATCTGACAGGTACAGGGTTATAGAAGGGTCTAACATATAGCATTAGTGACTAATTGTATTTTGTTTTGGTGGAAAAAAATTATATATTGTTGTTTACTTGTTTTGTTTAATTGTGATGTGTGCTTTGTATTGAAAATGTGTGTAGGAAGCTGAATTTAATATTTAAAAAAAAGTCACTGTTTTTCTCTTTTGTACACATCACAGCATGTGCTTCTTGCAAATTATTAGCAGGCAAAAGGCAAAGGTTGTTTTTTTTGGCTAATTAATTGTTACAAAATGTTCCATGTGATTATTAACTAGAACTCATACAATTTGGGGGTTTTTTGCCAGTAAAAATGATTCATTTAAATGCTGAGTGGTGGCTTGTTTAGCTTTCTGAAATGACTGTTGGCTGAAATCCAACACACACATCAATTCAAGCTTGTTCCTAAAATAATTTGTGATTTCTATGCAGAACTCAGCCTTTTAGTCCGACAACTGGTTTTGTTAGTACCAAGCTGCTGTGGGAACACCTGTCTTTTAATCTAAGTTGGCTTGTCGTTCAAAGTTTTGTGGTGCCTTTTTATGCTTATAAAATATTGAAATACACCTATTTTTCCATAGGAAAATATAGTTTTTTTCTTTTAGTTTCCTTTTGGTTGCAGAGAAATGTGGGCCAATAGATAATTTATGAACAACTTTCCAGGCCAGCTGTGTAATTTAAAAGGCAAGCGTGGGTATACCATATGCCACACAAAACTTCAAGAGAATCTGATATCAAGCTAAAGAAAAGTTCATTGACAAAATGACCAAAATATATTTGCAGATTGACAGAGTTTTTCATAAAATTAGCATCGACAACATATTTCTCTTTTTACATCAGTTATTATTCAGTTAGGTTTAGATGTCATTACATTTGACTAAAAAGTAAAAATAAAAAAAAAATACAGCTTTAAATCTTGATATACTGTTCTGCAGCTGTGTCCACGCCTTTTGTGTTGCCTCAGTGAATAAATAGGACACAGGTGTTACACCTGCAAATTGGTGCCAAACCAGCTTCCTGTCCCCGTTACATGTTTTCATACTGATATCTTGGTCAGTAGATTTAGGTCAATAGTCAGAGTGGTTCTCAATAAAGCTTTTATAATTGTAGTTTTTAGAATACTAAGAAATTAATACATTTATAAACTTTAATTTGTTATTTAGCCTTAGTTCTTGCTCTAAACATTTAAATGTGTGTGTCATAATTATTTATGTGTCATTTTTTATGGTTTACATTTGGTTAAAATGTGTTTATTTGACCTTTATTTTTAAATATGTGATACATTTTATTCCTTAAAATGCTATATTACCTAATAAAAATAAAATTTCTCACAGATTAGGTGTGTCACTAGTGTTTTATACATTAAACAGGGTATTGGACATGACTGTGGAGTGTACTGTAATGAACAATCAAAACAATGTATTTACAATAAAGGCAGTGATTTATGGAAAGGCCTCTCGTTAGCACTCCTCAAGGACAAAGGCTAATATTAGCATGTTGTTTATGTCATACCATTTGGTTTCATAAATACTTGGGGTGACAGGTACACATTCCTGATATCTTTGAGCAGTTTTAACAGATGAAGCTAGCAGGTGAACATGATAAATTTTAGGTGAACTAAAAATTATGACCTTTAATATGTTTGTTTAAACATGGAATGAAAAAAAAAAGTCCTCTTGCATTTACATTTGAACTCATTATTCACAGAGTTTGCCTTTGCATGTGTCATGTGTTGCCTTTGTGCATAGGAGTAGTTCATCTGCATCACCCAGGTGTTTTAGCACCTGTCCCTTCAGGCTACATGTCAGGATGAGAGGCAGCAGTGCAAAGAGGAGCAGAGTTGCCTATCCGCGTCACAAGCAACCATTCCAATCGACTTGACTTTACAGAGTCAGAGAAGCCATCAAACAAACAGAAATACACGTGGCTTTACCCAGAAGCGTTTGAAGACGGGAGATATTTTGAGGTTGCTCTAAAATTCCTTTGATCTCGTCGAGAGCTGCCCAAAATAAAGATGAGGCATAACAGATTGTGGATAGGGGAGAAAACGTCTGGGAGGAGGAGTGGAAGAAAAGATTAGGGATGTCTGAGTATGGGAACCAGAGTTGAAAGAAATAAGTGGTTACAAAACACAACCTGATTCTAATCATTTTACATAAGATATACAACCTTTGTGCTTTTATTTTTTGACCAGTAATTAATCATTATTAAGTTATTAAATACTATTATGTAATTATTATATACAATATAAAAAGGAGATGCTGTTCCATTTAGTTTTTCTATACTGAACATTTTTGTATACTTGATCTTCACAGCTTTGTTCATTCTAACACTACCTCTACAGAGTAATCTGCAATGTTTCTGTAAAGTTAAAAATACTTAATCAATGCTGGTTGTATACTAGCCTTCTTCAATCTTCAAAACTATTTCACTGATGGGGGATTTTAATTACTGTGGGAATGATTGCTTCTCTCCCACAGTGAGAGTAAAAACCTAACTGTGAATTTAAGAAAGCATGCGAGCGCGATCAGCTTTTGATATCAGGTGCTACTATCACTTTCAGTTCTGTCTTTTCCCACTGATAAGGCAATTCAGTGTTTTCAGATTATGATTCCAGATCATCCTGAAAGTAAAATGATGAAAAGACTTTCATTCATCACTGCAAATTAGATCGATCTAATCAGAGTATTTTCCGTGCTGCTGCATGACATATGAATGCACACACACCTACACACACACACACACACAGCAGCAGCAAACAAATGTGTGAGAATGTATTGTGAGAACAGTCTACAACTGAATGAGCCTAGATAAGATTCTTTCTCTGCAGACTGTAGTGAGCTCATCTGTGTTAGAGCTGCAGACTACACCATGTGTAGCCAGATGGAATGGGGGAGAATCACATTTTTCTCCCTGTCTACACAATTGCATTTTCATTGTTTTAACTTTTTTCATCTATAATACTTGCAAATCATTTCTTTTATGCTTGGCATAATTTAATCTTTTCAAAACTTTTCTGTGCAAAGTCTATGTCACTCACTTTATTTCCTTGGATTTAGGATCAGTTATGTTGTCATCTGTATTTTCTAATGAATTGTTTCTTTGACTCTTTGTTATTTTGAAACAATGACAAGCCTGAAGCCACGAACGCCAATTTTCAGGGTCGTGTCTTGTTATTTTTGTTTTGCAGTAACTTAGTAGTAATTTGAAACATCACATAAGGCTGGTCGTATTAAAAGTTCTCAGCTTTTAAAAGGTGACATTTTGTGCAGATCTGCAAATCTAACTCCCCTCAGTGCTTATTAAATCATTAACATTGAAGAGTCGGTTAAACTTTAATCAGTGATTTTCATTAAAAACATGACATAGGTTCATTCTAGCACTAAACTCAACGATATCACTGTTACTGCAGAATAAAACCCCTGTCAAAGGCCCCAATAGCTTCACACCTACATAATGAACTGTAGAAAAAAAACAAAATAACTTTTGTTTGCACTAACAGATGCTGCTACCTGCAAGCAAATGTTGAGATTGTTTTTCCTATAATGAGACAAATGTATTTCCTGAAAATTTCACAATTTAATGAGGCTATTTTGCCCATCCCTACAATAACAAATGAGGCTTCTTGTAGATACCACTTTGATTTTTGACTTGTATTAACCTTGTAAAAAAGTCAAATGAAAAACTTGTTTATTGTTGCTTAGCAACAGAGGGACCAAGGCACCACCCACTAGCAGTCTGTGGGTCTGTGGAAGATGCAGTCACAAAAAGACATCGGAAATCTTGATCACATACAATTCGGTCCCTTCCATGACTTCAGATTTAATCTTTTTAAATTGTAGAGGTTACTATTCTTAGGAATATATTCATAGAAATAAAAGTCAGTGAGTCTGCCATCCATCCATCCATCCATCCATCCATCCATCCATCCTCTACACCTGGTTGTTCCTGTTTAGGGTCACATGAGGACTGGTGACTATCTCTAGTGGCATGAGTCAGGGCTTATCGTTTAATCTGATCTTGTTTTGAAAAGACATCACATACACTCTTTTTTGCTGTGTCCTACATCCAGTCTAAGGCTACGTAAATGCTTTCTTTTTCCAGGTTTTCACTTGCTCTGTGGGTTATTGTGGGGGCAGAGCCAAGAGTCTAAGTAGCCCCTTTTTTCTTGCCAATATCATCAAAGGCACCGAGAAGCCATCTGTAACTTCACAAGGATTGTCACAGTTCTGGCACTTAAGCTCAATTTGTGACCTCTAAGATGATCACCTGTTCAGATAGCATGCCTGTGACAGTTAGTGCTCGCACCAGTAACCACCAAGATGGATGTGGATGAATAGAAGCATAGCAAATGGAGCAGAAAGACCAAACATCAATAGGAGGAAGCTAAGTTTTGCAACCCCACTTTCTGTTGCCATTAAAATAAGGCCTTAATACTTCAAACAGTCCTCAAAGTCCTTTCATCTTTGGATTTTCACTGTCATTACATTGACATTTTTGATAACTTACCCTATTTATGAAATGCGTATATCAATACAATGTTATTCACTTGAATACTCGCTAGACAATGTTGCTGCAGTAGATACAGCATACCTTTGTTTTTTTTTTTATTTGGCAGCATTTAACATCATTCTTTTGCATTTGACCCTTTAATGTTAAGCACAAATCACTTCAGATGAGAGCGTGGGCTCCACAGCCAGAAATACATAATCTATTTTACGTAATCACAAAGGAATGTGTGCCCGTGGGTGCGTGGGTGGAAGGCTGATTGTTGTGACTGTAGCCTGGGGGCTTTGTGTTGTGCTTTTATGCACCCATGAGGTCAGAAAGCAGCTGTGTGTAGAGGTACTATATATTTGCTTTAACCTTACAACCACAGTGGTAGAGATATCAACGTATCGTCATAAAGGCAGCACCAGTCAAGAATACTAAAGTCTCTGTCTAGTACATTCATCTGCTCCCTTGTAATAGCAAAAAAAAATAACACATAATCACCTGTTCTTCATATAAGAACTTTACTTTTGCATCTACATAATAATCTAATTTGTAATTTAGTCTAAGGAACTGGAATATCAACATTTATAAATTTGTAACTATTTTGCTCTGCGGTTATGAGCCTGCAAGGTAATGTGGTCACTTTGATGTATATGATGACATAATAATACTAAATCCTTTGTAAGTTGAACACCACCAATACAAATAATACCAAGACAAAATACTGTATATAATGACAAAACTCTTGCATCTTTACTTATCTTGGTAAAATATTCTGAGAAAAAATCATATAAAATTTGTAACAATATTTGATGTAAGTACAGATGGATTCACTGCTTGCCAATAAAAAATAAAAAAAAAACAAGTGGAAGGAACTCCATGTTGGATTAAATCTTTGCATTGCTGCAAGTCCAAGTGACTTGCTCCTGATGCAACTTGAAGACTTTCACCAAAATATTAGCTCTGTGCTGATTTGGGGACCTTTTTTCCACAATCCATTGCATATATATAAAATCAATGATAAACTTTTTGGGGGAGTTAGGAGAAAAGGTTTGGACTTTTACTGTGACCGGAAATGGTTATTTTTACAGCCAACAGCCCTAATTACGTATGTAATGTCTTTTTAGTTCATTCTAATGGCTCTCTTTGTTAAAAATAACCAGAAATCTATTCTCAAGAGGAACCACATCACACAAAAAAGCATTGCATGAGATCATTTTACATTAGAGTGCAAACATAAGAAACTAAGTGAAGTGGAGGTCTGTTTGAAAAGCTCACTTGATTATATTTGCACAGCATGAGGTGAGGCAGGCAGTCTGCTGTCACTGAATGGACAAAGTGTTTTGAAAGCCCACACAAAATCAAGAGGCGGCTATTTCTCATTTTGCTCTCTCAAACACATGCTGTCACACCCAGAGAAAATGTAAAATATAACACAGTGGTTCATGTTGTCATACAGCCTCTCCAGATATTATTGTAATTTGTTCACGTTGTGGGTTTAAAAGATTTGAGTAAAAAATAGAATGCGGTTCAAGTGCTGCATTAAATGACTCGTTTGTAAGCATGTTTTTAAAAATGCACGCTTCACTAGAATTTGGTTTGCAGAAAATCTATCCTATATATTGCTTTTTCTTCATACTTTCTCCTCAGCCTGACATCAACTCCTCCTTAATTGATCCCACACTGTGGCTTCTGACAGGCAGCCGACACATGGTAATGTGAGACTAGCTGGAAATCAACCCACTGAGTCATCACACCCATGGAGAGCGTGTGGGGTCGCTGGCGAGGGAGGGAGGTGATGTCATCCTTACAAGCCAAAATATCGTGCCGACAGAGGAAGGAGACATAAAAAAAGGAGGGCCAAAACTTCCACCCACAGAACTCCGAGCCTGAGCATAGTAAAAAGCAAGTTTAACAAAACTGGATTTAAATCATTTTATCTGTGCTTTATGAATACTGTAAGCAGCGAACACTAATGTTGGTTTAAATGTCTCAGAAAATAACTAATCACCTCTTCTACAAGCTGATACACACACACACAAAAAATAGTGTTTCTGTTCAAGACTATTTTTTACCTCCTAACATGACTTTGTGTTTATGAAGTATATGTTGAGCAGTTGTAAATAACTCACATATTTTTTAAAGACTGGTAAAATAACAGAACTTCCATAGACAACTTCCAAAACTATATTTACATTACTCTGCAGTTTTTTTGTCTGTTTTGTTTTGTTTTGCTTCATTGTATTTATTTATTTCACACATGTTCAGTTATTTACGGTGTTTACATTGAATTAATGTATAAATGTATTTGCTCCTACCCTGATCTTATTACATACAACTCAACATCTATCCAAATTGGTATATGGTTTTACTTAATTCATCAGGTAGATGGTTTCATAACTTAACCCTTGAAAATGAAATACACACACTTTTCAAAGTTGTTTCCTACACAATATACTTTTAAATTATTTTTTTTCCCCTGAAATCATATTTCTTTTCTGACTCTGTAATTTTTTTTTTTTTATCTCATTTGGAACACGTCAATTTGATGAACACAGATGTCCAATATGATTGAACAAATAAAAATGATGTTGCTTCAGAACTGTTTTTTTTTTTTTATTGTTACTTTCTCTGTTGTCATCTACGTTTTATGGATAATTGTGCATTTCCTGAGTGAATTTAGTTTAGAAGCTTTTAGTTATTAGCTTGTAGCCTCTTGAACTATGAATTAGACTTTAGCAACTGAACCCAAGTTGCTATTTGGTATAGCAATTTATTCATCATTTTCTTTAATTTTGAAAAGATGTTTTTACATTTAAGTGTGTGCTCATCTGTCAGTGCAAGTTATATATTTTTCCCATCAGAACACACATTCTTGATTAAAAGTACATTCAGACATCCCAATGAATATGGTAAGAGTCATAATTTTCATGGCAACATTAATATGGAAATCATCACTTTTCATTTATTAGAATTCCGCCAGCAGTGCTCCACTTAAGAGAGGTTAGGGGGTAAGATAGAAGTGGCACATGCAATATGAATAAAGTCATTTGGATGAAAGGATTTCACAGAATGGGAATGGCTGTCATTAAAACAGCTTCTGAAAATCTTAATTTCAGATTTGCAGGTTTATAATTTAAGTGCTATGTCGTTTTGGTCACTGTGAAGACTTGAAGCAAGTTTGCATCCAAACAAAACTTTGTTCCGTATCTTTCCATCAGCTTCACTAACATATTCCTGGCATCAGACCGAGAAGATGAGAGCTGGAATCAGCTATATAAATGAGACATTAAAAGATGCATCCGGTGAGCTGCAGTGTTTACATTCAGTGTGCACAGGAACTGAAATAAATCTTCTCTGTAAAGCATTTCAAAAACTACAGATTTTTGTTACAACACCAGCTGAACCATTAATTTGTAACACACACAAGAGAGAATGAATCCATAATTTAAATTGATTATGAATGATCTTAGTCCTGTCATCAACATACACCACAGAGTTCATTTGAACTGTAATGTTATTTTCCTACACTGTCTGGTCAAAAAAAACTCTCACTCCAATGTTGGACAAACTTCAGCTTTGTTCATTGCAATAATTTGTTTAGATAAACTTGCCACAGCACTTGCTTCAGTCCAGAATAAATGTAATGCATAAAATATGTCCAGTTCATTAGGGTGTTGTTGTTGTTGATCCTGCAATTTAGTTATCTTGTTCTTCTTATCTTCACCGAGTAATAAAGATAATTGTAATTTCATTAGTATGTGTTTTTTTTTTTTTTTAATTTATGAGTTTTAATGATTAGATCAAACAAATTACTATTTATAGTTAATGTGAATTGTGCCATCTTTGACAAAAAGTAAACCAATAAATGTACATCTACCCATCTTAAAGTCTCTTTTAAACCGTACTGCTTCACGGATGTTGCTCTTTTATTCAGTAATGAAGACGACGAATGTTAAGTGTTGCAATAACTATTTTATTTTTATCTAGTATATAAATGCATACCAGTGTGTTGTCTAAAATTGCAGCAATAGCTAAGTAAATTGGGCAGGTATGGGAGTCAGAAGTGGAGTGTGAAATTATTTATCATTTGTTATTCAGCAACTATTCACAGTGTTTCAGTTCTGTGTGTCTCTGTTTCCACCTTCTACATCCAACACAAAATGAACTCATTTTGCTCTTAATGGAAATCAATACATAGATTCAGCGAAACTCCTCCCCAGCTGCGTGCCTCTTGTTTCCTTTTTTTTTTGCTCCTTCAGTGTAAGTGAGATTTCACCTAAAGCTTTTTCAGCACATCAACTTGAAGCCTCCAACAGCACCTCCTTGTACAAAAAGTAAACAAAAATGCTGTATTCTTTAAAAAAACATAACTAAAAGAGAGAGTTGTTGCATCTTCCCACACTGCACAGTGTGGACAGAAGTCATGACTAACTTTCAGAAGTTTGCCAAACACTCCTACTCATCCTGCACCAGCCGACAGAATTACATCCCCACCAGAAAATGTAGAGATATTTGGGGTAGTGAATGCAAGTGTAAATTTAGATGTCTGCTATGCATCACTCACACTGCCTATAAGAATAAAGCATGTTTTGTTTGGTTAAATGTACTTAATCAGTCTAACCCAAACAATGACTCACATCCATTTTCATAAGTTTTGTTGCAAATTCACATTTATCTTAAGAACAAACCAGTTCTGGATGTGTTCAAGCTGAGCTTGGAACAGATTGATTTGTTTATCTTTTAATGAACAAAAAGGTCAAAAAACAAACATTTTTGCTCACTATTTGGTCCCAATGGAGCCTCTAATATCCTTTCTGACATGAGAAGGCAGAACTTGCATAAGATTACAAGAGATTTAAAGCTGAAATTGTCTACACGTGTTTACAGTATTATATAAATGTGATGAAACCATTAATTTATTATATGGTCACAAAAGTGGTGCAAATTCCACACATTGCATTCCACTCTCAGTCTCCTCTGCACTACAGCGAAAAAGACAGCTGCTAGTGTTGGAATCCTATTGTCTTCTTCCACCTTTTCTCTGTGGCTGACAGGAAAAGGAAGGAATGAGACAGAAAGATCTACGTTAAACTTGCACCTCAACAGACATGGATAAAAATAGAGCTGAAATTCAGTGGGGAAAGTATATTTCTATATTCAGATATTTCTCTTGTGAAGTTCAATCAGTCTATCCACGTTCTGACTGGGAAGAAGCAGCTTCCTGTATGAGACCAGGCAATGATGCTGTTCTTTTCTAGCAATTTCTCCTGCTTGCTATAGGGTGATCTGCAGCATCCTTCTCAGCTTGTGAATCAACCTCCCTCCTCAGTCTCCTCCAGCTCCAGCCCACTCCCTCCCCCGACCAGTTTTACTCTGCCCAGTAATAACAGAGCTCTGCAAAACATCCCTGTTTCTCTCAGCTTCTCAATGAATTATTAACAACCACGTCCACAATTTACCCCGTTTCTTTATGGATTAAATAAATAAATAACCACAGCAAAATGCGTCCAGAAAATTGGCTGCTATCGGCGGCAGTTGCAGCTATAAATACCCCCACCCATCCATTCAGCCCCCCTCCCTCATTCTCTCCCTCCTTCCCAAAGAAAAGCGCATCAGCTAGGACAGCACTGCAGGGCCCCTCCGCTGGCTTGATGTGCACTTTTTTAAAGCAGGGGAGGGACGCCAGTTATGTCATCGCTGCTACACCATCCCTGCTTGCTCGCTGATGCAATGGGGACGGTGTTATCCATTGATCCTCTGCACTGTTTGTAGCACATGTGTGTGAGCTACAGCTGCTGCACAGCAAGCTGCTGGTGGTACACAGTGAAACCGTGCAGCACATACAGATGGGGGACTGGAGCCGATCCGAATGTTCGCACTCACACAAAGCTTTGGACATATGCACACGTGAGAAGAGCTGAATCTTGCAGCGGGTGATGAACGGAGCCATCGCATTGATAACCGTGATAGGAGCAGGAACGGAAGCTTTGTGCACTTCTTAATGGGTTTGAGATCATAGATGGAGCTATCCGTGGTTCTAAACTTTCCACACAGAAAACACAAGGCCGCGCCGCCAGATCAGGCACAGCGCACAACTTAAAACTAATTGAACTTTTAGGAGCCTTATTCATCCAATTAACGCAGATGTCATTATGCGTACAGAAACTGAAAATATCTAAAGGATGCATTCGAGTCAGGGTCCAGGATTTAGGATGGTATGTTGTTTTTTGAAATCAACTGCCGGATGTTCCGGACATTAATGTACCCACCTTACACAGCTGAAAGTTTTCCGATACTAGCGTCTCCTGGACGTCGATTTCTCTGGGAGTTGGCGCAGCGGTGGGTGTCCCGGCCGCGCTGCCGCACGATGGGGACCCGATAGTCCCCCCTGGAGAGGAGGTGGTCAAGCCGTCCAACACCTTCCGAAACTTCTTCATCTTTTAATCGTCCTGGTGTGTATTTTTCGGGTTAGGGGGAAAGATGAAGAGAAGAGGGAAGCAACTCTGGTCTCTTTGTTTTCCCAGTGTTCACTCAGATGCCAAACCAGAGTTCGTTCACAGAGCTGGAGGGAGACAGAAAGCGTCGCTCCTTGTAGCAGCAGAATAAAAAAAGAGCAGTCCCTCTTTCTCTTAGGTGCAATTTAAAAAGTCATAAATGCACCTCATCTTGAGCTCTGTCTGTTGTCCATAATGTGCCTTGTCGGCCAAGGATATGAAGATTTCAGCCAACGTTGCAGCGGCAAGTCAACTATCTCATATCAGAGCATGCACCAAAGGCTTCTTGGACTATTTAACTTCATCCTCCGTCTGCATTCTAAAGTAAAATCCACTCCAGAGTTCGGAAAAAGAAAATCCTGCACCTCAACAAGAGAATGGAGCAGTTATCTTCTTTCATATGTGGTACTATTTTTACATGAAAAAAAAGAAACAGAAAACTTCGAGCAGGTCAATCTACTCTACCCCCGCCCTCCAACCAAAGCACTTTCACAACACTCTGGTTGCCAGTAACAAGAGGAGAACGAGGAGCCAACAGCCAGTAGACGCAGAGGCAATGCAGTTAAAAAAGGAGGTTGGACTTCTCTCTCAGGCCACAAAACGAGACAAGTCAAGCATCAAGAGGAAGGAAGGGGGGAGAAGACGCTTTGCCTTCGTGCTGTGAACTCAGGCTTTATCTCAGGATCGATGTGCGTCCGTTTACCGCGTTTGAGCGTCGCCTTCCTGCAGCGCAGAGGCAAGTGACGGGAGCTGTCCGTGGTGCTGAAAAAAAATCTAATAAAAATAAAACAAGCAGCCAGCCCTGCGCCCCGCCCCGCCCCCCCACCCACCTCTCTGTGTTTACTCCTCCCGCCTTCTCGTCAGCGATTGGTTGCAAAGCTCTATTTTAGAGAAACAGCGTGATTAACGCACACAAAAAAACACAATGAAGAAGTATATCAACAAAAAGAAATTCACAAATTTTATGAAGCTAGTCACATAGAAATCCATTAGAAATGACGCTTTTTATTCTGGTCTGGGTAAATAACACAACATATCTGAAATCTACTGATTTGTTCTGTTTCTGTATATCTGTTTGATTCTGTTTGGGATTGTAATTCTGAAATATTGACTAAAATAATCAGCAAAACCCTTCGTCTCTGTCATGCCAAGGAAACATATTCAACCAATTTTTATATAGTATTATTATTATTATACTATGAAATTAGAAAGCAATCAGAGAAGACAGACCACCACTGACAAGTTAATTTTCCTCATAATGTGAGGTACACCTAAATCTCCAAGACCTATATTCATTTTATCAACATTGTTGTATTCTTTAAACATGAAAACATTAGTATTTGAAACCACTTTGATATCATTTTTAGTTCAATATTTATTTCCACAATGGTGATTTTCTGGATCACTCGCAAATTTTAATAGATTGATCCCTGTGCCATTCCTTACCTAGTCAAGTCAAGTCTATCCTGAAAATTTAAAATCTCTACCATTTGAGATAAACAGATAATGGTGGAAGTGATCAGTGGCTTTCAGAAAACCTTGTTTACAAGTAAATGTCTTTCTAAACTATTTCAAAGTCTTGAATCTGCCTCTGTTTTTAATTCATGCTGATGCATTTCTAAAGAATATTTCTACATTTTCATGCAGCATTTCATACATAGATACTGTGTGTTTTCTTTATTAAAAATACACTCTTCACAGTCATTCATCTCCCCTATTCTACACTTTATGGGCATGTTGTTACGATTTAGTTTATGGTGATTTGGTGACATCACAAATAAAGCAATGTATTTCTCATGATGATCTCACTCTAAGAAATATCATTCCTACACACAACACCTGTACTTCTGCCTACCCCCTTTCAAGCATGTCACTGAAGGTAAAAAAGTAATTTTTTTCTAATTATAACTGGTGAACTGAAATGTTTGAAACAAACTGAATAAAGAAAGAACATAGTGTATTAAATAACCTCTAAAAAATTAATGTCAAACAAGCTAATGTATTCAGTTAATTCCAGTAAAGTCATGAGCTCTGACTCCAAATGGTATGAAAAAAATAATATTATATTATTTTGACCATCAAATAGGTAAATTATTTTTCACCTGACCATGGAAATGGCTCCAAACTGATAATCGGTGAGATCTAAAAGGAATGTAACCATTAAGTGAGCTAAAAATATTATTGGCTCTAATTTCACAATAAGTTTTATAAACTTAATGAAATACCTTTTTATGAGTGTGTAATCATGATGCAAATTACACAGTTAACAAAAAAAAAAAAAAGAAAAATATGCAGTAAAGATGATATACCTTTGGTAGGAAAAAGGAATCATCAACCATGTTGGAGACCAGTGATGTTGCATAAGCACTTACATCACCAGCTTCTGCCTTCTGGACATACTTGATAATATAGTCAGAGCCCAGTGCACATAGTGATTCCCTCCCAGTTTTAGATCCAAAGAAAATCATTTAAAAAGACAGGTTTTTGTGCAAAATCTCCATATGTCACAAAAAATTATAAAAACAAGGGGGAAGAAAAGTTCTGATTCTCTACACCAAACATTTTTATGTTACATTTATTTCTACTCAAATGCTTCATTAAAAATAATTTATACATACCATGAAGAGAAGTTTCTACCAGAAGGCGAGAACTGAATATAAAACTCAAGAGAGAAAAATGTGAAAATAGTGTTTTAAACCAACTCTTCTTTTTGAGACGAAGAGGAATATTGATTTACTTTCAAGTTTAAAGTGCCATGAATGAATCATCCAAATTGTCAGCACATTTGTAAACTCTAGAGATACTTTGCATCAATCTAAATTTGAAACATATTTCAGAAGGGAAGTAAATCCAGTAAGAAGTGGCAAATAATGTGTAACATGTGAGCAAACAATTCAAACAAAGAGGCTCAAACATTTGACCAGTTGTTATTTAAATAATGTATTTTTCTTAAATCAAGAGAAATCCTTCTTACTATCCATAGGAAAACTTTAAAGTGAAAATAAATACTTACCTGGGTGGAAAACTAAACTCAAATATTAAATATTAGTTTATCAAATAAACTCAAATATTGATGCACTGAATTTTTTTACCAAAGTTTTTAAGGGACACAAATATCTCCAAAATCAGATCAGCCCATTATATAAATTACATATTTCCTTCTTTCTACTCATGAACTCAGCATGAAAGGGGATTTCAATATGGATACAGATCTGTCCAATTACACTTATGGGAAGTGAAGGAAAGTTTTTTTTGTCTGCAACATGACTGCAGAGTGTTTACAGCACCTGGAAAAAAGAAAAATTACACTGTGTTAGATTAGAGTACACAAACATGCATCCACAAAGAGATCTGTTTTGAATGCTGTATAGTAATTAGGCTCCCTGCTAATTAAGGGTCAGAAATAATTTGCAGCTTTCACTGAAGATTTTAAAAAAAACAACACACAAACAAAAGTGTTTTGTATCAGAAATCAAAAGGTATCCAAGAGGGTTGCAGATGTGTTTAAAATACAGAAACCATCAGACCCATTTCCTGTTCTTTCCTCATACAACATGATATCTAGCTGATATCAAAAAGCATTAAAGGTTATCTTGAAACCATTTGAGATAATTATAACCCACTAACCATTGAGGGGAAAAAGAGCGAGTCTTAACAATGATTCCATGCTTGAGTTCTTTATTATGGGGAATTTTGGCCCCTGTGTTCAGTCAGCTTCACCTCCGAGATGATTTGTCGAGGTTGATTAATTTTGAGGAATGGATATAATTAAAAGTCTGTCCAAGTAATTTCAGCTTAAACAGAAATACTGCAAATGCACACAAGAGCATGCACATTCACATGCACACACATTTTAAAGCCAAATATGGAGTAATGGCTATTGATTAAGGCCAACTTGTTGGGTAATTACATATGACATGCAGCTAGCTTATTAAATAGTGTGTGCATATGTGTGTTTGTGTGATCAAATATCTTTCACTGTTATGGGGTTGTTGTTGGTGGTGGTGTTTTTTTTTTTTTTTTGCTTGTTTTTGTTTTTATAAAGACTTACACTAAAACACAACACAAAACTTACAGATAACACATTGCAGTTCAGACTCTGTAACATTTTTAAATAATGAAATACTTATTCTGATATAACTATCCTTCAATATTCCCAAAAAGTTCTTGTTTTCATAGTTCTTGTGAAATTGTTGAAACAAGCGGCTCGTGTCGCAGGTAAGTCTGACCAGCTGAGATCATGTCTTCACTAATCAATCAGCAAAATATAGAGTCACCACTCAAACCCGTACCTAAACCAATCTAAGATACTTTGTCGGGTCACCAGCAACCCATCTGTCAAAGTGTGGGTCAAAGATGGGTCATCATCCATAAGATGAATCAGATCATCCAGTTATTCCAGTGAGAAATAATTTGAGCACTCCACTGTAGTGTTGAATCAGATTTTAAATAGTGTCAATATTCTGGTTTGTGAGTATTCATTTTGCAATAGCACCTCTAACAATCAACCTATAGTGTTAATTTGCCTATAGAACATAAGCATTCAAAAACTGCCATTGTGAGCATAGAAGTCAAAGCTTCCCGTTTTATTTCAAATCAAACTTAAAGGTGGTAAAGAGAATTTTGTAGCAAATTTAGATGTCAAATTTACTTTAAAATTCATACTTATGGTTTCCAAAAGAAAACAAGTTATACTATTCATAAACCATAGACCTCGTGGGGCTTGAAATAAAGTAACCAATAGATAACGAACCTGTTCCGGTAATATTTTTAAGGAGTCAATAGATATTACAGATGAGTAGTATCTTTGCATGTGTCCCAGCATTTGTACTCCATTAGACTTCCTGAAACTACCAGTACATTAGTTGATTGTTGAAGAATATATATACATATATTTTTAAGATTTTGATTATTTTTATTTAATTTTTTTTGGTCAGTATTTTGAGGGTTGACAGTCTTTTTCCCCTTTGTTTTATATGTTTGATGGTTGGCAGGTCTGACCTTTGGTTTTCATTTGGATCACAAATTGAGATGTTCAATTATTCATGCCTTAACCTGTATGCAGCCTTTTAATGTTGCCGGGTTTGTGTCAAGCCAAACTACCTCTTAAAGTATAAACAGATTAGGATCAAAGCAGTTTATTGTTTTTGATCAAATTATTTTCCGAAAAAAAAATCTTTCATCAAACTGTACCTATACCCCTTTTGTTCGGATGTAAACACGAGATGGATTAAATGTCAGCTGACAGCAATTAAGTCATGTAAGTAGTTTGAAAGAGCTTGTAGCAAGCTTCCCTTTTAAATGCTTTGCTTGGAACAGTAAAACGTCTCCTCAACCTTGGACAGGATGTTTTGAGATTGCCTCCCCTGTTGACTCAACCTTCCATATGCTGCACACTCATGTTTGTATAAGAAGGTTATTGCCCTTTACCCACCTGTCAGCTTTGAGTCACCATGACTCGCCTCACGGGGCTCGACTGCAAACAAGGTTTGGTGGAACTGGTGTCAGTGCAGCACAAACTGTAACATTCATCACGATGTGGTTTCAGATTCAACACGGAATAATTCTGAACAGCCCGCGTCACAACAAAAGCTGCATGAAACATTCGTAGTCCTCTCTGAATTGATTTGTAGAGATCATCTAATTTAAAAGCCTTTTGGATTTAGAAGTTTTGCTCTGAAAATAAACATTGTCACCGAAAACACAGTTAAGAATGTATGATGGCCTTTTTTGCGGGAAAGAAAAATACAACTCAGGACATTTATTACAAATCAGTGACAATAAAATATCAAACATCAAGTTCCTATTTTTAAATAAACCTCTGTACATCTAAAAAAGAGATTTAAGAAACTACCACAAACCATGTCAAATTTATGGTAATTGTGCAGCTCCAACAGTGTATGTTACAAATGTTTTGGGTAACTGGATCAAAAGTATTATTATTTCTTTTCAGTGCTTTTACTGTTGAAAATTATCATCTGTGTTGTGTTCTGTCAGGTTTTGGTTGCTGTGTGACCTTTTCTGTCACATTATGCCTTTTGTTGATTGTATCGACTCT
This sequence comes from Pachypanchax playfairii, assembly GCA_006937955.1. Classification (NCBI taxonomy): domain Eukaryota; kingdom Metazoa; phylum Chordata; class Actinopteri; order Cyprinodontiformes; family Aplocheilidae; genus Pachypanchax; species Pachypanchax playfairii. The sequence continues at coordinate 6,893,630 of SSNP01000002.1, read as the reverse complement.
GTTAGCTTTCATAACCCTTTTATTATGATCAGCTATTATCTTTAAAGTCATTGTTTCAACACCCTACCACTTTCTCTCTATTTACAGTTATGACATTTGAGATGATTTGTTTGTGATAATGATTATTTGCATTATATTTATCATTCTGTTTTCTTGCAGTTCATCTCATGGCTGCATTTTGTTTTATTTTCTCTCTCTTTGTCTGTTTTTTGTTTTATAGATTTTTTCCCAATTTATTCTGGTTTTTTAAAATTTTTTTGGTTTGTTGTTGTGCTTCCCTGGGTTTCAAAGAAATACTGAAAGTTGTCATAAGTTTTATTTCTGTCCATTTTGTTTGGGTAAACTGTGAAAAAAAAAGAAAAATACAGCAGCTAAAATGTGTTTGGTTATATAAGAAATGGAAGTAGAGAACAACTGAAAACAAACCACAAGTGAAATAGTATGAAATTAAATCTAAAAACTTAAGATCAAAAGCTGAGACTTCTGTTTTTTTGCTTTTTTAGCTGAAAGTCCAGTTTTGACATACCCTTCTTCAACCACCTGGGTTTTCTTTTTTTCCTCAATGCCAAGAAAATATAATAAAATTCTACTTTCAAAGCAATACAAAACCAAAGGGAGACAAATATTTCTTATTTTTACAATAATTATTGGCTATAAAATATTTTTATGCTGAAAACTAATGTAGCCATTTCAGATTTCATCATGAAACTGGGTGCACAATCCAAGCTTTGACATTTACACAACTCATGAACAGGTTTCAGTTTTTCATCCACCTGTCTTATTACCACCTACTGGTCAGTTGAACATTATCTGCCGGGTTATTTGATAAAAGAGTGAAGGAGCAGAGTTTAAAAGTAAAGTGAAGCCATGTAGAGTTTCACTTTAAATCAATTCCCAATTAAGAATGCTTCCCTATCTGTAGAAGCACTTGTAATTGAGTTAAAGTAGTAGGTGTGCAAGCCTGGGAGGCTCAGCGGATCCTACAGGGATTATTCATTTCCATATAGATGAGCTGGTAAATGCACACCTGATTTTCAAGATTCATTATTTGCCAAAAGACAAAGATAAGTAAAGACCACTTTTTTTTTTTTTTTAAACTTAAGAACTGATTTCTTATTCCAAAACTGTTGAAATCTACTTTGGTATAACTGTTCTGCAGTACAGTACGTGCAGAGAGTTCATTCTTATAAAGTAAGAAGAAAATGGAAAGCAGTTATTAATCCCTCTTATGTAAAACAACAAAACAAAACAAAAACAAATTGGCATAAGTGATGGTATGTTTCTTGCACTAGCAATCAAATGAAATTTGTAACGAGATACTTTCACATCTCTTATATTCAAGTGTATTCAAGATATTTGCCAAACAGATTAGCCCAGGGATTATTTGGTGAGATAAATCAAAATCCAGCTAAAAAAACAATAAATTAATAAACATTCTTTCATTTATTTTCTATACGTGTGTTACGGTCCCCACAGGTCAATAAAAAAGGCAGGGTCCACCCTATATAGGTAGCCAGTTAATCACAGATTACCAAAGAATAAGAAAATGTATTCATATATCCAAATTCAGCACATAAATCTGTTAAAGCCATAGTGCGTAACTTCTGTAACTTCTGTCGCCCCCTAGCGGAATTTTTGCGTCATTACAACAATAAAGCTGGCGCTTCCATATGACGTAAGCCCAGCTGCCACCGCTTTATCTCTGCCGTTGTTATTCCAACCGGTATCTGTCTTAATCAAGCTTCAAATTCAGTCTGTTTACTTTACCTGGCTCTATATTTGTTTCAATAAATATCATTTCATTGTTGAAAAAATCAAGAGAAACCAGTAAAATATAAAAATACTGGTAAAAAAACCTTCAGAGTTCAGGTTGGATTGTTTACAGGTTTGATTGTTCACTTTAATCTACATTTAACAGTTTGGTGTTGAAATTTATTAGTCAGCTGTTGGGGCCACAATGATCTATTTGTCTTATTCAGTGAATTTTTTCAGTTTTGACGCGATGCAGAATCCTGCAGTCAGCTACACTGATCTGACTGACTGAAAAACCGTTACACTGGCAAACTGACAGACACAAACTGACAGACACAAACTGACACAGATAGAGACAGAATCAGCTGATCAGCTGGAACTTCGGTGCTCTGGGTTTCATCTGGTGCGCATTTTATATTTTGACAGTGTGTGCGGACCTGCGGACCACTTATGTGCACCCGTGAACATCAGCCAGATCTCTTCTCTCCACCGAGGAAAAACGACGCCGATACAAATTCGCGTTTGACTTCTCCTTCGGTCACTTTCCTTCTTAGCCAATAGTCCCTCTGCTGAACGTCCAGGAATTTTTTTTTTTTTCGTGGTAGGATCCACTTCCCGATAAGTGTCTCTCGGTCGTTTATTTGGATTCTCCGCCATGCCGGCTGCTACGAGACACTGCGTTCTATTTCTTATTATTTTTCTTGTTGTGACATAAAAGACGTAATTTCATGTGCGACAGCGCGGGAATGTCTCAGTCGACACGCAAAGTAAAAATGATATATATTGAAAAATACCGTGAGATGTTTGAGGAGCCGATCGGCTTAATCTGCATTGTGTCATCTCCTCTGATAGTGGCTTGGCTGAAACGGACATCCACGGACATGTAAAAGTTACGCACTCCAGCTTTAATGTAAAGAGCAAACTGTCAGCGTATTCACCAACGTAATAGTGGGGTCTTTCATAAGTACTTTTAGAACAAGCGTCTTTTTAAAATCAATAATTCAGATTATATAGAAACATATTTTATAAATCCCATTTTCTATTCAATGACAATGTTTTAGTTGTCTTTTGGTTGCCATGGTGAGCATTCTCTCCTCTTTTGATTTCAGCTTCCACTGAAGTTGTATGTTTGAGTGCAGCCAATCAAACACCACAGGAGGGCTCATCGGTGCTTTTCTCCCTCTGTTCTGTCTCCAGTTTGAAGACACTTTGAGTTTTAAACCGCAATAGCTTTTTTTTTTTTTAATTTATGGGCCCTACTTATCTTTTTTAAAAATTTTACATTTAAAACAGACTTTAAACCTGGATCACACTAAAAGGATCCCCATTTTCTCATATAGTCACTATTCTGTAAAACTGTGACAATGTCAACATTTTTCACTATAGATGAAACAATATTTGAGGAAAATACTTATTTTTGTGGAATTGGTGACATTTATTATAGGATCAGAAATCACATGAATTATCTTTAAACATATCTTCGTCTCTAAATGTCAGAGAGGTGCTGGAATCATCTATGTGGTCAAGTTAGATGTAAATTGTATAAAACCTTTAAAAGATGTGCGAAGGGAGTCAGAGAAAAAATGCCTATAAAGGAGACAGAAATTGTATCATCACACAAATAAATTGTAGTGCAGCTATAAAAAGAATAGAGTCAGCTGATTATTCAGTACAGATGTCACTAACAACCAGAGCAGCTGAATCGGACCCTGCTGCCTGCTGATTAAAATATACAACACAATCATCATTAGGCTGCAGAATATTCCGTAACCACTGGCTTACAACCTTACACAACCTTACACAGTGGCTCCTTGCAAAATGATTAACCTAAAATCACATTTCATTCTACGCACTTTTTTTATTTAGAATCTAAATGAGATAAATCCATGTTCGGATAGCTGATAGTACTTTTAGTGCAGGGCCTAAACTGCATATTTTATGACGAATTAATGAAAAAAAAATTAATAAATATCTTCTCTGGGGTGATTTTTGGTTAGACAAAACAGCAGTCAGAAATAAGCTAAACCCAGAAATTGAAAAGTAAAATGGTTCATTTAACAAAGGGTTAATCTCAGGATTCTGGCTTGCAGGAGCAATCTAACTTGTTTCTTTCTTTGTAGGTTTTCAAGGAGGAAATGAAGAGCCAACCAACAGAGCAGAGCACTGAAAAGCAGGTGGTTCCAGAGTGAGAGGATGATGATGATGAGAAGGAGAGGATGGCTGTTGGAGAGTAGTTGAGTGGATGAATGAGGTGGAAATTTTTCACTGGAAATAAGTTTCATTCAGTCAGTCATCAGCTATACCTGATTCTCCTGTTTGGGGTCACGGGGAGCTGGAGCTCATCTCCCACTGCCATTGGATAAGAGGTGAGATTACAACCTGGCCAGGTTGCCAGTACATCACACAGCACTCACACCTGGGGACATTCGAGATTTGCCAATTAACCTCATACATGTTTTTGGTCTGTAGGAGGAAGCCGAACTCCCCAGAGAAAACTTAGTCATTCACAGGGAGAACATGCAAACACCATGCAGAAAAGTCCCAACCCAACCCCGGGTTTCATACCCAAGACCTTCTTGCTGTAAGACAACAGTGCTACTAACTACACCACTGTGCAGATGGAAGTAAGTTTCAGTCACTGATAACGCCACAGAGGAACAGGAAGTCAGTAAGACCTTCCACAAGGAAGAGAAGAACACAGATAATATCATGAGCACAGCATCCTTCAAAATAAAACTTCACAACTAAGAGAAACTAAGAGACTGGAAAACTTCTTTAAAAAAAGCTTAATACTGTCCAAGACAATCAGCAAGAGTGAGTCAACTTTCTGGCATCAGATTGTGGCAGCCGCTGAGTTGATATGCACTGCAGAGGTAGAGTTAATGAGCCAATTACTCCCAGGTGCGACCCATCACACAGCTACAACACATTCCAGCAGCTGATGGGGCTTGTGTCAAATGGCCAAGGACTCACCTGAAGAATGAAGTAAAGAAAAGAATGGATGCAGAAAAAGGAAGGAGGAATAATAGTGTAAAGATAAAAATAGGGAAATAAAGAGAACAAGGAGAGGAAATGGTGCAAAGGCCTCCCCAAACCCACACAGTCTTCTCCACAAAGTTGTTTGAGTTTGTTTTAGGTCTGTGGGTTGATGCACAGGTGTCTCATATTGACCTTCAGTATTTAAATCGGGTTGATGATATATTAAATTTTTTTTGCAATCATTATTTAATTACTTATGTGGGTTCTGAATGTAATTAGCAGCAAAATATAATAACCTACAGTTTAAAAGGGAGTTTATCCTGCACATTCACAGACATTTTCCCACCTTTTTGCTTTCTTTTCACATCATCACTTTTTAAGCAGTACTGAATAGCTTTTTAAAATTTTAAGCTACAGTTTTGAAACTTGTCTAAGTGGATACTCACCAAAAAACACGTTCAGCTTCATATTAGACACTCTCGACCTTCCGATGGCTTTACAATGGGCTAAATAACCTCTGTAATTTTGGTCTCAGCCGGAAGTTGTGTTCTGGTGATTTATGCTGCCCGGAAGAAAAATGCCGCCATAGTACAAAATGACACCTGAATTCATAATGAGATGTCATTGGAAGTTTATACAGTATTCTTGTTTATGGCGAGTGTGTCCTGTTAATTGGTTAAGCATGTTTTTCTAATCCTTCCCAGATACTTTCTATATAAATGCCCTCTGGGTCCTTGGCGGCCATTATGGGTCCTTCTCCTCTGGGTGTGTCCAAACATTTGCCTGTTGCTCTGACGATGCAAAGAAAGTAAAAATAACATCATATTCATATCTGATAATTAAAATGTATTTATGGAAAAATATAGAAACAAAAATAAACAATAAATCTGTTTATTGAAGTCAAGACTGTGGAATGGCACATGTGTGTAGCACATCTCCACAGGTAGCATATTTCTGCAGAACACCAGTTTGAGCAATGGCTGTCTGAGACACGGCTGCAGAAAAGTTATTCAGTACTGCTTTTAAGTTTCATTGTAATATAAAGTAAAGTTTGTAAAAAGTTTAACTAAGTGATGGTTATATCATGATTTTAACCCCACCTTGACATGATTTTAATAATTGGGAATAGGCGTATGAAACAAGCTATGTCGTGTCCATACCGCCGCAGGCGGGAGCTCCGGCAGCTGAGGAGGAATCTACAGGTGGTGGCCTTCAAGTTGTGTTCAATCAGTTTGACTCATTTGTGTCGAAAATAGAAACTTTTTACTTTTTATTTGATTTTACACAGTTTCATTCCCTGGATGTGTCTGAATGACTCTGGCTGGGTCACACAGGGCTGTAATTAATGTTATTTTTAGGTGTTTCTGACGTAGATTTGCTGCCTCCACAGAAACAGTCAGGATTTAATTACCTGGCTCTAAATAAAAGGCTTTTGAGCTATTAACCTCATGAATGATGCATAAAGAAGGTTAGGGTGCAAGCAACATTTTAAATAAATGATTACACAGGAAAACAGCAGGGATACTTTCATGTGTTACCACCCTTGGTACAAACAAGTGTGTTCACAATAACTTCTAACTTACATACAGACAAGCGCTTTCTCACTTTAGCAAAATATAAACAGTACTGTGGTAATCTAATTTAGAAATAATCTAAATAAATTAGAATTTAAGTATTTAGCATTTTCTATCTCCTCTTTGATGGTTGGCATCAGATAAAAATTAAAAAAGGAATTTTAATATTCAAAAGGACTCCACAGAGGAAATAAAGTGCATGTTTTTTCCCTTTTTAGGTTACTTCTTTGAATCCTACTGTGCCTTTAAATTTTTCTGAGCATGCCTGGGTGGGAGCCTCCTGTTTGTTGAAAGCTGGTGACTGGATGAACAGCTGTGAAGGTTGTCAGCAGCAGATCCGGCGATCTGTTGGCACAGACCGATACCGACTGGCCTGAAGCCAGCTCCAGTCTTCTGCACACCCAGCTTCAATCTGAGAGGGAAGATGGTTATATTTCAGTGAAAGTCACGTTTTGGGGATTTTGCAAAGTAGCTACAGATTTTATTGACTTATATTTTTGTTTAATTTTGCCAAAAATAGACTAAATATACCAAATATATCTAAATAAACTTATTTTAAATCATTTTTTCTGTCATCGTAAGAGTAAAGAAATTCTTTTTTGCAATAAAAAGTGTAACTTTAAGACTGTTTTTTATCCAGTGTTGGAATAAACTATTTGAGGTTAGTAATGTATTTGATGTGTCAATTAATGCATGCATTGTAATGTAATGTAATTATTGTAAAATTATAAATTTTCTCTCAGCTGAAGAAGATAATTCACAGTATCATTAATTTCAAAAAGACCATTTTAAGTTTTGTGCTTTTCAGTTTGTTTGTTTCTTTTTTTCTGCTGTATTGAAATGAAAAAAAAAATGATCTCTGGGTCAATAAAAACACCCAATAGATATGACTGAGCCACATATTAGTGGATAATTGTTTTCCTGCAGCCTTTCAAAGTTGCTTTTGCCAGACAACAGAAGCAACGCTTTTGTTTGCTGGCATGGCAACAAGTTCCAGTGTTGGGCAACTGCTGACTTAATGAGGAGGTGACGTCAACATGGCTCACCCTGGGGACTTCTCCCACAGGACTCAAAGGTGGGTGGAAAAGGAGGTGTGAAGCTAGAGTGGCACCAGACAATTAAAAAGACACAAAACTGAATGTTGAGTGAGAGTGAGACACAAATCTCCAGCAGTGTATGATCTAAAGAAGAAATATTTTCTGCATTTGATTTCTAAAAATAAACAAGATGAATCCGCAGGTGGTCAATAACAGTCTGCTATAAATCGATCTCGCTCACTGAAGTTTAATGCTATGACCAGTTTTAAGTTTCCTTTTGCTGACTTCAAATTCAAAATTTAACAAAAAAATATTTGGACAATTAGGAAACATCAATCCATTGAATTTATATACTGCTTACATCTGTTCAGGGTCACGAAGAGCTGGTTCCTTTCTCCAGTGGTCATGGGGTGGGGGTGGGGGGGGGTTGCCAGGTCACATAAAGATAAACAACCATTCACACACTCACACCTGAGTTAATTAGAGTTACAATAACATGTTTTGGAATGTGTGAGAAAACCAGCACACGGGGGAAATTCTATTCAGAAAGACCCCAGCCAGGAGTCAAACCCAACACCTTCTAACACCGCTTCAAACTAAGTTACCGTTCTGTTTTAATAAGAAATCAATGTAAAAAAATTACTAAATGAAATTTCTGAACAATGTTTTGGTCTGTGAGAGATGCATGCATGAAGACAACATGTAAACGCCATGCAGAAAGGTCATGGCCTGGTTTGAAATGCAGGAGCTTCTCACTGCAAGACAATAGTGTAACCAACTGCACCACCGTGTAGCAGTAATTCATATAACTTAATCAATTTTAACTTAATTTAATTTAATTTGTTTACTTGTATTTACATATTGACATTAAGGTTTTGGTCCACGCTGTCACATTAGCACAGTTGTAAGTCATAACTGTCTTTGTTCAGATTAGACCATTTTTGCCAAAAATAGCCTATACAGCAACATAATTAAAATCTACAAATTTATTAGAAGAGTTAAAGAAGAAATTAAATCTTAATCATTTGTAAAATAATCTCAGTCAGTGAAAGAACTCCCAAAAGTTGCAGAAAAAAACAACAATTTGATTTCTATCTTATCACTTGGAGGATTTCAGAGGCTTCAGAGGTGTATGAAAAACTGAGCATGCTTTCTGTTTTAAATATATTTTGACAGTCAAACAAAAGCATGTTATTTAAATAAATATGACTAAATATATGTTTGAATTTGAGACAGTTAAGATATTTATGGATTTTTAAAAAATTGAACAATATTTAATATCCTATGATTTATCAAACTGATAAAAAAGTCTGCTGATAATTCCGATTATAGTCTGTAGCCTATAGAAAACAAATTGAGACTAATTAAAAACATTCAACATGTCATTAAAAAAATAAATAAATAAATAATGAGTTGCCTCTGAAACTGAACAAAAAATGCTAACGTAATCACGTCCTGCAATATAACTGGCCGGATGTGATCACTGATTGCAGGATTTTTTGTTTATTTATGAAACAAAAACATCTCCAGACAACTTGAACCTGGTGAATGAAAGTTTCTTTCACATCAACATCCAGGCTAATGACCTAATGACTGACTGACAACATGAGAACAAATATAAAGGCGAATCATTCTGGAATCTTAAGAGTAGATAACATGAGTGAGTATCATGAGGGTGGTCAGGATGGCTCAGCAACATCAACAGCAAAATGCATGGAGGCAATATGATAACATGGGTGTGCTTTTATTTTTATTTTTTTCTCATGGTACGTAATTCAATTGACGTAATTCTCAATGCCATAAAATAAAAGATAAGGTCTGTACATTAAACCTGTTAATAATATTATGTCTGCATTTACAAAACCTTTCTATCTAAGATATCTAAGTACTGGACATCAGGTTTATCGTAACTGTACATCAAAGCCAGAACTAATCCTCATAAATATAATACTATTACACATTCCAAGATATATAGCAAGATGTCCATCTAACAGAAACTAACAGCAACACGAGGCCAGGCATTAGCAGGAGACATCTTGCCAGTTGGAAAGAACACAATGACATGTGCCCATCTTCTGGACCCCACTGCTCAGCAGAGCGTTCTGCCTTGATGACTGAAACCAATTTGAACTTGTTAACACTTTGAGGTCATTACTCATGAGAGCATATTTTAATTTCACACAATTTAGGCACTCAGTAAATATAGATGCTGCAACACATTTGGTTGGCAAAGTGTGAACAAAAGCAAAGCCGGAGACTTGACAGTTTGGATAAAGGCAGTTTGCTAAATCAAGGATCACAGGGCAGAAGAGGCAGGTGATAAGGCACTGAAGACAGGAAGGAAGGGACGCAGGCGACAGGCAGGAGGCAGACAGATAACAGGCTGTGGCACCACAAACAATCTGGCAAACACATACTGAAACCTGTGCTCTATATACCACATGCTGAGAGGTTGATAAGACAGCTGAGCTGGATGATTGGATCATGTGACTGGATGGCGCAAGGAGCTCAGTGAGGGCAACTAGTGGAAACATGCAGGATGACACGGTCTGTAGACCTTCATATTCATTTCAAAACCTCTGTGAGGGGAATTGGAGGCAGAAAAGGGCAAAGGTGTTGCCATGTATGACACAAACGTATGACTCCAGAGTCTATTAGAAACGTCGGATCATTAGACGCTTTCTCAAACCATTAGCTCTTCCTTTTTTTCCTTCCTATATAACATTTTACAGACTTGACTACTTGTTACATCCCCCGTTCATCCATCCATTTGCTGTACTGGCTTGATCCTGTTCTGGCTGGTGGATCATCATTGGCTAGATTTGCCATAAAATATCCTTTTTGAAATAATTCAAGCATGTCAAGATCTTTTTTGTCTCTTCTTTCTTTAGACTAGAGAGCATCGCATGCTTATCTTGCAAGCCACTCAATCAATCAGTCAATCAGCTTTAATTATATGGCCTTTTTCAAGCTCAAGGCAATACAAAGTGCTGTAAAGGAACAGACAGATGAAAAATAATCAAATGAAACAAGAAAAGAGCTGAGGACAAATGTAGAAATAATAAGGAACAACAAGAAAAAAAGAACAACAACACGTGAAATTTAAATATCTCCAAGCAGAACCAGTTATTACTCTGTCAGGAGTGTTTTGTTTTCTGCATCACTTTAAGACAGGATGCTTGATATATTATCTGTGTTGCAAAGATGGACGAAAGATTCTCCAGAACTTTGATTCATGAGAGAATCAAAAGACACACCCTGGCCAAAAATGTCTTAAAGCACAATTGCAATGCAAAGCTTTAAGACTTCGTTTGGTCAAGCAAGGCCAATTGCTCATAGGAAAAGCTATGATTGAAGGTAAATTGTCCACTTGAATCAATTCTAACTGAACCCTTTGTTGATGCACTGTGACAAGCTAAAACATGCAGATGGATAGATATGCTGCAGTCTCATCAGCACTTGTTGATTGATTATGTGCCCTTTCATCAGGCTAAGAAGACAGTTGGGATTTCATTAGAAATCATGTTTATGTGTACACACATAATCAGTTCTTTCCTGTTTTTAGGATGCTGCTATGGATTTTTGACCTCGTCTTATTTACGCATGTACATCTGTATATACTGCATGGTGCTCCATTTTATACAGGTCAACCACGTCATCTGGTGTGAATCTTGAGCAGTTTGCAAAGAAACTAATGTGAAGAAGACTCATTTCAAATGTTCCATCCATCCATCTATAGGCTGGTGCTTTTTTTCCCTGTACAGGTCACTGGTCCATCAAATGTTTTTATTAACATTTTCTACAACAACTTTTTTGGAATTGGGGTCATCCAAGCAGAAGCATAAATGCTGCCATTTTTTTGACATAAATAGAGTAAATGTAAAATGATATAAATCTATTACAAACACACTGAATTATAAAGCTGAGAGAAATGCCACTGTAACCTACGGGCCTATGACAGATAGTAATCTGAGAGATAAACAGGCCTGTGCTGTAGGTCAGGCTCAGATGCATGACTGTCCTTGGACTGTAAAAAGTGAAGAGATTTCCATGAATAAATAAGGAGAATAATGAATGTGAAATGCTACTACAAAAGGTTAACAGCCTCTAAATAAGGACAAGCATTTGTCATGGCTGCTTTGCCAAAGGGTCAAGCTGGACAGTAACAAAACAGACTTCACTCACTGAATTCAAGTCTTGATTTAAGTGCAGACAACAATCACCTTCTTGTCCTGAAAGCACTCTTACTTGGTTTTTTTTTCCTTTTTTTAGGGGGCTGACCTTTCTGTATGAAAACATTACAACAAACATTAGATTACACCGTAAATTGGATATTTAGGTCCCCTAAATGATTTTTGACTTCATGTATGCAGTTTGAAGTTCATTATTATTCAGCATTCTCTTTAAGCTACATCTGTGTTGCCATGTTGAGATTTACAATAGGTGTGAGTTGGTTTGGAGACATATTTTGAAGTTCATTATAAGATTAGCATGAAGAAATGGACATCAAGTACACGCCCCCTCAAGCCTGCAGCCAGTTTAGAAACACAAGTCAGTGTAACATGTCTGTTTTTGTATCATCAAAGGGAAGCAGCAGGGGGAATAATCTGCTCAAATAAAGTAAATATGGGAATTTTTGTGGAGAAACCCTAGTTGAAAAAAATCGAACGTTTATATTTTGTGTGACCGCTGTATCACTGTGTCAATTTTAATTCTTTCATGTGTAAAACTTTGATCTCAGATTAACAGCCACGAGATATTAAACATGGTATTATACATGCTGTATTTGATGAGTGCTGAAAAATCATATATTTTTTCTCATGTAGACTTTATTATGTCAAAAATAAATTTTTTTTTTTTTTTTATTCTGAGCTTTATGGATAGAAATGTATTCAAAATTATTTGCAATCCCAGTTGATGAGATTGAGAAAGTCCTTAAATTTTACTTTGTGGCTCCTTGGGATGACAACAACAAATAAACCAAATCAAGATGAGTGTTGAAAAAAAAAAAAAGATCTCTTACCGAGTAACAATTTAACACACTTTTTAACTAAATTAACCTGGATTTGCACTTTTTTGCATTCATGACCCTCAAATTACTAAAACACATAAAAGTATAAAAGCCTTAACTCTTGTATGACACACGTGATGTGATAATTCCTTGAAGATCTTGCCCACAAAACTTCAACCCTGAGAATGAACTTAGTCTGCAAAGTGTAAAACAATAAAAGTAAAGAAAAAAAGAAAATCCTTGATTTAACAGTGAGAAAAAAGTAAAAGTTACATCACCACAAACCGACTAGCCAATTCACAAGAACTTAATTTCTATTATTGACCAAGCTAAACTTTCCAGGGTAAGATTTTAAGAGACATTAACTTGCACAGTAAGCTTTTGTCGTGCTTAGAGGAGGTGATCAGACTGAGCTGCAGGGTGAATGACAGACAAACAAACAGGGTCAATTATTAAGTCATTAATCTTTGGGATTTATTGGCTCACGAGTGACAGAGACACCTGCAGTCAATCAATCTCTGTGTAATCTTCTCAAGTAAACCTTGTGAAGCGTCACTTATTACAACCTGCTTTTGAGCGTCTCCACACACACTCACAACACACACACTCATATACACAAACCAGGCAAATATGAATCACTTCTCTATTCTGCCCCAGTGAAAAACTTCTTGCACATATTTTAAACAGATACAAAGGTAATGATTTCAAACCTCATCGATCATGTTTCAGCTTATTTTTTTTTTTGCAAAACAATCTATAACCCTCCAGGAACACATAGGTAACTGTTCTTTAAGGTTTCGGGGTTTTGCTGCTCTATGGATTCCCTGCAGTTCTTTTCACCTCCCTCCCACCCGTGACCCAGACCTACCTCGGTAGATCAATGGAACAGCGTGAGGTAAGTTTTTTAATTGAGCTGTCCTGAAGGGCAGGGGATGTTTTAATGAGCCCCGGTCCTGTTTTCATCCTGACCTTTGAGGTTCTTCTCAACAGGTGTTCATCCTCTAACTTAAAAAGAATGTACGTATGGGCTTGTAAGGTTGCCCGAGAGGCTTTCACCTCACCAAGCGTCTCTGCAGATTGACATTTTCAACAAGATCTAACACATCCAACTGTGTTTTATTTATTTATTTATTATGTGATGCACTTAATAACAATAAAAAGAAGGAAAAAAAAACAGAATATGGTTTTTTGGGGTCAGAACAAACCATCTACAGGCTAGAACACGCAAAATCATTTACACCAAACAGGCAATTTCTGCCATTTAATTTGGAGACCCAAATTATAGTCTGAGAGCGTTTGGCTTGATGCAGTTGGGTGCATTCATTTTAATAAGGACATTTTTGTTTAGAAAATTCCAACGGAAGTGGCTTGCAAATTATGTCTGTGAATTTATTTATATTATTTTAAATACTATAATTATAAATGAAATTATTTCAAATTATACCCCTTTTAAAAAAGATGGAAATTTTGTGCAGGTTGGAAAGAAACTCACCCATAAAGACTTTGTGGGTGTAACAAACACATGAAACTTAAAAGTATGAGTGGAAGAACAGTGCAATGAACATGACCGACTGCCTGGATGGAGCTGTAACATCAGGTGAACACCGTACCTGCGCTCTGGGTCGAGTCAGACTTTCATTACACTGGACAACTTAAGATGAACTACACACAGTTATATTTTAATTGCTAGGAAAGCTACACTCAATCTTTATCTTGTTCTCTTAGTTTGACTAATGAGAACAATTTTACCACTTACGGCACAGTTCCAGGTAATTAACAAACAGATCTGCAGGTGATCTGACTCTGCAGTGATAAGTAGCACTTTTCTCTTCAAATGCCAGTTTTAAGATTCTGCAAGTTTTACTGATTATTTTGAAAGCTTTCATTCAGGAAACACTGACCTTAAGCTTCCTCTTCAGCCCAGCACTTACTGTGATTAACATCAGTAACAGTGTGCAACAAAGACTGCACATGGGAAGGTTCGAACCATCTCCACATATGAACTAGTGAGAAGCTGCAAAGTTGTGATGAACTACAAATATTTACTTGTAACACTGTAGAACAATAAGGAGTTTTTTTTATAAAACTTAAGCTCTAATCTCTATTGAATTGTATCAAACTGAAAAATCTGCACTTATTCTATAAACAAAATGTGCATCACATCCTTTCATGTCTAACTTCAAAAGGTCATAAAACATATGGTTTCATAAATATAGTGGAATTCAAAAAGAAGATGGAAATTGATCAAATTTAACACAACTAGCACTCTGACAGCGTAACATTTACTGGGTTTGTTGAAAAGACCTTTATTCTGCAAATACCAATATTCACACTTTGGTTTCGAGGTGACAGTACCGTAGGTAGAAGTGGTTAAACCAAAATAATGATTACTAAAATACAAGAAATCCTGGTGAATTTAACCTGGAGGCAGATGATTTGACAGAATACAATCAAGATGATAAAATAAACACTGTACATTTTCTCTTCCTTATTATTTTTCCTATACTTTGCATTATTTATTACAGTATTTTTACTCCTTTCTTTTGAATTCAAGTTTTTAATCCGAAGCAAAGTGTCTAATTATAGTTACACATTCTGCAGTTTTCTACAGAAAATGTCAAATTTGCTTCAGTTAGCAACACGAGGAAATGTCTTGGGAAAGTTATTTATTGATTTATGAAAAGATGTGACTTTTAAAAATATATTTGTCACCTTTTAGGAAACATTCAAAAAGGAACACATTTTATTTTGTGAATAAAGAACCTTATTTACAACTCTATTCTAAACTTCTTGATAGTCAAACGTACAGCCTTGTTGGATCATTTCACCTTATATTGATGAAATTAACCTGCTTTCATTTCTCTGGCTTCTACAGACGTTTTACCTTTAACAAAACAATCTAATGGGATTCGTTTCCTGTTATTGTCTGAGATGAAAACGTGTTGGATTGTTTTAGAAATGCAGAAAGTGGTTTAACTTCCACATCATCCTCACAGTGAAAAACAGCAGCCTGTTCAGTTTTTTCAGCGTGTCCAACCCCCGCACCGTTAAGTGCTCAGAAATCTTTTTGGCAGTTTGCACAATCAATGCAATTACGCCGATTCAGGAAAAACCGACTCGAGGCATAAGATATATTCCTGTGTTTTGGACAGCTGTATTGATTAAAGCAAATGTGCGTCCCTTCTGCCTGTCACATGAAAACTAAACCACAGACAAACTGATGAAAGCAGAACTGAACTGAAACAAACTTTAAACACTTGGCACTCTGCAGGTCACCGGCTCTCTTGCAGCTTGGTGATTTTTAAAATACTTTGGACAGAATACTACAAGTGTGAAACACTGGTAAAGAATATGTCTGATTCTTTTTAACAAAGAATTAAGCTCATTTAGCAGCATCTTGTTTTATGACATAAGAAGTGATGAGGGTAACCACTGGCCCCAATGTCACTGCGGACAGCGTGAGTCAGCAGGAGCATCCGTTTAAAACTGTTTGTGTGTGTGTAGATGAATGTACATATAATTGTGTGTGAGGTCAGAAGTACATGTCCTTGAAGAGGTTCTGTCCCATTTCGATGTACGCCTCCTTTTCTGGTACAGACATCTGCTCCACCAGCTCAGGCCTTTGGCTCACCTCCCTGTATGAGAACGGCCGACCTCCCACCATCACCATCGGCTCATCCCCCACCTCCTCAAAGTCATCCTCATCCTCTTCCTCATCCTCGTCGTCAGCTCGACGCTGAGCGGCTGTGGCATTTGGAAGGCCTGAGGGAGAGTTGTCATCGGATTCGCTGGTGTCGCTCTCTGAGTCACTGGCATTAGCTGTGGCAGAGGCAAGACCCCTGGCAGCAGAGCTCGCTCCACCCACACCTGCTCCTGTAACAGCCCTCTTCTCATGGATGAGCAGAGCACGCATCACTTCCTCATTTTCATCTGCCTCACCCAGTCCATGACCTGCTGCTCCATCCTGGACTCCTAATGCTCCCTCTTCACCTGTGGAAACAAAATGACTTATTAAAAATTTAACATTCCCCAAGATCTATGGTTCAGGACATAAGGTCCTCTTTAGGACATAGAAAATATTAATCATCACCCTTATAACTGTAAGGCATGAAACCAACTGGTTCAAAAGTCTTTTCTGTATCTTTATTTTTAAGATAAAGTGTGTACTGGAAAACAGATAAAACATTTATTTCATTTTTTTCTTTTTTACACTACCATCAAGCTTCAGATTAATTCTAATTTAGTCAACATTTAGTTTCCGGCCTTAAACCTCCTTAGAAACTCAGAACAGAACGATAAGTTCTTTTTAATAGATGCAGAGACTTGCTTCACAGAAAGGGATGATCAGAAGACATAATGTATGAGATTTCCAAATGAATTTATTTTCATAATACACCATCCTGGTGGGACCCTGAACTAATGGAGTCTGATGATTTCAATTAAGTAATTATGGTAGAATGAAGGCCTGAGCAGGTCTGACTGCCGCATGTCCTTGGTAAAAGAAACAATGTCAGCGTGAGATGGCTTACTGACGAGTCAGTCTGACAGATGGAGATGACCTTAGTTAACCTATAATTGTCTCACTTCGCTTCTGTGACCTTTAACTCAAATCCCCACTGTCTTTGTCAAGATAACAAAATGGTGTGGGTTCTGGACTGTTCTACTAGCTGTCCATCCATCCCCCTATTAGTGAATTCTCCCAAAAAAATACAAGTATGTGTTTAATGACCCACAATAAACAAGCAACTCTTTAATTACAAAAAGAACCACAAATAAAACTGAGAAGATCTTCATTCTAAATGAAATGAAAACTGCACACTCAGATCACAGGAGATGGAAATGTTGTACTAACAAAAAAAAAATCAGCGCTTCTGGTTGGAACATGACGCTCCTCGGGAATCTTAAATCGGTAAGCTATTTAATGTTTATTGTGTACAAATGATTAGTCTGATCTATTTACATCTTGTTACATTCTGAGCTTGTTTATATTTAGTTTTTTAATCAAAATATCTGTGATAGAATGATTTCAGTGAATAATGAAATTACAAATGTGTTAAATCCCTTTAAGGGCTTATTGATGTGAAAATGTGTCAATGCCATGGAGAGAATTCAGGCTTGGGAGTAAATCTGATCATTTTGATGGTTTGGCTCAAATCAGAAGATCCCAGACTCGACACACAGCTGTTAAACTCAAAACAACTAGATAACCTGAGTTCACTAAATGCCTTTTGTTTATGAATAAGAATGAAACTACAAAAACATATAATCACGTTATTTCATGATCTGGCTCTAGAGAACAAATGTTCAACTACAAGTAAGTAATTTAAGAATTCAACTGGCCTAACAACAGACTAAGTCCACAATGCATCTGGATTTAATTAAGTACAGCATGTCACATGACGTATCAAACTCGTACTAGTTTACATAAATGGCTCTGATCGACCAAACTTAGAAAGTCAAGGTGAAGAAGCAACCTGTGAATTAATCCTTCTAGTCTTTAGTCTGTTTCACTAACTGTGAAAGAATTGGGTGGGGTTTGGTTCAGGTGAAAAACTACAACAAGCTCCATATTTAGTGTCTATTTTTCTACATAAAATAAGATATACTGTATCAAAAGAAAAAAAAATGGCTGGTGATGAAGCTTATTGCTAGGGTGTTCTACTTACGGTTCTTGGGCGTGTCAAGTTCAGTATAAGCCCCTTGAACTGTGCTCTGGGTCAACCAAACAGGTTGATCCTTAGGAGCCTTCTCCTGGTTGACCTGCTTCTGTTGGTCTTCCTGCTCCTCCATACTGATAACCACATTCTGGGTGTACAGATCAGCGTAGGACGATCCTTTGTTAGACCAAGCTTCACGATGTTGTGCACCTGCAAGATTTCCAGATGCTGCAGCACGCTCGCGGCTAGGGGACAGAGTCAAAATGACAAACATAAAAAAAAAAAAAAAAAAAAAAAAAAAAAAAAAAAAAAATATATATATGAAAAGCTGACAAGACACGGAAAGGAATTAAAAGATTTACGCAACATGTTTTAGATGATGATGCTATTGCAATTTCACTACAGCACAAACAAACATAAAAAGTGCTAGTATTAATGCTGCTTAGCACAGGAGAATGTTCAGTTACCATCCTTAAGGCTAGTTTATGACGTGCCCCAGAAGATGCAGGGACAATAAGTCCACTGCTGTGAGACTTGATAGGAACTGACCTCTGTTTGAGAGCAGGGATTTCAGCAGGCTCAGGCTCCAGCAGGTCATGAGACAAGTTAATATCTTCGGTCTCGCGTAGGAGTACATAGATGGGCTCAATCTGCTCATTAAAGCGCGCCACCAACGTCCTGGCATCAGGACAGACAGACGCGTCTTCCTCCACCTCTGTCTGGCAAAAAGTACAGTGGAATGTACCTGTGGGTAGATAAAAACTCAGACTGAAGCACATGCACTATATACATAATTTATTTATAATTTACTTCAAGGCATTGTCTACAATCCTTTGTTACATGCAATCTTTTCTGAAGCCAATGACTAATACATTTCTGTAATCACCCAAATGATGCATAACAACCTCGCCTACATTGTGTTTGATGCTTCAGTTTTCATTTTAAAGAATCCTGATTATTGATGTATAGAACAAAACATACAATAGTTAGCTGAGCCTTTGTACTATGTAGGAGACTACAGCTAAACATTTGTTTAGACATTATTGTGTTAATGCAAAGACAATAACCAAGGTCACCTGACTATTTTTTCCCCCTCTAACTAAAACTCCTTTATGCAATGATTATAAAAAAGACTCATTCTGTCAAATGTGTCTGCACTGAGCATCACCACTGGCTTCCTAACAGCAAGAAAAGGCCACGTTTGACCATCTGTTTTCTTCCTAATCTCAGTTTCAGTAATGGAGCAGCTCCAACTTTAACACAGACCTCATGTCTGCTTTGTCTCCATAAAAAAAGATACAAAGCAAAATAAAGAGCATGTGGGTGCACATACATTTGAGCCTGAGGCACAGAAGGAGGAAAAAAAAAGCATTGCCTACTATAAATAAGTCATAAATGATAATCAAGCTAGTGACCACAAATGTCATATTTTGAAGTCAAATTGAACCTTTTTACAGAGTAAATGTTTTGATATTTACATTATTTTGACAAATAAAAGCAGACTGTAGAGGGGGAAACTGATTGAAGAGGAAGTGGAGAAATAAATGAGGTTTTGTGTAGAGTCAAGAAAACATGCTGTGACAGAACATTGATGATGTACACTGAAAATTCAGAGCTGCGGTGTTCTGCTCTGTTTTGTGCTTCAGTGTGAGACTGAGCTGGAAAAGCAGCAGTGTCATTTTCCCATGTTTATGAGATCCCACTGAGTGCTGCTGGTCCCACAGAGGCAATCAGAACATTGGACTATCATCACGGTACTCAGTGATAACAGGCTCTGGAACGGTTCTCACAGCAGTAACAGACATCAGTTAAGGGAGTTTTACAGAAGTCAGATGCACGAGACTTGGCAAAATCATTGTTCATCAAATCACTATTAATATTCTGACAGCTACACAGTATATAAAAATAAAAAAGTCAGGAGAGAGAATGTCATTTTAGCATAAAATGATACTCATTTTCAAAGGCTTTTAAGCAATATTGGGGAAATAAACTAAAGTATTTTCATTTTACAGAAAAGAAAATTAACAGAAAATCTTCAGAGGACATTTCACATGGGTGTCCTTTAGATAAAAAAGGAAAAGACACAGCATGTATCTACAGTCACAATCTAATTATTCATGAAAACTAGCCATGATACTAAACTGCATTATCGTTTTTGGAATAATTAAGCAGCCATAAACAAAATAAATCCACAATTCTCCTGGTGCAGGATTTTTCCACTGGACAATAAACATTTTTAATTAAAAACAATACACCACATGTGCTGCTAATGCAAGACCTCATATCAATTAAATCTCTTAGAGATCCGTGAGCAACGTGACGAGCACAGTGCCTGAAAGCAGGGTTTTAGATGACCGCCACCCTTCCTTGAAGCCGGTTCAATCAGAGTGTGACAGAGACGTACCGGAAATAATAAAAACATTTACAAATCATAAGAGGAAATTATTTCTTCTCATAATTCCTTGCAGCCATAACATTCAGATTGACAATTATTTTGGTACAGACATCCAAATTGGATTCAAAGTGAAGAATGACAAAAACGAGTGTGAACAGCACATCCAATCAACCTGCAACAGCTTCTATTTTAGGCTGATAAAGAAATGATTGCTTGGTGTTAGTGAATTGATTTGCTTTCACTGCCATCTAGAGGTAAACAGCTCTGCATGCAATCAAAATAACCAAACTCCTAACATTTTGACATTCTCAACAAACTTATTAAGTCAGCGCAAATGGCTTGTTATGTATTAGCTTGCATACATAAAACTAGTGAGGAGTTTATTCCTCCCAAGTATTTTCAGTCCAACTGATCAAGTCATCATCTAAACTGAGCTGAGCTCCATGTATATATTTTAACTTGAACTAACTATACATTTGAACCTTGTATTAAAAAAGTAATTAATACTACTATATTTTTCCAATGTGAAGTTTTGTAAAGCACCAATGAGGGAAAGACAAAAATCAATAACCCAAAACAATGCTAATTAAAGCCAGCCCTTTAAAAAAATAATTCCCTGGGCTTTCTTGCATTGTCCTAAATGTAACATTATTAGGGCAATAAGAAGAAATAATAACAGTAAATAATATTAATACTCAAGTTTTCATAAAACTGCCTTAAATCCAGTTTGATTTTTCAAGCCTGACAAAGAGCAGCACAACAAATGTGATACAAGGAAAAAGGCTTGTGCTGTTTACCTGACATGGGATCAAACAGCTGATTAGCTTCCAGGTCAGTAAAAGTGGAGCGGCAGCAGGGGCACCTGAAGGAGGCGCGGTTAGTGGAGTCTCGTTCATCCGTCTCAATGCGCCGTCGCATGTGATCCAGTTTGTACTTGACTACATTTACTAATACCCTAAATAAGGAAAAAAGATGCTTATTTCATGTTTCATCTGAAATGTTAAATAGTAACTTTAAAAAAATCTAAATACCTGTAGTTGATAAAATAGTAATTGTGCCGTGTCGTCTTGCCATCAGGGGCTGTCTCCACTCTCATGCGGCACTTCACAAACTTGTCTGCTTTCAGAGTGTTGAGTACAGCGCGCAACTGTTTTCGATCAAACTTGAGCAGCTCCAGCATGTCCTCCTCCCGAACACATGGGTTACGAATCAGCACATCCAGGGCAAGAGCATGTTCTATACCATAAAATCCCCTTACAACCTGCTTGGCTAGCCTCTTCAGTGCAGCAGGAACCTCAGTTAGTAGCTCTGGTTCAATCATCTTGTGCTGGGGAGGAATGGAGATTTTTACAACCCTCAAAAAGCTGTCTTCTTTTGTAAAAACTGAGACAAAAATTGATGTATCATTATTATTTCTCTCACTGTTCATTTCTTCTCTTTTTTAGAAGATCAGACTTCTGTTTTAATAGTTGTATACATTGTAGCATTAATTAACACGATAACAGACAGGGGTTACACCTGGACAGGTCGCCAGTCCATCACAGGGTCACATATAGACATTCAACCATTCACACACTCACACCTAGGAACAATTTAGAGTTGCTATTGACCTCAAGTCAGTAGGTGGAAGCCAGAGTCCCCATAGAAAACCCACACATTCACGGGGAGAACATGCAGAAAGGTTCCAGCCCAGTTTCAAACCCAGGACCTTCTCACTACAAGGCAACAGAGCTACTAACTGTGCCACATACACCTTACCTGATCAACCAGGCCCTCACGTCAGATTACTTTACTAAGACGTTTGAACATAATGCAGGAGGATCTGATTGGTCAGGCTAACATACACCTATTCTCCTCCAGTAAAACATCAGTATTTAAAGGGAAATAAAAATTATAGTGAGCTGCATAAACACAAACTGAAATACACACACAAAAAGACATTTACTTGTCTTTTAGTTTGTTTGCGTTTCATCCAATGTAGATTTCAATCATGTAATCTTTAAAACGTTGGATGCCTCTGGAACAAACAGTCTTTTAGTTGCTTGATATCTAAACATACCACATATGGGCATTTTTTTCGAAGATAGACAAAAGGGGAAAATAACTAAAAGGAAGTCTGATAACAAACAAAGCAGCAGGTTCATGTACAACAGTTTAAATGTTTGACAAATTAACCTTAAAAGCTACACATAGAAAAACTTAGTGTATATTTGAAACAAGCTCTAAGAGCTTAACAACGACTATATTTACTAAATTGATATAGTTCAGACTTCAACCCCCAAACGCCAAGTCTTACCCGTATTCTTTCTTAACCAAGATATGATTGATAAATTAGCTAGCGAGTATGATGGTTTGTTAGCAAACTCCGGAAATAAAAACGCAACACAGCTTGTTTTAAAATTCTATTGGCTAAATTTAACAGCAAAAAAGTACTTTTACCCAATCAGAGCACAGAAAGAGCTCTCAGGGCGGGGATTTTACTTTGTTCTTCCGGTGCATTCCGGCATTAAAAATGGCGACACTTGACAGGGTAAAAGTATTGGTTTTAGGAGATTCTGGTAAGTTATATATTGTTTTCAAAAATAACACATTGCCCCCTCACTACTACGAATTCTAACCTTTAAAATAATTAATAAATAATAGCGAATTAGTTATTTAAATAATCTAGAAAAGGCTAGACGTCGATGTGTCGCTGCTGTATCACCGACCAAAACTGTGACGTCTGTGAACTTTAGTTTGGAGAAAAAGAGAGTCATGAGCTAAACGTCCTCATTGATCAATAACACAGTTATTCACATTAACTCATGATAAATATAAAACAAATCGTGACTGAATTATTCCTTTCACGATCAGGGTGTCTGAGTTTCTCCATTTCTTGTAGCTAATTGTTCTGATTTCATCAGTTTTGTTTGTCTTAAAATTTTCCACGCACAAGGAATCCAGTTTGCTTTTGTCCATGCCCTTAATGCACATTACTGTTCACTCTAGAAAAAAAAATGTAATGAATAATATACCCATATGTAAACAGAAATATAATTGAGTAGAACACAGGTATAAGAGATACAGTAAGTAGTGTCTGAAGGCTGTTTATACAGATGTGTCCTGTGTTTTTGGAGTGCAGTGATCATGTAGTCTGACCTGATTTTTCAGTGCAGTCTCAACAGCTCATCTTTGGTCTCTCTTACAAAAGCTTTGGAAATCTTTAAGCAATTTATCAACACAAAATGACAGAAAACCTGTGAACTAACAGACTTAATGTTGTCATCACTGATTTAAATCCCTCCTGTATTTCTTCTCATATCCAGGGGTGGGCAAGAGTTCATTGGTACATCTGCTGTGTCATAATCAAGTTTTAGGAAATCCATCTTGGACTGTTGGCTGTTCTGTGGATGTTCGGGTAAGCAGGTCCAGCACTTTTCATCTTTTGAAATCTAGTTTTGTTTTTGTATGCCGTGTGTGTAAGTACAAGTGATGTCAGAAATGGAACATTTGGCAGATGAATGAATCAACCACAGTGACATCTGGTGGATAAATACATATGATTGTGAAATATCACTCAATAAACTGAAATATGTTCCTTTAAGTTTTGTACCTTTTGACTTTTTGTGTTTTATAAAATGTTCTTAAAGCCATTATTAAGAATGAGGTACTCTCTGTAGATTTATGTATTTGTATTAAGAAAACAATCTGCTGATACAGTTTTATTTTGGTTAAAGTTACTACAATATGTGCTTATTTTTTCTATTTGGGAATAAAGATAAAAAGAAGGTAAAAACTACCACATATTCAGTCACTTCACTACATTTCAGTTTGAGAAGCAATCTGTGCAGATCAACCATGCTGTTTGGTGACGTAATGGAACGTGACATTAACAGTCATGTGATTTCTTCTGCTCGAAACACTCTTTTGGATCAGATGTTGTACATGGGTTTCAGTACTTTCCAAAACACTGTTTCAATTTTGCTGCTACTCTCAAGTACCTGTCTTGCTGTAATTAGGTTTATGTAACCCATTAGGGATTTTTTAAATATCTATTATTTTGAAACTAAAGTTATAATTGCCACATAAATACCTTTATATATGTGACCAGTCCAGTGACTTCAGGCTGATATTGTTTATTATTCAAATGTAGATTCATGACTATAAAGAGGGAACCCCTGAGGAGAAAACCTTCTACACTGAGCTTTGGGACATTGGAGGATCTGTCGGCAGTGCCAGCAGCATCAAAAGCACCAGAGCGGTCTTCTATAATTCTGTTAATGGTAAAGGAAATCTAACATCAGAAGGTTTAATATTTTGTTTGAAAAGGTTTTGTAATTTTTTTATTGAACTTCTCCAGGAATTATATTAGTACACGATTTGACAAACAAGAAATCATCCCAGAATCTCTATCGGTGGTCACTAGAAGCTTTAAATAAGGATTCATCACCAACAGGAGTCATTGTCTCAAATGGGTCTGTTTGCTTTTGGTTTTACAACAGATGAAATCCAGACACAGATGTCAGGATTACAGCTCATGATGAGTAACTTGGAGTGTGTTTATTGTCATTGTGACTGCAGGGACTATGACCGAGAGCAGTTTGTTGAGAACACAGTTCCTTTGTTGTTGATTGGAACCAAGTTTGATCAGATTCCAGAAAACAAGCGGAGTGAAGTTCTCACTCGGACGGCTTTCCTGTCGGAAGATTTCAACGCGGAGGAGATTAATCTGGTAGGCGTGTTTCTCCAGGATGTAATAAACAAAAATGATTTGTTTTAAAACCTGCTTCCATTCTGTGCTGTTTATTTCTTTTTCAGCAAACAGGATTTTGTCCGTTTGTGTCAATTATTTCAGAACATATTACAATTTCTGTAACACCTTTGTATAAAAAAAATAGGTTAGCAACTGAAAACAAATAGTTTGAGCTTTGTTGCTGAAATGTTCTCTGTTTTTCTCAGGACTGCACCAATCCGAGGTACCTCGCTGCTGGCACGTCAAACGCTGTCAAACTTAGCAGGTTTTTTGACAAGGTGAGAAACGGGAGATCCACAGTGAGTCGGTTCCAACTGTCAAACAGATGATTGTCAACATTTTTTCACTTCATTGACCTTTCAGAAACTGATGTTCTAACAACACATAAAATTTACTGATTGTAAAAAAAAATTATTTTAAAGTTCACAAATTTAAATTGTAATAGAAGTATTTTATTAATGGTTTAAAATGAATATGTTGGATGTTTTAAGTACAGCTGTGAGTGAAAGTGTGACTATTCATGGTAATTATTTATAAGTCACACAAACTGCTTCATGAAGTCAGTTTAACATCATAAAAATAAGTGTGTAGCTGAAACCATCACCTGACCTCACCTGCTGGTTGGTGAGCTGCGGTAAGTAAAACTCGTTCTAAAAGCTGAAGAGTGAAAATGTTTTACCTCAAACCGCCTCTTCCTCTTTTATACTCCCATCAACCAGCAGTTCACCTAAATATCCTTTCTCTAAAAATTTGTAGAAATTCAAATATGAATACACCCTAGATTGAAGGACTAAATAAAACAAGACCTGATCATTTTACAGTCACATTAAAATCTGCAAAAATAATCCAGGTTTTAATCTTTATGCTGATTGTTTAAAAGGTTAACAACAAAATTCTTTATTCAGGAAACATTCACGGTCAGTGTGTGTTAAAAGTTGACAGTGTTTTTGATGTGTGTAGGCCTGACTTTATATTTCCAAACTCTTCACAGGTGATAGAGAAGAGATATTTCACCAGAGATCCAAGTCAGGTGAGTTATGCATGCAGAGATTAATAAATCATGTCCAAAACTCTAATTTTCACTCCAGATTGAGAAATCAATTGCTAATGATGAATGAGATGTGAATTTAAGGCAAATAATCTCTCATTTCTTTGTTATTGCAGATGACTGGTTTCACAGACAGGAAGAGGTTCAATTTCAAAAGTCTGCACTATGAATAAAGGTCCTGATGCACCACTGGGAGTGTCTGGTTTTACTTCAGCATGTGGGGGGTTTCTGCTTCCTGCCACTCTGTGAAAATGAACCCACCTCCCCCACTACGTATGACAGTTTAAACTGAAACTCAGAAAACCATTGTTGTAAATATCTGCTTATTAATCATGTACAAATCGGCTGAAAGGCTCTTTGAGGAATGAAGAGGTGTAAAAATTCTATTTATTTTTATTGTAAATTTTGTAAATACATTTTTTTCTTCTACATGGCAAATATTCACATTTGATGCTCTAAAACTCTTTATTTCCCCTCTTACTGAGCTTGTTGTTTTTTTTAGAAAAGAGAGGAATGTTTTTAGAGCATTGCTTTATTTCTTCATCATCTTCTTGATCCAGGAAATATAGAAACTGACTTTGGTGAAAACATGAGGATACTTTGGATTATTGCAATCATTTTCCACAGTGAAAGATGTTATACCTTGAAGCTTGTTGTTGCAGATAAGTGGTCCACCAGAATCGCCCTAAAGAGAAAAAATAACCTCTTCTTTTTTTCAGAAATAAAATGATTTTGTTCAAATTGAATGACATGTAATGTTTTATTACCTTGCATATTCCTCCACTTGTCTTGGTAAACTTGGTGCAGATCATTCGCTGGGAAGAGAAACTGTCTTTCCAAAGACTTTGGCACTCAGACTCAAACTGTATCATCTCAGTGGCCTCCTTCAGAACATTTGAAGCCCTCCCGTTGGGTTCAGTTTTACCCCAACCTGCAACAGCACATTTGACATTGGCTGGTATTTTCCCATCCTTCTTCGGTACTCCAATGGGCTTGACGTACTTATTCAATTTTGCCTTTTTTCCTAACTACAAGAAGAACATAGTTCAGATAAATAAATACATTTAGATAAAACATTACATTATTTTAGGATTTTTTTTGAATTAATATTATTTGACCTTAAGTAGCATGATGTCATAATCCAGTTTTGCAGTGAAGTTTGGATGTCGATAAAACTTTGCCACTTTGAGCTGTTGCTGATTTTTCTCCTTCTTGCTGATGTCTTGTGCTCCGAGTACCACCGTCATGTCACGTCGACCAGGACTTAAAGTCATAAATAGTTATTTGTTAAGCATGTTAAGAAAGAACACCACATAGATAACATTATTTAAATTTCTATAGCAACATCCTATTGGCTTTTATTTTTGTAAATGCAAATGTTGCTTTTTTTTGTTATCAATTTCTGCATGTGGCATTGGAGGAAACAAAATCAGTGATGCTGCTAAAGAAAAATAATTAAAGCAAATAAATAAAACTAAATCAAATACTACATAAAGCACAAGTTAGTCCCTAATAAGTAAAACACCATGTGATGAGAACCTATTTATTACCAAAAAAACTTACAATAGGCAGTGGGCTGCAGTCAGAACAAAGTCCTCCTGAATAAGTATCCCACCACATGAATGGTGGCCTTGAAACTGAAGTGATGCCATGTAAGGTCTGGAGTGCGGCTTTGCTACCTTACCCCCTACTATGCTGCTCATACTGGCCCCTTTGTTGAAAAGAAAAGGTTCAATCAATACAAATATTTCTGGCAAATAAAATTCCGCTTTCGCTAAGATAAGTAGTCTGATATTATCTCTCTCAATCTTAAAACTAAATCTATAGGAAAAACAAATAATTTCTAATAAAATTCTGATTCTTATTTAGAAGAAAATAACCCAAAGATTTGAACTTACCACTGATGGTGCCCAACAGGAGGACATAAACGAAGAATCCTCCGTGTATCATGGTTGTACAGGGGTGAAAAACTGAATAGTGAGTTTCGAAGCTCAACACCAACTTTTTTATGCAGCCTCCAAACTCTCACACGTGGAAACTTTGTGGGCAAACGTGTTCAAGCATTTGCAACACATCTTTTCACACCTAACTGCTGAGGCTGATGCACAATGATCCTTTCATCTTCTTTAAACTATTAACCTGAACATTTTTTTTTTCTGATTTGTACGTTCTTTATTTTTAGCTTGTACTGTTTTGGTAACCATCCTGTTGCTGAGGGAACTGTCATACACCTTTCCATACAGATGTCCCATGTGGACAGGTGTCAGTGTCAATTGAGAGGACAACAACAGGTAGCATGTTTTGATAGAACACCGGTTCGAGCAATGGCTGTCTGAGACACGGTTGTTAAGAGTAAGTGGAAAAGTTATTTCGTATACTACTTTAATGGTGGGTGTGAAAAGCACCAGCCAGGCCCCCCAGACCCCGAAGTAGACCACAAGGGAAACCCTGGCCCAGAACAACCACCGACCCCCCACCCCCACAGAGGAGCAGAGTCCAGGCAGTCCACCACAAAGGCAACCACAACCCCCACCCGGACAAGACCATCAGCGACCCCCAGGGCAGCCGCCCCACAACCACAGTACAGATGCGACGACCTCACAGGTCCTTATTCACTCCAAGGGTCCTGGTGTCTTTTCGTGCAGCATCCTGGCCACCATCTTGAGTCTGTTTCAAATCCCAATCTTTTGCTAGCCTCTTGAGGGTTCTAGACAACCAGCCCTCCAGTGTTCCTCATTGTGGGCAACATGGTGATGTTGGATAGATCAGTCACCTCCATCTACAAGGCTGCAGCTTGAATTCTCTGCTTTGGCATTTGTTTGTTTATTTGTAATTTTTCTACAGGTTCTCTGGTTTCCTCTCACAGCCCAGAAACAAATGAATGGTGATTCTAAATTGTCTTTATGTACATGTGCAATAGTTTGTCTTATGTCTCTCTGTCTTGGTGCTGCAGAGGTCTGATGATCTGAACCAATTGTTAAATAGTAAACTGAATTGCAGTGACCATGATGAGAAGTTTGTTTTCCCTATAGCAACATGTTTCCATTGGTTGACTATATAGTTTGTGGAAACCAACATATTTACACTTCAATGCAACATCCTGAGAAACAGGAAGACCCCCTCAGTAGTGCTAGAAAAGCAGATATTCACCACCATGACCACGTCGTCTTACAATACCTGTTTCCAACAATTCATGGATTGACTTTAGCAGTCAGTAGCTGTGAGATTGGAGGTGCACCTATACATGGTTTCCTCTTTGACCTTAATCCAACCTTTCACCTCTCCATGCTGTCTGGCAGACACATTCCCTTCTGATGACAAGCTAAACTCTTCTTTCTTCTGTTGTATCTTCCATCTTGCTGTATAGGGAGGCCTGGCTTTCTTTATTGTGACCCAGAGAAGAAAATAAGTCTTTATCACCATCTACTACAAGACCCATTTTGGAGGTTTCACCTAAAAACATAACCTCTGTCAAGTCAGAAACAAAAATAATTTATATAAAAACTTGAAAGTCCACATAAATACCTTCCTATTAAATACACTTGTTAACAAACTAAACGAGCTACAGCTGTGGCATTCACCTTCTCAGGGGAAGAACATTCAAACAGCTGAAGATAGTATTTTAACAAGTATTTATGTTTTGTTATGCCCATGTGTATGTGTTTTATATTTTGTTTTATTTTAAAGTTCTTTAAAGGCAAAAAATAAAAAATAAGATTTGCACTTTCTGTTTCTCTTTTAAGATGAACAAAAAAGATTGTAGGTATGTTCTGACTAACAGTTCTGAATACAACATCAGTGGTCGGTGGTTTTATCTTTGCATCTGTGGGATGTGACTCATGTCACTCATTGAAAACAACCCCCATCCCCTCAGTAAGCCATAACTGAACTAATAGTACCAACGCCATTAATGATCTCACAGAGATTATTTGCAGGAGAACAAAAAGTGTCTTTGACAAATAATGAGATATATGCATAAAATTTTTTATAAGGTAAAATATGCTTTTCAACCTGCAAAATATTATATAACACTCTCCAAACAAATACTACATCTTTCCTTTACTTAAGCTGTTTCTTGAGCTGTTTGTTGGTGTTTCTAACAGGGGGAAAGTCACCATTTCCCTTTTTTTAGCACCTGCTTGATCCAGGGAAGAAAAAAATCTACTCTCGTGAAAACATGAGGAAACTTGGGGTTATCACAATCTCCGGAGGTGTAAGCAGCTATGCCTTTCAGTTTGTTGTTGCAGATAAGTGGTCCACCAGAGTCACCCTAAAGAAAAAAAACAAAAACAAAAAAACAATTGGGAATTTTGATTGCAATTCCTAAAATGAGAGTTTGACATAGAGCAATTGTGTCATTACCTGGCATATTCCGCCCTCCTTCTTGTTAAACTTGGTGCAAATCATATACTGGGAAGTAAATTTTTCTTTCCAAACAGTGTTGCATTCAGAAATGAATTGTATCTTCTCCGTGGCCTCCTTCAGAACATTTGAAACACTCCCTTTGGGTTTTGTTACGCCCCAGCCAGCAACATCACAGCTGACATTGACTATGAGTTTTTCTGCTTCCTTTGGCAGTTCAATCAGCTTCACGTATTTGTTCACTTTGGCTTTTTTTTCTAACTGTAACAGAAAACATGTGATTTCAATTTACAGCAGATGTATTATTGTGTAATTAATGAAAATGATCCCTGAAGTTGTGCTTTGTGAGAGTTTTTGTAACGCTGTTTTTAAGTCATGTTTGTACAAACATGCAATCACAAAGCACAGGTTTACCTCTTGCTAAGATTTCAAACTCAACACTTGACAGAGACTGACTTTTTACACTGCATTTTTTTAACAGTTTTAGTTTACCTTAAGTAACATAATGTCATTGTGAAATCCTTTGTAGTTTGGATGTGGGTAATACTTTTTCACTTTTATCGTTTGCTGACTTTTCTCTTTCATGGTAATATCTTGGGCTCCGAGTACCACTGTGATGTCATCATAACAACTAAAAAATTAGGACAATTTATTTATCAAATCAATGAAGGTAAAGGGAGATTTACAAACAACACAAACTCACTTTTTGCAGTGGGCTACAGTTAGAACAAAGTCACGCCGAATAAGTATCCCACCACAACAGTGCTCGCCATCATTTTGGAGTGATGCCATGTAAGGTCTGGAGTGGGGCTTTGCAACCCTACCACCTGTTATCTCTGTATCAGTAGCTCCTTTCACGAGATAAAAGAAAATAAAACAAGTTAAACAGGTTTACAGTGTTAGTTCCACTGAGGTCAAAGACCTGGTCAATAAAGCAGAAACATAATACATTAATAATATTGTGATAGAATAACATTAATAATATTTTCTTTTAAAAACACTTACATTAGTTTGTATTATAAACCAAACTATTTACCATAATAACAAAAATGATGTGCAGTCATCAAATTAATAATAATAAATATAAACTCTTTTATCTGATCTTACCAGTTAGGCTGACCAATAGAAGGATGGAAATGATGCTGCCTGTGTGTGTCATTGTTACACAGAGTTGAAGCAATCTGAGTCGTTTGGGATTCTGAGTGTCTTTACGTTTTACAGTCGACCTCCAAATTCTCAGAAGCGGAAACTTCGTGGGCAGCTGTCAGAGATTTTATTGCATAAACAAGAGAGAGATTCACACCTTTAGCTTACTGCTACATGAAGAAAGACGCCACTGTGAGGTGATCGTTTACAGGCTTTGTTCCAAAATGGTTAACTTGATGTTTGTTCTGATAAAAGTTCCTGAGACTTGAGTGATTCATTCTTTAGGTTTTTGGTCCATTAAAATAGAATAACTTTGAATCAGTTTTTAAATCTGAAATTTAAACTTTTTTTCTGGCAAATAATTCAAGTTTCACTTTTACATTGTTGATATGTTTTTATTTATTTTCTTTTTGTGTGTGTTGATAATTGTTATCTTGTAAATAGGTAGAATATCACAATGCTCAGACTGAATAATTCTCAACTCCCACTACAAACCAAACACAGTCATTTCTGTCCTCTGTGTTTTTCCTAACCAGTAAGTCGTTTCACTGCTTTTTCTTTCTGAAAAGAAACTTAAACGCACTCTGTCGATCTTTGAGTCTCTTTCTGCTGCATTATGTTGGTATGAATTTTGAAATATTCTCTTTGGTTTCTTGACAAAATAAATCAGGTTAAGTCTACACACACTCACATATACACATATGTGTATATATAATTCCTAGCTGATATACTGTATTTTGTTTAGCTTAATCACTTTAACAATGCAGATTATTGTCATTTTAAGTTAACAGACCTCTTGGACAGATTACCATCTGTCCACTATAGGTAGAGCTTTGTAACGTTAGCTCTGCACTTATTCACTCAACCTTCCATGTCTATATTCTCAGAATGTTGCATAACAATTGTATCATTTTGCATTAACTTGCCATCACACAGCATGGCTTGTATCACCTGACAAATATAAGTATCATGTGCAAAACAACAATGTGTCATCCCGGTACTAGACAATGCAACAAGGATATAAAAAATAGTTGTGTGGTTGTAGGTGCATAATCAGTGAGAGCACTCAAGTTAGTTTCTCTTCTCTTTTTGTTACTATCTATAAAATAAACAAACTGGTGCAGAACTGCCATCATGCAAACTGAACTGCACCTAAGAGACATCTGGGAACTTTATCCATGGTTGAGGCAACCTTAGATAATAAAGGATCACTTGAGAGACAGTAAGATTTGATTAAACTCAGTTTTAACTATTAAAGCAGTACTGAATAACTTTTAAAAATTTAAGCAACAATTTTGAAACTTGTCTAAGTGGATACTCACCAAAAAACCCGTTCAGCTTCATATTAGACACTCTCGACCCTCCGATGGCTTTACAATAGACTAAATAACCTCCATAATTCGTGTCTCAGCCAGAAAGGTTGTTCTAGTGATTTATGCTTCCCTGAAGAAAAATGCCGCCATAGTACGAAATGACACCTTATTTCATAATGAAATGTCATTGGAAGTTTATACAGTTTTCTTGTTAATGGCGAATGTGCCCTGTTAATTGGTTAAGCGTATTTTTATAATCCTTCCCTGATATTTTCTATATCAAAGCCCTCTGGGTCCTTGGCAGCAATTGTTGGGTCCTTCTCCTCTGGGTGTGTCCAAACATTTGCCTGTTGCTCTGACAATGCAAAGAAAGTAAAAATAATATCATATCTAGTGTTCCTGTCCTGGGAGAATTTATTTGACAGGTAAAATATATTTATGGACAAATATAGAAACAAAAAAAAAAGATAAATCTGTTTATTGAAGTCAAGACTGTGGAACGGCGCATGTGTGTAGCACATCTCCACAGGTAGCATATTTCTGCAGAAAACCGGTTCGAGCAACGGCTGTCTGAGACACGGCTGCAGAAAATTTATTTAGTACTGTTTTAAAGAAAGAAGTCACCAACTGGCCAGCTGGGGCCCCTCTGTGACAGACCCACAGGTCCACCAGTGCCCCGAGCCCCGAGCATACAGATCAGCTAGTTTTATATACATAGTCTGTCCTTTGCACAGGGAGCCATACTGACTATTATCTGTATCAATAAATTTAGTAAATTCTTATTTGTGAGGCTCAGCTTTTGTTTGTCCTTCAACATATGTCCCATTGTCGGGTGTCATGGAAACTATATGTGTGAGCATGCAGCAATCTGCTAAGAAGAACAACACATCATCACACAACACAAAGATTCTGCTGTTGAAAATTCCTGAAGGCCTTTTTAGTCTCCTAATCTACCAGTAGCATGATGTCATAATCACATTTTCCAAATATATGTAGGGATTTATTTACAGATATTATTATTTCATAGTTGAATTAAAGGAGTCTGGCTGAAACACTCAGTAACATCATCATTTGCACTATAAAAGAAACTCATCAGCCATTTGGTTTCTATTCAGTTGTTTGTCCACTAGGTGGCGTGCCACAACATTGAAATATGTTCCTTTTCTGTACTGTTATCTTTCTACACAATATTTGCAATATATCACTTGCTAGAGAATATAATGTGTGTTTTAGTGTAACAATGGTTGTGTAGTTGAAGAGTTGCATGGTTGGTTATAAGTATTAAAATTTTTAAATTTCTCTAATTTGTTATTTGTTTGAGGGAGGTTAAGAGGTACTGCCAGATTTGAGTCATACAACTCAGATTGTGGGCAACATGGTGGTGTGGTGGATATATCAGTCACCTCCATCTACAAGGCTGCAGCTTGAATTCTGAATTCAAGCTGCAAGCTTCAAGCTGCAAGCTTGAATTCAAGTGAATAGTGATTCTAAATTGTCTTTATGTACATGTGCAATATTTTGTCTTATGTCTCTCTGTCTTGGTGCTGCAGGCGTCTGATGATTTGAACCAAATGTTAAATAGTAAACTGAAATGCAGTGACCATGATGAGAAGTTTGTCTTCACTCTATAAACATGTTCTTATTGGTTGACTATGTAGTTTGTGGAAACCAACATATTTACACTTCAATGAAACATCCTGAGAAACAGGAAGACCCTCTCAGTAGTGCTAGAAAAGCTGATATTTACCACCATGACCACGTCGTCTTATAATACCTGTTTCCAACAATTCATGGACTGAATTTAGTAGCTGAAATTGGATGTGCCCCTATGTGGTTTCCTCTTTGACCTTAAGCCACCCTACATTCACATCTGCATGCTGTCTGGCAGGCACATTCCCTGCTGATGACAAGCTAAACTCTTTTTTCTTCCTTGTATCTTGCTGCAGGGTTGTCTTGCTTTACTTGTCATGACAGATGAGAAACCATCTACTAACAGACATAACCTGTCATGTGTATGGTATTTTCTGCTTTTACTATGCTCCTGTGTAGCTATGTGTTTTGTATTATACTTTAATACAAATATAATGTTCTGTACAAACAGAAAAAAAAGAGAGTTCATCTATATCAGTGAGTTTAGCACTTCCTGTTTCTCTTTAAAGATGAATAAAAAAATTGTTAGAAATGTAAGTGTTTATTTATATTTCTTGCACTAGACTGAAAAAGTAGAAATCCTTAAATATATATTTCCATTTCTTTCCTTTAGATATTAATAATTTCACAGACATAGGATATAAAGTAAAAGTATGCTGACTGACAGTTCTGAATACAACATCAGTGGTCTGTGGTTTTATCTTTGCATCTATGGGATGTGACTCATGTCACTCATTGGAAACAACCCCCATCCCATCAGTTAGCTGTGACTGAACTAATAGTACCAACGTTGTTGACAGTTAATGACTTCACTCAAGATAATTTGCAGGAGAACAAAAAGTTTATTTGGCAAATAAAGAGATGTACATTTTTTATTGTGCAAAATACTTTTTTTAAACCTGCCACATGCAAAATGTTATATAATACTTCATAACAAAGGTAACATATTTCTTTTACTTAAGCTGTGTAAGGAGCTGTTTGTTTTTGTTTTTCAACCACAGCGGAAAAATCATCATCTGCTTTTTTTCAGCACCTGCTTGATCCAGGGAAGAAAAAAATCTACTTTAGTGAAGACATGAGGAAACATGGGATTATTACATTCATTTTCAGCAGTGTAAGCAGCTATGCCTCGGAGTTTGTTCTTGCAGATAAGTGGTCCACCAGAGTCACCCTAAAGAAGAAGAAGAAAAAAAAACAGCAGTTGGAAAACGTGATTGTAATTTCTAAAATGAGAGTTTGACATAGAGCAAATGTGTCATTACCTGGCATATTCCGCCCTCCTTCTTGTTAAACTTTGAGCAAATCATATACTGGGAAGTAAAATTTTCTTTCCATACAGTACTGCATTCAACACTGAATTGTATCTTCTCCGTGGCCTCCTTCAGAACATTTGAAGCACTCCCCTCAGGTTCAGTGAAGCCCCAACCAGCAACATCACAGCTGACGTTGGCTAGGAGCTTTTCTTCTTTCACAGGCAGTTCAGTCGGATTCACGTATTTGTTCACTTTGGCTTTTTTTTCTAACTGTAACAGAAAACATGATCTACAGCACATGTTGTACATAGAACAGAAATCTAAACACTTTTGTTTTTGCTCCCATTTTTAATAAGATGAACTTAAAAATCTAAAACACTCATCATACACAAAATAACCATCTATCTCAAATACTGTTCAGAAACTTGGGTGGGGGGGTCTGCATGAGGCAAATGGTGGTCAAGTCTTAGGCACACCTGTGTGATAATCATGCTGTCTAATCAGCATCTTGATATGACACACCTGTGAGGTGGGATGGATTATCTCTGCAAAGGAGAAGTGCTCACTGTTACAGATTTAGACAGATTTTTTAACAATATTTGAGATAGATGGTTATTTTGTGTGTGTGGAAAGTGATTTATTTCTTTGAGTTTATCTCATAAAAATGGGAACAAAAACAAGTGTTGCATTTATATTTCTGTTCAGCATATAAACATGTGCAATCACAAAGCGCAGGTTTAACTCTTGCTAAGATTTCAAACTCAACACTTGACAGAGACTGACTTTTTACACATAACCTTTGTTTTACAGTTTTAGTTTACCTTAAGTAACATAATGTCCTTGTGAAATCCTTTGTAGTTTGGATGAGGGTAGTACTTTTTCACTTTTATCGTTTGCTGACTTTTCTCTTTCATGGTAATATCTTGGGCTCCGAGTACCACTGTGATGTCATCATAACAACTGAAAAACAGTGGCAATTTATCTTAGTTTGACACCAACATAAAAAAACCATAAAAATAAATAATATACTGATAAAACAAACTCACTCTTTGCAGTGGGCTGCAGTTAGAACATAGTCAGCCTGAATAAGTATCCCACCACATTGATGCTTACCACCCCATCGGAGTGATGCCATGTAAGGTCTGGAGTGGGGCTTTGCAACCCTACCACCTGTTATCTCTGTATCAGTAGCTCCTTTCATGAAATAAAATAAAATAAAACAAGTTAAAATAAAAAAACAACTTGTAAACAAACATAAAGTTAGTCCCAATGAGGTCAAAGATCTCTTTTACATGGAGACCTGGTGAAGAGGGCAGCAACATAATGCATAAACAACATTGTGATAAAAAAAAAAAAAAAACATTATTACAAGTTTCTATTAAAAACACATTAGTTTGCATTGAAAACATAAAAAAATAGATAATGATGTGCAGCTGCCAAATTAATTAATAATAATAAATATAAACTCTTTTATCTGATCTTACCAGTTAGGCTGACCAATAGAAGGATGGAAATGATGCTGCCTGTGTGTGTCATTGTTACACAGAGTTGAAGCAATCTGAGTCGTTTGGGATTCTGAGTGTCTTTACGTTTTACAGTCGACCTCCAAATTCTCAGAAGCGGAAACTTCGTGGGCAGCTGTCAGAGATTTTATTGCATAAACAAGAGAGAGATTCACACCTTTAGCTTACTGCTACATGAAGAAAGACGCCACTGTGAGGTGATCGTTTACAGGCTTTGTTCCAAAATGGTTAACTTGATGTTTGTTCTGATAAAAGTTCCTGAGACTTGAGTGATTCATTCTTGAGGTTTTTGGTAGATTAAAGGAGAATAACTTTGAATCAGTTTCTAAACCAGACATTTAAACTTTTTTTCTGGAAAATAATTCAAGTTTCACTTTTACATTGTTGATATGTTTTTATTTATTTTCTTTTTGTGTGTGTTGATAATTGTTATCTTGTAAATAGGTAGAATATCACAATGCTCAGACTGAATAATTCTCAACTCCCACTACAAACCAAACACAGTCATTTCTGTCCTCTGTGTTTTTCCAAACCACTAAGTCGTCCCACTGCTTTCACTTCCTGAAAAGAAACTTAAATGCATGATCTTTGAGTCTCTTTCTTTTGCATTATTTTGGTATGAATTGTTAAATACCCTCTTAGGTTTTTTGACACAAGAAATCAGGTTAAGTCTACACACACACACTCACATATTTATATTTCTCAGCTGATTTATTATATTTTGTTTAGCATAATCACTTTAACAAAGCAAATTATTGTCATTTTAACAGGCTTCTTGCTGTTTATTCTGGTGGAGCTTTGTAACATTAATACAGCAACGCAATGGGGAGATAAACATAAAAAAACTGCAGGATATAAAATGTTGTGTGGTTGAAGATGCATCGTCAGTGAGAGTGCACACGTTTTTTAGATAGCCAAACTGGTGCAGAGCAATGATCATGCAAACTAAACTGATCCCTTGTGAATAATTATAATTAAAAAAAAAACTTGAGAGGTTTGATAGTGTTGCATCAGTCGATGCAAAGTATTGAGGGACAAAGGTGAGCAGTCTATCTTCACTCTAGCAGTTTGCTTCCACTGACTACATGTGATTTGAACAGTGCAAAGTCTTTATTTACAGTTCAAGCTTCTTGAGTAACAGGAAGATGACCTCAATGGTACTAGAAAAAAAGAGTTTCTAACCACAATTTGAAGGTAGTGGGTGAGTGAGTGGGGGTGTGGGTGATCAGTGTTGCACTTCAAGTTAACATGTTTTTACACTTAACAATTTTTCACATGAAACTCTGACATGATGATGATGATGATGATGATGAGCAGCTGGCTGTCAGGATTCTACCTTAAAATGAACAATAATCTTCCCTGCAGGTATCAGCGTTTTATGATCTTGACATTAAAAAAAGCAGATGTTGTGGTTTGTCCTTTAGCTAAACAAACAGATGTGTTTTTTTTTTTTTATATTTATTGAAGGTAATTAGTGGTGGTACAGTGGGCAGCACTGTTGCCTAGCAGCAAGAAGGTCCTGGGTTGAAAACCAGCCAGGTCCTTTCTGCATGGAGTTTGCAGGTTCTCTCCATGCATGTGTGGATTTCTGGGGACTCTGACTTCCTCCTACAGACCACAAACATGCTTGAGGTTAATTGGCTACCCTAAATTTACTCTGGGTGTGATTGTGTGTAAGTGATTGTCTATATGAGGCCCTGAGATGGACTGGTGACCTCTCCAGTGTAACTCCACTTGTCATAAACAGCAGCTGAGTCCTGAATACCCTGAACAGGAACAAGCTGCTATGGAAAATGACTGACTGACTGAAGTTAATTAAACTTCCTGTGATTGACACAGCTGAGTTTATCAAGCAAATGGCTCTACAAACCTTAGTCAGGATAGTTCCAATAAAAAAGAAACAGTTCTAACCTTGTTCTAAGGTACCTTTGCACCAGTTTTTCAAAATAAGGAAAAAGCCATGTCAAAAAATAAGAATTTTATTAGTTACGTGTGGGTGATTTCCAATTTTTATAGACAGCATTATTTTAATGTATGTGTTGTTTAGAGATGACTGAGATACAAACAAACTTCTGTGCACACATTGAACATCCACATAATACACCAAATTAAAACCACAGCAGTGTTCAAATTATTTTTGTGACAAATGTTATTCAGGTTTTTTCTTTGTAATTCTCTTCCTACAACACTTGCGAGTGCAAAACAAACAGGATTTTACCGTCACCCACAAAACAACTAGGAAAACTGAGAGTAAAAAGCCAATGACGTCCAGGCTGTGGTACTGAATCCAGTTCAGGTCATGGGCAGCAACTCTCAGATGTGGTGCTCCTTTGTGCCTCATTACAAACTCAGTCCAGAAAACAGCCAGGTCAAGAGGCTCCACAGGGCGGTCCAAGTGTGTCTGAGACAGCTCCATCATCCGCTCTTTGTAACTGAGGAGAAACCATATTTTATTATGATGTGTATGGTTTCAAGTCTCTGATTGTCTTTTATTTATCACTAACATTTATTTTAGCTAAACTATTTGCTGCTATTCAAGTGTTGTGACAACAACCGTGTCCAAAAGACAGAAAACTAATAATTATTAAATTATTTACATAAATACCAGTGAGGAAGACCAAAGAGGAGATATGGAGGACATGAAGTTGGTTGGTGTGAGTGAAGAAAATGCAGAGGACATATAGAGACAGATGAGTTGCTGTGGCGCCTCCAGAAGGAAGCAGCCGGAAAGAAAAGATGAAGAAGAAGATGATGTAAATGGGTGATGGAAATATGTGGGAATGTTTTTGACGAAAAACTTGAAAAAAAAGTGCATGAAAAAAAGAAAAGGGCCAGTTGGAATAAGTTCACATGGTCTAAAGAAAGTCTAGCTGGGCAACATTACACAATGAATCACAGTAAATTAACATTTAAGCACAAACTAGGATTAAAATAAACAAAGCTACATTGATTCTCTTAAAACTGTCTTGTTCTCTAATTTTGTAATTTTATGTAAAACTACAAAGAGATTTTTACAAAAGCATTTATGTGAAATCATAATGAGTAGACAGCGATTTTTTTTGTGGTCTTCCAGCAGTACATAGAAGAGGCAGAGAGGCGACAGGCAGGACAAGCTTAAGAGCTATATAAAATTAAAAAACTCAAACTTCAAATGATGTCAGTTTAAATTAGCTGTAAATTGGACATGACACGCTCGTTTCTTCTGAGTTTGTTTCTAGTTTCATAGGCATTTTTAGCAGAAACCAGTGGCAGAGTCAGATGTCTGTAGCACTTTTTAAACATCCATATAATCTATCTGCCAAAATAATTGTGTGATGCAAAAACTGCAACGATCAGAAGACTAATTAAATTTCATTTGCTTGAGTATAAAGATCTTTTTTAAGATTATAGTTTTCAAAAGGCAGTAATTGACTTTGTAACTGGCCCATTATGACTTGCCATTTTTCATTAGTCTATTTAAAATCTATTTTTCCAAACTGAGGTTGTTCAAAGGGCTAAATACAGCAGTTAGGACATTTATTGTTAAAAATTTTGCAACACAGAATTAACCAAAAAAAAAAAAAAGAAGAAAAGAACCACCATGAGCACAAGTAAATATTGATGGTTAACAATGAATATCTATGCATTAATCCAGTTTTCTTACCTTTTATCTTGGGTGAGTTTTTTCAGTGCAGCTACTAATGTTTCATTGGTCATTTCATATACACTGAGTTTCTCTGCAACACCTCGGATCACCATTCGGTGTACATTATCTCTCTGATCCCCAAAAAGTGGAAACATCAACATGGGTACACCATTGCAGATACTTTCATATATACCATGAGTACCTCCGTGAGTCATGAAGACTTTGGCTTTGGGGTGGGCTGGGGAGCACAAAAACAGCTGTCGTTACAAACGTGTAATTTTCAACTGAAAATTTAACAACATGTGATTTTTTGGATATCAAACACACCAAGTAGATCATTCTGAGGTATCCATTTCATTACTCTGACATTCTCAGGTACATCTTTGGGAAGAGCTCCTGTATATCTCCACACAACCTGAAACACAAATTGTACCACCTCACTGTTACATAACTGTTCAAGCAATCAGTGATTAGTCTGACGTGTGTATAGCAAGGTAGAGTTCAAAGTCCAGTGATTTAACCTGATTTAACCTGTAGCACATGTACAGAAAGGATAAAATCTCTTTATTAGTTTGTTAATGTTTATGAACAGCAAAACAACTGTACTTCTACTGTAGAAAATAAAGAGCTGTCAAATAAAAGCCAAGGAAAATAAACTTTACCCTCTGAGGAATTTGACGAAAAGCATCAAAGAAATATTTAGATTTTTCCTCAGGCATGTCAGACACCATTGAACCAAGTGTAAAGACAATAAAGCCATCATCTCCCGAGCCATCCACGAACTCCTTTAAATCCTGCAGAGAGGGTGAAGAAGACATAAAAAACTTCAAGAAAAGTTTGTTGATAGTTTTCACTCTGCAGCTATTAGATTATCATCTAATGTATCTGAAATCTTTTTTCTGTTATACACTAAAAAGAATGTATTTATTTTGCACTGACTATAACTAACAGCCTCCCAATTATTTCATCTTGGAAGCATAACCGTCTCTGTGCTTATGTCAACAAAACTATTGTTTCTGCGAAATATTTGATCCCAGTTAACATAACAGGGCCCCTCATCTCTTTTCCTTGTATACTGGCTGTTGTCCAAAAATCTGGATCAGATTGCTCCCTCAAAATCTACCGCAAGAGCAGACAAACAAGTTCAACCACATTAAAAACACGTCTTGAATAAAGCTTCAAATCTGCAGGATGTTTTTAATATCACACTATTTTAGCATTTAGTTTCAAATTAGCGTTCTTGTTATTATTTTTTTTTATTAGTTTATAAAAAGATGTTACACTTAATGACACATTTTCAAATAATTTTAAAAGAAGTTTGGAAAAAAAACAGCTGTGAGTTATATAAGGCTGATTAGGTAAAGTTTTTTTTTCAGTCTTCTGTAAGGTTTCATAACATGAAGGTGTCTTGTCGACTCTAACTACACTTAAAATATACAACATTTGTCTTAAACTAATCCAGATGGGGAATGTGTGATAATTTATCTACATACTCACAGCTGGCAGAGGAGCTTTCTTTGCACAGTTGATTCCTCCAATCAAAACCATGTTTGGCATCAAAGGTCTGGGCCATTCAAAAGTAAAGTCATATCTCAGAAGCCAGATAGCTCCATGGCTAACAAGTTCTTGATATGTCATGCCATCTCCGAAGCGCCTACTGGTCAGCTCGTCAAAGTGTCGATACATTAATGTGCACAAGTAAGATTCTAAAAGAGTCATGAGCATGTTTTGTACTCTCTGTGGGAAGGTCATTTTGTCTGTATTTTCAGAGAAAGACGCAGGGATATAAGATGGAGGAGAAGGGCACTGGTTAGCCTTAACATCCAGCTGACATGGAAGTCCACGCAGGAAGTAAACAGCTGGAATGGAAAAGGTTTTGGCGAGGACGGAGCCACAGGGAAGGAAGGGGTCCGTAAGCACCAGATCAAACCCTTCTTCTTTTAGCTGCCTCATTAAAGCCTTATTGTCCAGTAAAGCATCACAACCTAACACTTGGAGTGAAGTAAATGCGATCAAGCGCTCCACATTCACAAGCAGATCACTGAATTGAGGCTGCTTGTCGAACAGTCCTTCCCTGAGGCTGTTGAAATTCGAATCCAGTTCAGCTTGTGTATATGGCACTTTGTAGACCTGGGTCTTGTAGCTGTCGGAGCCTTTAATCAACAGGCTGCTTTCAGGCACCAGAACAGTCACCTCGTGGCCCTTGCTGCTGAGTTCCTTCACCAAAATCTTCATGCTGAGCCAGTGACTTCCATCCACAGGCATAACCAGCACCTTCCCCCCTTGCACGGACCCCAGACTGAGGCAGCATATCCAAGCCAGCAGTCCCGCTGCAGGAAACCACACCCTGCTTCTCATTGCCTCCTCTCTGTGCTGCAAGCTGGCTTCTACTGGTGCCTGTTGTTACGGGGTGGCTTTATGTGTGAGTATGTGTGGGAGTGAGTGTGTGTGTTGAAATTCTGCAGGAAGTGCAGACTGCATTTTGAGTCGAGCTGTTATATAAACTCAGGAAGACTGAGGAGATTCCCATGTCTTTGTGGGGGAAGTCTTAGTAGTCAGAGGGTGTCTCCATTAGTCACTGATTTACAGGACTTTCTGTCATGTCATTATATTTGTTTGAACTAAACACAAGTTAAATTTATCAAAAATATTGATTTGAATAACTTAATTTATTTCATACCTCTGCCATACCCTTAAAAGAAACACTTTAAAAATATGTTTGAAAGATACTATCTGTACTTTTCTAACTGTGTAGTATTTTTTACGTAGTAAAGAAAAAACTTGTTAATGCGTGAACTCTGTGTCCTCTCTTTTTTCTGTTTATTTTGGCTGTTCCAGTGCTCCTCCCCCTGAAAACAGACCCATGCATGCCTTTGACCATAAGTCATAGTAGTGCTTGTCTTTACTCTCACGCACACAGGTATATCTGCTGCCTTTGCAGTGAGAGTGGTGGCGTGCGAAGCCACTTGTAATAGGAAACCAACTCCCTTCTCCTTTGAGGAAGCTGATAACATCACACCAAGAGTGTCACGCTTGGAATTTCAACAGATACAATTTGTTTCACTCACGAGAGCCAATTGTAGTTGTAGCTGGTTTGCAGGCTGTAAAAATGTCAAGAGCTCATTCATATATTTTAAAAAATGAAAGCAGCATTGAATGTGTGATTGTTTGTTGCATTCATTTCCAACGTGTTAACAGGGAATCATATTCTACACATTAGGCACCTACAGTTCATGTAAAATTCATCAGGGTCTAAATCTATTTCCACTTTTTAAGTAAAATATTTTTTGGCATGCAATAAATAAATAGCTTTTGAAATTGGCATCTGTGTATGCCTGTTTTATATATATTTTTCAATTGTTGTATTCTTTATTCTGTTTTTTTACTTAGACACAAACATTCT
Source organism: Pachypanchax playfairii (assembly GCA_006937955.1). NCBI lineage: Eukaryota > Metazoa > Chordata > Actinopteri > Cyprinodontiformes > Aplocheilidae > Pachypanchax > Pachypanchax playfairii. The sequence continues at coordinate 6,849,170 of SSNP01000002.1, read as the reverse complement.
CAACAAATTAAAAGCCTCTGCAGTCATGCATCCTTTAACCCACCCCCTGTTTTACCCCACCCCCAGTTGGTAAGAGATTTTGTGTTGATTTCTCAAAACTGTTACACATACAAGCAGTAATTGAGGGTATGGAGGTGCACAACTCCCTATTTGCCCACCCAAGTGGAAAGTTGCCTTTAATTTGGGTCTTCTTACAAAAGCCCTGGAGATGGGTTGTATGCAGTATCTTTAATGTTCTATATGGTTGTGCTTTTACCAACAGAAATCCCAGATGTGCTTGGAATATGTTGAAGCCACGCCTCCAGCTTGAAGGTCACCACCCTCAGTGACCCTGGGACTTGGGTGGAAGACTCCTTTTGTGTTCATTGCATCGCTTGACTAGTTGTGAGTCAAACTAAGAGGCCATTTCACAAACCAAACCATGTTTCAAAACACTGACAACAAATTAATGATATACAGAAAATATGTAACACATAGTACACAGATTCACTTGTTTTGCATATTTTAAGTGACTTATTTTTGGCTTCAGTAGATTATTTGTAGGTCTTTAAACAAAGGGGTCAATGTGACCACACTACTTTACAATTATTTTTACAATTTTTAATCATTTATTTAAATTTTTATTTTGCTACTATTAACTTGTGTGCAAGTAGGAATAAAAAAGTGTATAAAAACGGAGCACATTTTAAATCTGTATGTGTAAATAACATAAAATGAGACGGCAAGTTGTTTCCCTTGTCCAGTAATATCAAAGTAATGAAGCTTGCATGTGACTTATGACTTTTGTAATATGTACACTATAATGTGTTTTGATCAACATTATTACTGCCAGTACCAGTGGGCTCATGCTATAGGAAAACTTCATGCTGGAGTTCTGCAAAACCAAACAACATTATTTAGAGTGAGTCCTAGCACCAATTCTAAATTGAAGGCCAAGTTCTATATGATGGAGGTCAGAGACAGAAGACAACTCAGGTGTCCCAAGGAGATGAAACCACGTGAGAAGACTGCTTCTTCACTCTCTCAGCGTTTAAGAACTGTAGGCAGTCTTCCACAAACTGCCACTGCTCTGTTAAATAAACAGTTCTATTTCCTGTCTTTTTTGGTTCTGTTTTTGTTTTTTGCAAAATTGTGCTGTTGCTTATTTGCTTGCTGCATAATAAATTGTGCCATGGCGATAATAAAAAATCCTTGAATGTTGATTTGTAGTTAAAATTTGCAGATCAATTTTGTTACCCACCCTCTACCCAGACAATCCAGAACAGACTGCCCACAGTCAATCTATGGTCTTTTGGGGTTGTAGGGAGGTATTTGATGATTGCTCTTCACCATCAGACTCATTTGCCCTGGTTTCTGCAATGCATGTGCACTTGAACCTGAATGCAGTGAGTCTGGATTCTGCCTACAGCAGGTAGATTGTTGTGCCAAAGTCTAGAGAAGACACAGAGAATGTTGTGCTGAATGCTGCTCGGATAAGGTGACAGGGTTTGATGGAGGCAGTGTGACGGTCTGGAGCAGCATGTCCCTCAATGGGGGTAATCTAGATACAGAGAGATATAGTAATGAGATTCTGCAACCAGTATCTCTACAGTCATGGACTGAACTGTATGATCTGAGATGATAACACATACCACTACGGGGGGTTTATCAGAGTCTTCCTCTGGAATTTGTGAGTGGACAGGATGGAGTTGTCTTCCTGTGATTCCAACCTCAACCCCTCTGAACACTTATTGGGCATGTTGTATATTGAGCATGACTAACAAAACAATATTGTCTGACTTGTGACATGCTGGTTATAGATCGGGATGCCACATTGTGAGACTAAACTGGTGAGCAGCAGGAAGAGGAGGAGCTGAGCTGTGTTTGGTTCATCAAAACACAACTGATGCACCTGTTGAATAAATAGTTACATTTCTGATTAAATTCACACCAAACAAGATGCAACAACAGGAGAGATTTGGGAAGCCTTTTATGGGCCCAACCCACATACTCAACCCTGTTGTTCAATGCACAAACACATTTCATTACAAATGTGGTGCAGTTTAACAGAATGAAACAGGGTTTTTAAAGGTACATTGCCCAAAAAAATTCCAGCATCAAAATAGTTAATCAATGTAATACAGTCTTCCTACTTTTTGGGTTAATTTTAACATCTGCACAACAGCTGACCTACTAGTTACATATAAATCAAAAAAATAAAACAATGTTTGATATAGACAAGGTTACCTAGCCCCTCTCTAAGACACAGCAATCCTACATGAATGAAGTTGTTTAATTGAAATTAAAACAAAAGATTACATTCATTTTGGGAGGCGAAGTAAAGGGCAAATGTTGTAATGCAAGTGGAGCAAACACACCCAGTGTGCACACAGTCATGACAATCAATCATTTCTCCATAATATAATGTATGTTACAAAACAGATGGTATAAATTGTAAACTCTTCACCAGTGACATTAGCCCTTGTTTTTGCAAATGTTTTTATGGCAGTCTGTTAGGACTTTAAACTCTCACCATGTTGATTAATCTATCTATTGACTATCTTCACCTCTGTACACTGAAAACAGTCTGCTAATAACATTTTATATGCACATGATTTATTCACTTTTACAATCACGTTGAAAACAGAAAAAAAACTACCACCAAACTGAACTAACCACACATGCAACACTAAAAAAAGTGCAGTGAGAAGCAAAATAGAACAAAATTAAGATTAGTTTAAAACTTTGGGACCTTTATCAGTATTGTTCTCTGTGATATTGTTTCATCATTTTAAAGTTATGAAACTTTAAAGGTACAATATATAAGAATTAGACCTTGTCATTAAATTGCAGTTCATGTAGAAAAACAAGCCGTCGGCTCTCAATCACTCACCCCCTCCCCTCCCTGATTTTTCTGCTGGGTTGCCAGTTCTAATGTTGATCCTCATTTTGTTTCTTTTGTATTTGTTCAATTTTTGGGAATGATACTGTAGATTCTTAGGTTTACAACAAGTTACCTAAGGACTGCTTCTTTTACTCTTCGCTGCTGGTTGTTGTGGAATTACAGCTGCTTGTGTTGAAGACTTGGCAACCTTGCAGACTCACATGTGATTTGCTATGGAACCAGGAAGTCTGGAGGTGGAATAGTTATTGTAAACAATGATTCCATCCCGGACCAGCATTTTTAAAATGACAGAAATTAGCACCACCCAGTCGGCTGAAGTCGAAATCTGTTACAATGTAACTTTACTTTTAACATCAGTGGGACGTTAGACTGTTGTATGTGTATTTCACTGTGAAATTATTACATATTGCACCTTTAATTTATACAGCTGCACCATGTATGGTTGTGTAGTGGGATTTAAAATGAGAAATATGAATGAAACAATTTCAATGTGAACTCATCATTATTTGATTAGAGTGAAAAAACAATTGTGTTGAATTCTAGTGAATCACGCATTATTTAATTGTATACTAACATATTTTATATTGTATTATCTTGCATTACATTGTGTCACATCAAATGACATTCTATTCCATCATACTGCATCATATAATATTATTTAATTATGTATTTTATGTAGTGTTTTCAGACTATTAAGAGATTTCTCCTCCAAAATAAATGTCATACGTCTTGAAGACTTTAGCTTCTTCATTAGGTGTCTAGTATAAAAACTGATCCATGTATGCAGGGGCTGAGTTAATGTGTTTGAAACCTTTGAGGCATGATCGTTGAAGATAAATGACAAAATAATTACAACCTAATATCATGAGCCATTTCTGAAAAATCTGAAGTTACTACTGATGCAACCAGTTGCAATCAGCCAATCTAATTATATTAACCCTGTAAACACTACAAAAAGAGTTTTGCATTGCCACGGTGATTATAATAAATGTTCCAGTTAACCAGATGTAAAAGCCGAAGCTACAAAAGACCCGCCAAGTAGCGCATCAGGAATTTAAAAGAATTCTCCCGTCTGTGTTTTATCCCAGGAAAAATACATTTAAATAAAATTCAATAATAATAATTAATTAATCATTGAGGTGAAATTAGCTGAGTCATTACAGGTGGTTATCACTGACGGATCTGAAACAAGCCCAACATTACCTTTTATCACTGTTTATCAAAGGTAGGCTTGCGGCATAGAGCAAATGGGAGGTTTTGCTTTTTCCAGAAAACAATATTATCATTTGAACACACGCAATCTTTAAAATAATCTTCTTGTCAGGCTCAGAATTCAAAGTTAATGCTCGGTTATCGGTAGTTTTGTAAGTTTGCTGATAACGTGATAAGAAGATCTAAAGGCTCTGCTACTAGCAAACTGATATGACAGTGTAGTTGCTTCACTGTGTCTTGATAATAAATAAATGTTTGTCATTATCTTTGACGAAACGTTTTTATGTAGTTGCATGTTAATAATCCATAGAATGGCTTTGGCTTGTACTGTAAGCTATGGTGCAGAGATACGTTTTTATTACAGTGTTTTATTTTAATTATTTCATGTTTATTTGTTTTGTTTTTTATTATGTTAGTTTGTTTTTTAAGAGTGTTAAGGTTGAAACGGTTTGAAATATGTCTGCCCTCTGGTGTAATTTTGATTTTAACCACTTGATGGAGCCAAAGGACCAAATATCTCTTCAGTAGTCTAGTTCATTGCTGAACATTCCGTGTCTTATTGCACAGAGTCTGACCTTTTGCTGTCTTCTCTCTGAGTGAGCAGAACAAGTGCAAAAGTCTCTTCTTCAGTGAGAATGAATCACTCACTTTCTGCTCTTTTATCATTAGGAAGCCCTCTTTACAAAGGTTCTGGTAAAATAAATGAAAATATACTGAATAATTAAGAAGTGTCAAAGTTCTCCAGATCTTTATGAACATCTTATAGTGATAATACTCGTGTGTTTAGACTGACATGCCCAAATCTTCAACCATCCTTTTGTAAAAACAACAAATCACTCATTTGCTTGTGAGATTTCCACATTAAAGGGTTAAACAGTTAGACGCGTTGTTGAAGATTAAAAAAAAATAGCATACATTTAAAAAGCGGATATGTGACATCAAGGATCTTACTTATTTCCTAAATGGGGAGAGTGAGGTAGATCTTCAGGTCCTGACTCTCTGAACGGATGCGCACCGATCTTGGAGTCTCCAGACGCGCAGCGGAGGATTTTGCGCACTGAAATCAAGTCGAGCTGAGAAGCGGGCTGTTGTCTGTCTGACTGCAGTCCTCTTACTGGGATGCGGGCTCACAGCTGCTCCGGATTTCACAAGAGAAAAGATAGTTTATTTTGATTTTACTTGGTTTAAAACTTAGATGAGAACTGTTTCAATTAAGTCGCTGCTGTCGCCAAAAACCGTTTAGTCTGATTTTGTTGAGCATTTCAAGAGTCCCGGCTTCTCCGAGGACATTCAAACATCCTGAGAGAAGGAAACATTTGGAAAGGATTTTAGAACTCTTTGCTGGATTGAACAGGAATGATTCCAGGGTGATGTATTATTGCTTTTTCGAAACAGTTAGGGGAAAAAGTTCATGGTTTTATTCCTGTGTGTATTCTTTTGTCTGTAAATGTAACTAGGCACATATTTTCACTTTTTTTTTTTTTTTTGCAGGTGATTTCAATGATGTTTCAGCGGGATGCGCGTCTTTCCCTCTCCAAGTCTTCCAGGGAGGATTAAACCGCCGCTCATCGTGAATAAACAGAGAAATCTTTGAAGATGAGTGCCCTGCAAACATTCTTGCTGCTTTTCCTCCTGCACCAGGTGAGGCTCAGCACGCGTTTCATGTTTTTATTCCGTTGACTCCCAACAAGTTTTGTGTCTGTTTGTTTGTTTTAACTTACCTTGTTCATTAGAACATAATTTTATTGTTGTTAGGCTATATGTATTAAAACTCTGCATTATGTAGATTAGAACATCCTCTCACATGACTCTTAAGTTATATGAAGTTCCAATTTAATCACAAATCTGACTCATATTTCTCAATATTTTTGTTTTATTTTTCTCTGTTACTTTAAGTTCATGGTCCAACTGTATGGATTATTTTTTTTTTCTAGATAAACTATTTTAGTTGAAGCACAAACATTGATATGATTCAACAAAAGAAAGTATCGAAGGGAAAAACAGCATCTTATTACATTTGGGTTTAGTCCTGTAACCTTCAGGTTCCTCTTTCTTATTTATATCACACTACAAAATGTTGTATAGATGTATAATATTTCAGAACATAGAATACTATTGTATGTCTATGAAAAACTATTGGGCTTTTGAAAATAAAATCCTCACTGTGTTTAACCTTGTTACATCCCTGTAGAGTTTACAGACTAAAGACTGGAGTGATTCATTATATAGACTGAACCATGAATTTTATTTATTTATTTATTAGTATTTTTACATTCAGTTTCAAATTTTCTGTTTTACTTGAATTAAAACACATTGCAAATGTTATTTAAAATGTCAGGTGCTCACTGGTGGAATCTTAACATTTAACAAAATTAGAAACAAATATACATATATATATATATATATATATATATATATATATATAAAAGAGAGCCGTATATTTGTGAAACTTGGTTTTTAATCCTTCTTCTAAATTACTCAGCGATCACATCTTTGTGGAAAATGATTCCTGAGCTAGAAAATGATTTTGTTAAGCTTTTGAGCATAATCTTCCTTTAGTTTAATTTTTTTTACTGCAGTAAGTCTTTGGGGAAATGTGAAGTTCTTTCTTTTTTTCCACTTTGATCAGCAATGCTGATGTTGTCTTCTCTATTTTTTTAATACATTGTTGGTTTTTTATCATGATTATCCCTTTCTGATCAGACTAGAACTGTAAATACCGTCCAATTGAAGAAGTTCTCCACTTCTGTCCTCAATCCTCAAAGAGAACTTCTTTAGTGATAGTGTTGAACTGTGCAGCTGCAGCAGCGAAGTGTCTGTTCTGTTGTAATCAGCGTTGAGCCTGTTGGGAGCTGAGCCTCCAGAGAGAAAGAGGCAGGCTGCCTCTCTGGGGAGGCTCCCTCTTTATACGCCTCGGTGGCTTCTGTCCCAGCACAACACCCCGCTGTCTGACTGGAGACATAGCAGACTTTTATCAATATTAAATCAACATTATGCAATAAAAGATGTTAAATAGGAGGTTTAACGTTCACTTAAAACATTAAAACTGTACACCAAAACCTTCTAAACCTTCATTTTAAGCGGTTCTTAAAGTGTGATAAGGATGGCATCAAAGAAAGTTCAAAAGATTTTAAACTCATCGTGATATAGAGGCTTCTGGGAGCTGCCAAGCCAACAGGATACAACCTTTTCTCTCTAGATTTAGTGTTTTTATGGTGTGAATCATAACAAAAAACATATATGTTATATATTTTGTACATTTAATCTTAAATAAACTTAAAAAAAAAAAACAATTTGTGAATAAAGCAAGTGGTTAATCCAAACTCTCACATCTGTGCAAAACCCCAGGGACAAGTAAGAGGGTCACAACCATCCTGAGAGAATCCATTCTACCTTATGACATCTGCTGCAGTTATCCTCTGTACAATGACAGCAGAACAATGTAGATGAAGAGGAAACATGTATAAGCGCTCTGCTCTCTGCCATCTCCCTTCTGCCTGTCTTGCACTAAGTCTTCTCCCACTGATAGCATACAGGGAAAAGTGGGACTTTTCAACTCCGCTCAGGATTAAGCACGAGAAGATGCTGACAACTATTCCATCTTTGGTTCTTATTGCGAGGGTAAAAGCTCTTTGGTAACATTATGTCACCACAAAGCACCAATACATCCCATGCTGATGGGATCAGCGGCTGTGTTAAATGTATAGCAACCTTCTCTGTGACTAAAATGGACCCCAGGGTTGGACTGAGCAGGAATGAGCAATCATCTTAACGGGAGGGTGTGGGACTTTAGCTGAGCTGGTTAGCTGACTGTTTTGTGGTCGGGATCATGCCTTGTTTGGAGTCCATCCTTGAAACTTTGATGTGGAGTGATTTAAGGGATTACAAGTGATTTCTCAAAGGATTTGGGATTATTTGGAACTTTTCTTTATTCTATCTTTCAACACGTAGCAGCGCAATAACCTATTTGTTTACGCGGCGAAACGGTGTCACAAGAAAGTCGGATCGTAAACAGAATCTATTTGTCTTTAACAAAAACATTTGTTTTTGTAAAACTCCACCGGAGGATTGTTTTTCTCCTCTTTTCTCGCTGCAGAGACAGAAACGCTCCTTCCAAAGTCAGAAACGACGCTGGCAAAGACAGCAGATTTATCCCCATCTTCGTAACGAAACACAAATTCTACACAAATTCCCTCTCCGAGGACCTTTTAACCCTCCTTCTCTTCCCCATGCTCAATTAGGTTTGGTTTTATTATTTATTTATTGTATATTTAAAGTCAGCTAACACTGGAAAGTGTAATAAAATGTACAGTTGGGGGGATTAGGAGCAGCTCTTTAATCTCACGCTCCTGATAATACTGCATGGGCTGATTGATTAGTTTTTCAGGAAGCTTATGTCAGAAAAACCTAATCCGTCTTTGGATTGTGCCAGCCTTGTAAGGTTTTCCGCGCTGCCACTTTATCATGGTGGCGAATTACAGAGCTGCTGGGCTGTGATAAGGTCCTCGTCTCTTTTACAGACCCCCACCGCCCAACCCTTTTGCACACACAACACCCCCTCCCCTCCTCCCTCTGGACAATAAAAAAAAAAGTGTTTATATTCTTCACATCCCTGCTCTGCCTGGTCTTCACATCAACCTCTCCCAGGATTTGCCTTGTAAGAAAGAGAGAAAAAAGAAGAGTGGAACTTAAGTCTTCAAAAACCCAACAGAGAAATTGGGTGGAGAGAGAGAGAGAGAAAAAAAATAAATCTGAAAGAAAAATAGCAGGCAGGCCAGAGAAAATGATGGTGGGAGTGAATAAAACATGGATTGACAGTGTGAAGAGGGCAAATATGCAAGTGTTGCCTTCCAGGAATCATTTTTGGAGCGTACATGGTGCTGATGTGTATCTATGCTCATATTGGGGTTGCAATCTTTCTAGCCAGAAGGCTTGACTTGATAATCCTTCATAAACAATACTTTCTGTTGCATTTGTGGTCCTCAGCTTGTGTGTCGCCAGAAATCTCTCAAATGTGGTCTGCAGCCACTAGAGGAGGCTCCAACTGAACCTCTTTTCCAATTATCAATAATAACCACTCTGACAATACATCCTTGATAAAGGTCCTGGACTAAAGAGACGGGCTCTTCAAGTGATTGATCATTGTGACACGATTGCCCTTTGTGTTGACAGAAACCTTAATCTGTTAAGTAGCAGGCCCATTAAAGACTTGAGTTGAACAGTTATTAACGGCATGATTATTTTCCTGATTGCTGCTCTTGTGACGTGAACTTTTCAGTGTGAACTGAAGTGCTGCGCTCTTCCATTTCCAGTTCTACCCACTCTGACTGCGATGGTGCAGGGAACATTTTGTTAAATACGCTGATCTCGGTTCTCAGCTATGAATTTTTATGGGCGCCGTGCAGCCCGAGGCGCCGTTAGAGCTGGAGTCGCTGCTACCTTAAAGCGTTGTCATTATGGCGATGTAATATCCCAAACACACAGCATCCTCTGATGCCTCCCTGTTTAATACACCGTGACCCCTACATCTATATATATTTACATCATAACACACCTGATGAAGACTTGGTTCCCTTTTTTTAAACGAATTTGGTCGATTATTAACAAACAGTGTCTATGAACAAATCACCATCTCTGCTTTTTACACTCCAAAGTGCAAAGTTTTTAATTACCACCTGGTTTGAGCCTGAAGAAGGCAATCACACCTCATGTCAAAGCTCAGGAAAATGATTGACCTCTTTAATTAAAACTGCATGGCTTTCCAGTAAAAAGGCAAGGTGTGACAGCTTCAGAATAAGTACAATAAATCTCCTCTCTGATTATTCTCAATTTTGCATGTTTTTTTTTTCTCCTTCCTGCCTTGGAGCTTTGCGGCCTTTCTTTTCAGCTTGTCATTTCCAGCCCCTAACAAAGCGCTGTCAGCTTCCCACTGTCTTTGTGTACTTCTTGTGATGTACCTGTCTTCAGAGCGTCTCGCAGAAAAAGAGTCTTGCCAGCTCTTGTTTCTTCTTCAAAGGGAGCCGTTTCTGTGAAATCAGACGCGGCACAATCAGCTTTGGGAATAGAAACATTTGCTCAGTCAAATTCGGTTGATGTACGTTTGAACAAATCAAGCAAAACCACTTTTTTTTTCTTAATAAAACTCTTATCGTTTGCAGCACAGATTGGAATAAAAGAAACTGTTAAATGGCAGCTGTCACAAAACGGCTCAGTGTGAGAAACATTTGATGCAAAAGCTAAAAAACAAGATCCTAAAGTAGTTGACGAATAACAAGCCTTACCTCATGTTGTATTAACAAAGAGTTTTACAAGTGCATTAAGCATTGTTGCAAGGTGTTAAAACTGGTCAGGAGATAATTACAGAAAGTCTTGGGTGCTTTGTGGTATTATCCTTTCCAATCCCTGCTATCAGAAATCCAGGGGTGTGCGGCAGGTGTCAGGAGGTAGCACGAGTTGCTGCTTTGACCATGTAAGGGGATTATGAAAGTGATGATGCATTGAAAGGTAATGCCCGCCTAAAAAGTGAAGTGTTGAGCGCTTTACCGCTGTCGGATCTGGCAGGTGGAGAGATAACACAAAGTATCCACGTTACCTGGAGGATCTCGTCCCGGAGGGTCCGCTCACACTGTCTCGTCTCCTGGTGGGATCTTCGTTAACACTTTTTAAACATCCGTCTGCATCGCTACATTTAAATTTTACACACTGAGCCACTTTCACTAACATCTCATTTTCACCCACAAGCCTCCTGCAGTTAATTCGCAAACTGACAGAAGACGGGGCGTCTTTAGGCGCGACAACATTACAGTTTTACAGCTTATATTTTAATCCGTTTTTTTACACAGGAATAAACAGTTTATTGTAAAATGTTTTTTTTTTATTCTACCATCCTTCAGTTATTGAACTTTATTGACCCTATAAATGTTAAGTAAAATATCTAATGTTTTTATCACCAACAAATTGATTTTGCAGGTTTTATTTATGTTTTTACTTGAGCTTGAAACTCAAGAGCAATTTGCTGAAGCAAAATTTGTAAATCTGTTCCTGGAAGTTGCTCAGGAAATTAAATTTTCCAAATTTATGATAGAAATAGATTTTTGAAAATAAATATTAATTTAAATACAATGTATTTACTCATCTGACTACTAATACTAAACCTTGAACTATCTCATTCATCTAAGAGATATTGTTAATTTCCCTGTGACTGCCATCTAGTAAAACACATTTAAAAAGGCTGAAAATTCATATGATGCGTTCAATTTCCTCAAGTTTTATCTTGACTTGTTTGATGAGAACGTTTTTATACTTTTTGAAGTAAGAAAAAATACTGAATGTAAAAATTTAGGACAATTTAACAATAGTTTTTTGTGTCAGAAAAGACACGATTTCTCATCCTCTCATTTCTCTGTAGACACACACACACGTTCACATTCATCATCCTCCTCTCATTCAGTCATTCAGACGTTTCATCATGTTACATGTTTGAGATGAAACTAAGTTAAAACATAATTATTTCAAACTTTAAGAATTGTTGCTGAACCTCCTTGAGTCTGACTTTGCATCAGGTCACATGACTCAATCCAGTGATGTAAATCAGCTGCAAAACAATTTTAGCCCTGAACCCTTCAGCTGTGCATCATGTCACTAATCGAAATCTTGTGGATTTCTTTTGGCAGCACAAACTTTCAGGGAATAAATAACTTTATATTTAAATACAAAAGAGTAAATAACTGAGTACATGTGAGACCTGCAGGACTCTTATTGTAAAATAAGACACAGTTTATAGTTTAAGTGTACATACAGGGCTGCACAATATATTTAAAATGTATCATAATTGCAATGTCAGTGGGTGCAACATGAATATAACAAAGGGTTGCAATAAATTCCAGACAGAAACTGAAGGTCACTAATATATATGGCAATCGGATGAACCCTATTTGCCCTACAGTCAATTTATGATAGTGGTCAAAATGCTAAAGCACATCTAAAGTGTTGTGATGAGAAGAGGAGTGAAAAAAATGTGGGTTTAACAATATGGAACAATTCTTTTCCAAATGCACGTTTTCCTAATAGTGCGCAGCTCTATATATTTATTTTAGTTCAGTTTATTTTTGAACACTGATATGTGCAATTCTTTAATAACAACTTCCTCACTGCAAGGTAGAAAACTGTGAATTATTTGTTGAGTTTACTGGTGCTGCTTTTATATGCTAAAGCAAAAAATGTATGTTTCAGTTTGAAGTCAAGTAAACACGAGTAAAAGTCTTATTAATGTTAATGAGATTTCGGGGGGGGGGGGTATCTTTCTGAGTCAGATTGACGTAGAGGTAAAGGTGGTGATCTGTGATTGAGCTGGAGCACAGCAACACTGACACTGTAAATGTGACTGATGGCTCATGTGAAATTGTTAATGGTAGCTAGAGGAGGTTTAAGTTGTGTGTTATAATTTATGCTAATCATGGAGCCGTCAAGTGACATCGTGAGCTGCCAGGTAGAGGTTTACAGTAGCATGTGCAGTTTTCTATGGTAGATGTTAAAATATATCTTTAAAAAGCATAACTCCTTATCAGGGGCATGTTTATCAAACTCTGAGTTGAAATAAAATACTAACTGAGAGCCAAATTAATCTAAAACTTTTGTGTAAGATTGTTCACATCCTCATGGATTTTGATGAACGGTTCATAACACATTCGACAAATCACTTAATAGTTTAAGAGTTGTTTGAAAATGAAACAAGAAGCTACAATTAAACATGTAATTAATGATAAACATAAACATTAGAGCAGGTAAAAGGAGTCCTCAACAATTAAATATTGCTGGTTTCTATTTGTATGTTTCTCTTGCTTTTGCTTTACACTCTGCACACCTTCACCCAACATAATCGATTCTGAACCATAAAAATTCTGACAAATATTCCACAATATTAAAACTATCAAGTCCTCATACGTGTAAACATACACGTTATATATTATTTTCGTATACCGTTTACATTCGTTTGGTGAGCAACACATTTATCTAAAATGACTTGGAAAAACTTCTGTACTATTAGAGCCACTGGCAGCATCTTAAGATATATAGTACAGAGATGACTGTACAAGATGGATGACATCATCATTAAAATGATCATTAGGTTTAAGATGACAGTTTAGGTGCAGGTGATGCATTTTAGTTGGGTTTGAGCTGTTAAATGAAATGTTTTTTGAAAAAATGAGACTCCAGGAGATTCTTAACGGTGAAAGAGATGAAAAATATAACAGTAGCTTCTTTTTACCATCCGGGGAGCCACAAGTAAAACAAATAAATTGGACTAGAATGGTAGAACCAAATAAGATTCCAAAGAAGAATGCAGTTTTAGAGAAGGAGCCTAATAATGACCTTACTGTGACTTTGTGTAGGCAGCGTTTCTAACTTGATTTTTATTCTAACAGCCACTTTTATTTGATGTCTTGACTGATCAATCAAACACCAGATAGGCCACAGTATAAAAATACCAACACTGTAATTATTGTTTTGTCTAAACATGTGATTCCCAGTCCTGGTCCTTGGGGTCTACCTGTCCTGCATGTTTTTGATGGTTTCCTGCTTCAACTAACCTGACTGAAATTGATGGGAAATTAAAGACCCACTCCGTTGTGTTCTTGTGGCATTTTTCTGATGCTAGGGGACATACAGTATCTTAAGAAAATTAAGCTCAAAATTGCATTTCTGATTATTTCTGCATTCAAATCATTGTGAATCAGTAGCAGATGCAAAAATGTGGTTTAAAAAAAGTGTGCTTGTGACGTAGAAAAGGCACTGGGTAGGCCACAGGCTCCTACTCAGCTAGTAGCGCTAGCATAAACAGAGATTTCTCAGCAACGTGGAGGGGCAGGGGGATCCTCCACACCAACTGTTCCGCCCGCAGCACAACTGCTAATGAGCTACTGCTGCTATGCAGAAACTATGTCCTAGAAAACAGCACAGGTTTTGTGATTTTAGGCAAAAACACTATAATCATAATTTAAAGACGACTGAGACGCTTTAAAATAGCTCCTGATGATCGAAGTGGGTCTTTAAGATGTTTTGGCTGAACATGAGAATATGTTGAGATGGTAATGAAATTATTTGAATCAGGGGTGTTGAAAACATTCAAAACAGTGGTTCCTGATGACGGTTAGGACATTGTGAGATATGAATCCACACACTGGTCAGTTTGATTTCTACTAACCTCTTTGTATAATTTTCATGTGACTAGATGTCCTTATGTTTCCTTTTTTTTCACATTCTTGAAGCATCACTTTTTGTGGAAAACTTCTGCTTTGCTCAGTTTTCAATGCTTCGTTAACATGAAATAAATAATCCACTTTAAACAGCTAGTGTTCTCTCAAACTAAAAATTCAAAACCAAATATTTTTTTTCCCAAATGAAAAAAATATTATCCTGCTCTGGTAACCTTTACTTATTATGGATGATTTCCATCAGGTATTTTGAGAAGACTGGCAAAAAATACATCCAGGAAGTTGAATAAACTTCTGATTAAGATCACTTCAAACTTTCACAAGAGATAATAACTGTTAAAAAGATTTGCACCATTCTGTATGTACTGTAAACGCTGTCTGTATTTACAACAAATATTGTCAGTGACAAATCTAATTAGGATTTATGGGATGTTTAGTAAGAGCATTCCGATACTGGAAGCTGTCTCGTTCCTGTAAAGGTCAGGTGGTAATGGCCTAAAGGATTATACTGGAGGGAAGAAGATTTACTGCATGCACACACACTCTCGCCGTAGCCTTCTGTGATTGGTAAAGTGCCCCCCGGTGTGGATTTGCTGTTGCGATCCACCACAGTGCTGAAGCACCTGCCATGCATTTCAGTGGCCGGTCTCTGATTAAAAGTGATGGCTCTGGAGCGTGAGGCTGTTCCAGCGATCAGAGCACCAATCTATTCTTCAGCAGGGTGTAGACTCTGCCACGTTCTGCCAAAGCGCCTCCAGGGCCTCCTCTCCTGGAATCGTCTCTGGATGTGAATCATTACAAATGTTATGCCCTGTAACATCAGGAGGAAGATGGTATGGGAAGGTCTTTGTACGGGCAGATTGCAGGCTGAGAATGGTTTTAATGTCAGCTGAGCTGTTTGTCATGTCGGATGCTTAAAAGCAAGATGCTGCACTCAATCTGTGGTCTAACGCTAACAGCGCCAGGATAACAGCTGACAGGTGTTGTGCTTCTTCCGTGATGCTGGGAAAGGATTGGAAAAAGGCAGAGGTGAAGGTGGTGTAATTTTCGTTAAGTGTCCAGATTTTTTACTACTCAAAAACGCATCAAGTTAATGAAGCTTCAGACATAGAAAATTAGCAGAGAAATGAATTGCACCACCAAAGTGAGGTCAATTTGCACAGATAAATCCATGAAGAACAGCGGGGTGCATCGTTGAAACTACTCTGCTTGCACTGATGAGCAGGTTAATTGCCCATTTGTTTATTGTGAGAAAAATGCCTGAAACCAATTTCCCCCAGACGCATATCCAAGCCTTATGTGCTGGAAGAAAATCCACTATAGAAGATGCAAACAGAGTATTTAAACTGTAAAAAGTGAGGGAGATTTCCATAGTTGCAAACAAAACACTGCAGCTTTGCCTGCAGCTCTAGACCATCACAACTAAACACAATGTCACCAACTTCTTATTACAAATATATTTTAACAACATCTTTCAGATGATCCAGAGGCCAGATGTCACACGCTTCTTAATAACTTTCTAGAGGCTAGTTCTGGTCACTGTGGCAATTACCTTTATGTCAGGCCTCTAAAAGATATGTCTACCCATGGGACGAGCAGGCAGCCAGCTCTGTAATGCTCATTACGGATGAATGTCGAGGCCGATTCATCCTGACTCACTGTGTGACTCGCTGCTGATCTGTCCACTGCCAGTTTTCCAGTTTTTCCAAGTTCTCAGACACTGATTGGGTGTTTAAACATGACATGGAACAGACATTTGACAAAACAAGTGAAATGTTTGTATTTGATAAGAAATGCCCAAATGATGCAAAACTGGCAGCACAACACTTATAAATGAAGCCTACAGCATAAAAATGTTACTATAACATTCACTTCAAAGCTTAAACATAATTTATGCTGTATTAAATAATCTTCTCCAAGATGAAGGGAGAGAAAACCATAAAAGAACAGTAGGTCGTTTCATAGGAATATTGTCTTTCGGTTCATCTGAAAAAACAAAACGCAATAACAAAGACTTGTATCGAGTGAAGAATGCGCTTCTAACACGTCTGATATAATTTAACAAATGCTACAATAATTGCCTGTGAAGTAAGATGAAAGGCTTGAGATGCCAGCACAACTCAGCCGACTCGAACTCGACAGTAAACATGCATTTTACCCTCCTGTGATTCAATAATAATTTCTGTATAAAAAAAAACAAAAAAAACATGTAAAAATAATCAAATTCCAGGACTGGGTTTTTCTCCTACAGTCTAAATGTACTTTTCAAAAATGCTAAAATAAAGCTAATGGATGGATATAAAACTCCTAATAACTTTTAGCATACATGTTTAAAGATATTTATATTTACGATATAAATTTCTATGAATATGTGCTTGTAAAATATGCAGAGATTGCATTAGGAAAGAGGCAATTCACATTGAAGCAATAATCTTCTATTGTAAATTTTTAAGAACAGCTTTGTTAAAATGATCTCAGTTCTCTCAGTCACATTTTTCCCTATACATATAACACAAATACAAAAAGAAATGGTATAAAACTAATTTATAAAATGTTCTTAAGTTATTTATTATCTGTTTTATATCAGGCTGCACGGTGGTGCAGTTGATAGTACTGTTGCAGTGAGAGGTCCTGGGTTCAAAACCAGCTAGGTTCTTTCTGGATGGAGTTTGTATGTTCTTCTCATGTATGTGTGGCTTTTCTCTAGAGATTCCACCTTCTTATTACAGACCCAAAATATGCTTGAGATTAATTGGTAACTCTAAATTGCCCCTATAGGTGTGAGTGCGTGTGAGAGGCTGTCTGTCTCTATGTGACCCTGTGATGAACTGACGACCTGTCCAGGTTTAGCCCCGCCTCTCGCCCAATGACAGCTCCCCGTGACCTTGAATAGAAACAAGCTCTTAAAAAAACAATGAAATTGCATATTTTTAAATCAATGAATTTAAAATTTAAACAAACTAATAAAAGTTTTTTAATCAATATTTGATACGTTTCTAAATAATGTATAACATGCAAACATACTGTAGTTTCCATTTAAAAGAAAATACTTACCTGTCAAATAATAATTGATTTTTTGTTAAATAAATTTTTGTTTACTCTTTTAAGTGTTTCAAAAGAAACCGTGTATGTAGTTTATATGAGATATTAAAGCTGATGGGATGGATTTATGTGTTTTGTTTGTCAGTTTGGTCAGTGATGACACTTTTAAAGGCAGATATAACATTGTTGGGGCAAATAAAATGTTATACCTTTACAGAGGTGTGTGAGGGTCATACATCCCTTTCCGTAAGACTTACAGGAAGACGAAAGGAGCCAAACCACACAGACAAATTTGCGCCTCCAGTAACTTTGCCTCGTGCGAGCTGAAATGAAGTCTGGTGTTTTCAGCTCCATAAGTCTGCAGTTATTATCATAATAATGTCTTGTTTCAAGTCGCCCTGAAACGCCTCTAGCACGGCTGCTCCGATTAAGAAATCTTAATTAAGCTTTTGTAGATTCTCCTTCATCAGACCTTGCCTCGTTTTTTTTTTTTTTTTCCTTTTTTTTTTATTGCCCAGCAAACGCTCCTATTCCTCTAGTCTGTTATTCTACTGGCAACAGTCCCACCTAAATGAATAAGGTGTGCAGGGAGACAGTGAGAGAGAAAGAATGCAAAGCCTATGTTTCAGCACAAGCTTTCAAGTTCCCTGTGCTTCATCTCTCTCGGGGCATTTAAGTATTAGATATCCCTGTGCTGATCCGCTTGTTGTCACAGCAATTTCCCCAGTTGCTCATCATACTTAAACTCTTCTCTCATTTCCATTATAATTATCCCAGACAAAGCTCACCTGAGATTTACACCGAAAGACAATTTAGTTTCACCTCTGAAGCAGCTCGGCATGACACCTAACGTGTAACGGATAAGACAGTTTGAGCTGGTGGGAAGATGAGTGCCATGTCTTCGTTGTTCATGGCGGTGAGGAAAAAGTTCCTGTTGGGAGCTCACGTTATGTGTTATGTAACAGCAGTGGCTGTTATTTTGAAGTTGTAAGAGTCAAATCGAATTAACAGCAGTGCTCACACAAGGTATTACTAAGAGGCAGCATCATCTGGGAATATTGCCAGTGGTACTGGTCGATTAAATGGCTGTGGCTGTCATCAGCTACACACAGGGACATCATTACAGTGTTGCTTCATTCATCCGTGTTTTCAGGGAGCAACTGTCTTAATTAAGCATCGTGTGAGCTAATGGATTGGCCAGGCTCACAGTTGCATATTGATTTTGCATTACATATCCAGATAGCCACGCTATTTCCTCCTGCTTAAGGCTCT
The DNA here is from genome assembly GCA_006937955.1 of Pachypanchax playfairii. NCBI lineage: Eukaryota > Metazoa > Chordata > Actinopteri > Cyprinodontiformes > Aplocheilidae > Pachypanchax > Pachypanchax playfairii. The sequence continues at coordinate 6,830,546 of SSNP01000002.1, read as the reverse complement.
AAGGTGCCTCTACCGTCTGGGGCTGAGGTGAGACTAGTGAGAAGCTGTAACTACGAGGCATTTAGTAGCACAGAGTTGAATAAATGCAGCCGTTTTACATGACAGATTGAAAGGTTTGTTAGTATGTAACTGTGACAAAGCAAATAGTGCCAGACGACCTAGTTTGTTAGCTTTGTACACACGTGTTTCAGTTAGGCTTACAGCAAAATTATAATTAGTCTGGGAATAGTGCACAGCATCTCAGTGAGGATTCAAACAGCCGCTGCTCTGTACTTTCAACATCTGCTTCTCTCAGTGATCCCTATAACAGGGCCTGGGGAGAGTGAGCAGTACTAATTACTAATAAAACTAGCTAAGCTCATTGCTGTGAATTATTGCAGCTTTATCTGAAGTGGACCAGAAATCGCTCCCGAAGCTAAATGGCTTTGAGATACAAGGAGGGATCACAGTTCATGGCTGCATCAGGATTAGCTCTCTGCCTGACATACTTTACAACACAGACAACACTTTTTGCTGTCGGACATCGCTACGAGATTTAAGATTCCAAACTCGTGATACGCAGAGAGCAGGTTTGAACAGAATTTCAGATCTGAGGTCAGGAGTGACTGTCAGACTCTGTAAGACAAGACGACCCCCTGCTGGAGTTCAGTGCTCTGAAAATAGTGAGCTTAATTTGTTGCGCGAGTTTCTTTTTTTTGTATGCTATCTATAAACAACAACAAAAACTTATTTACCTTCTCTCATAAATATAATATGTAATTGTGTGTGTTGATCCAAAATAAGCTTTTTATCTGTTAGAATGTCTGCAACAGGAATTTCCCCATTTTTAAAAGATATTTAAATAAAACCCTGACCCCGCCGCTCCTTTACCAAATAAACCTAATCCTCTCTCTTTGATACTGGATGTTGCTAAGTGATAGGCAATGACATCATAAATTGCACAAACATATCACTGTGCTCAGTAAACACATACACAAACAGAAGCATTAACAAGATTTGCAGGTCTAAATACCATCAACTGCACTTTAATAATGTTATATACTTGCTGATTTAGTACTTATTATGTGTGTTATGGGCACTATTACATGTGTTTTGAAGAGTTGCATTTTGTGAAATGAGAATTGAGTCAATAATCATACAAAGTGTCAAATATCCTTGAATGACACTTGAGCAATTCACAGTTTATCACTGTTTTTCATCAAACACTGAATGTTCTTCTGTTTCAAATAACAAAAAATAAAAATGTTACACTGTATTAAGACTGTATTAAGTTCTCTCTCAGGACTGAGTGTTCCTAAACAGTCAGATCAAAGCTTTGCATTTGTATCTAAACATTTCTGAAAATCTGATTATAGGGCCCCTGCTGGAGTTCAGTTGCTACCTTTGAAGTATACTAGATAAGATTTACCTACCTAGTGAAGAAGCACTAGTTAAGCTAATTCAGGTTGCTCCTTATATTTAATGACCACAGACTAACAGACTAATGTTGCAAAAAAATCTAAATATTTTTTTCTGTCTACCTCGTTTCTTCTGTTTGTAAAGGTCACCTGCAGTAAAGTGCACGGAGGAGCCACAGAGCTCATCGAGTGGAGGGACAGTGATGATGAACAGAAGATTTCTCCCACAGGGGCCAGTCCACGGATTTTCAACCCCCTGCGTTTGTTTGCCAGGGGCTCCCCCGAGTTCAAGAGCAACACAAGGGAAATGACATATTTACAGAACATGGAGGACTTTTGGGACTGGTTATCTAACCAGACAGATGTTCAGGGTGCACAGACCAGAACTAAACGGAGACCCATCGTCAAGACTGGCAAGTTCAAAAAGATGTTTGGATGGGGGGACTTCCACTCTAACATCAAGACCGTCAAACTTAACCTGCTGATCACAGGAAAGATTGTGGACCATGGGAACGGTACTTTCAGCGTTTACTTCCGTCACAACTCTACAGGAATGGGAAACGTCTCTGTAAGTCTGGTGCCACCTTCCAAAGTTGTGGAGTTTGAGATCGCCCAACAGTCCACACTGGAGACCAAAGACACCAAATCGTTCAACTGTCGCATTGAATACGAGAAGACGGACCGCAACAAGAAGACTGCTCTGTGTGGCTATGATCCATCTAAGGTGTGCTATCAGGAGCATACACAGAGCCATGTGTCATGGCTGTGCTCCAAACCCTTCAAAGTCATCTGCATCTATATAGCCTTTTATAGTGTAGACTACAAACTGGTGCAGAAGGTTTGCCCTGACTACAACTACCACAGTGACACACCATACTCTTCCACAGGATGACCTAGCTGTTGTTACATGCATCTGTCTTTTGTTTAATCTCCAAATTATGTAAATGTCAAACTCTAAACTCATTGCCCCGAACTACCTAATTACCAGTGATATATTGAAGAGAAGTCACCTCACGTAGGAACACACACACTGGAAGAATTTGGAGAAACTTTTGTACATATTGCACATGCATACAGAAAGAAAACTTCAGATATAAACGTCCAGGGACTTTGATTTTAGAGGCATATATGAGATGCAGTGATAATACCAACCATGATTATCTGCCTCGTCACAACTGCACATGTTCACTGGTATAATTACTGTGTTGTCCAGATGTTTTCTTCAAGGCTAGACCATGAGCGAGGACCTACATCAACTGGAAATGCTTAGCTGGCTTTTGACAGTGCTGCACTGATGCTAAAGTTATCAAGCTATTTCCTCCCCTCATTTAAACAGTCATGGACTGAAGAACAGAAAAATATTTTTGAATTATCTTGGTAATTACAATAACTAAACATTTAAACAGTTATTCAATAGGGCATAAAATTAATACTTTTCCATATGGAACATTGTTACTATTTGAATAATTAAAGTTTTCTGTTCATTGCGTCGGAAGTGGAGCTGACACCAGTTTGTAACGATTAACTAAAAAAAAAACAGTTTCCATGGTTTTGAAATTAGCTATTTTTTAATTTTTCAATATTTAATTATAGACATTTTTAAAACAATGTTACCTTTCCTGAGTATGTAAAGAAACAGAATCAAATTGATGGATTCAACCTATTTCAAATTGCCTGTGACAAAATAAATTGATCTAGAAAAATGTAATTTTGAATAAACCTGGAAGCATGATCATAAATTATCACTCATTTAACCACGTCCATGTGTAATGTGGCTGCTCATGTGCTTCCTCTTCAAAATGCGTTGGTTTTCTTATACAATCATCCTAAGGCATGCGTGCGCTAAGCTAGTCTGAAATCCAACATCTGTGTTTGCAGGATGCACTCTGAGGCATCAGCCAGCCGAACAAGCCATGCAGTGGATTAATGTGTCAGGAGAGGAGGAGAGGGTGGGGAGGGGGAGCAATAATTGCAGGACAGGTGGATTTAGTGAGTCTGGCAGACAATTATCAGCACTTTGTCATGGTCCTGCTACCAGCCCTGACATTACCTGTCTTTAATAGGCTTTAATTAGCCTGGGAAATCCATTCGGCAAAAGAGTGGAGAAACTGTAAGGGAGAAAAATCAAATATAAAAAAGAGCAGGAGGAAAGAATGCCTCTGCAGTTTTTACAAGAAGTGGGAATAAATTTGAAATCTCTGGCTTTTCCCACTTGGACAACGAGCCTAAGCTAGCAGATTTCAGCATACAAGTGTAAAAACAGTCTAGTAGTACACGGTAGTGTAATGTCTTTTGAGTCGGGCAATCACCAAGAATGTGATAAAAGGTTTTATTGGAAACCATCTCCCCGTTAAAGGCCACAGATTGTGTTGCTTGCACATATCCAGGGTTTTTAGGTTAGGGCATGTGCCACTGATGACACGGCTACTATTTCTGCTACTTACTTTTTTCCATCTCCTGTAAATGATCCTGTCAACTTGTTCTCATGAGGTGAGTTGTATGATAAATCAGAGTTGATCTATGATGTTTTAGTTTTACTCCTTCGTGCAAATGCTGTGTATTAACATGTAACTCTAAAACTGAACGTGTTTAATTATTGGCTTCAGAGTAAATTATGTCAGTTTGTTTCGCGTTTTTTTCCCGAGAAATATATCATTATGTAAACCCTTCCTTATTTTGAGTGTGTTATCAGAAAGAACATGTAGATAAATGTTAGATTTACAGCATACAGGTATAGATCGCATTGATTTTCACTTTTTTGTACCTCAATATTGTTCCTATTTTTTCCTGCTTGCTTAATCTTGTTTGAAGGGTTTCCCTGTAAATGAAGAAAAAAAAACAACACTTCTCTGTGTAATTACATGTTCTTTTTTTGCAATATTTGTTATGAGAAAAGGTTAATTTTGTTCAAATGTGATGGTAAAGATCAATTCAGGTCTTTATGGCATTAAACCTTCCATGAAACGGACTCATGGTATTTGTCACACTGAGTCTGCGCTGGTGTGGAGGCACTCACAGTTGTCTCGTTTCATTTCTAAAAGGACTTCTCAACAGGATAAACACACCATTTTAAGAGGTACATTTCAGGGTAGCTTTTTAATGGGCAATAAATCTGTGTCCACAGGCGTGGATGATACCAGAGGTACACCTCAGGGAGCACATCCATTTTGCTGTGGCCAACAGGGACAGGGGTCTTTTCATTCCCTTCCATTACTCTTATCTGATCAGGATGAGGCACCTACTCCTTCAGCATCAAGTCACACCACGCTTCCCTGCTGCACTCATCTGAATCCTTAAAAATAACATGTAAACATGCATTCCACTTTTTACGACTCAGTATCTGTGGTATTTACACAAATTATGCTATATGGTTTATCATTTATATTCTCATATTGATTACAAGCGATAGTTATGTGGTATTTATTCAATACATTTAATATTACCTTAAAGAAGATCATTTATTTTTACCTAATGTCACCATCCAGTGTTTGTTTGCTACAATCCACATGGCAGAAGAATTCTTCACTTTTGACAGCCCTTCTGCAGGCGTCTTCGCTTTCGAGCATTACAGTTAGTGGAGGAAAGCGGAGGGAAGATAAAAGGTTGAAGAGGCGTCCTAAAGCCGAGATGGTATCTGTCCTGTTCCAAGGATCGGTGCTGAGAGGGGCGGACATGGATCAGCAAGCCGCTGATGAAGACGTCTCTTCTCGCAGAAAAGAGCTGCTTCAGATCCACTGTAATTAGAGTTCGCACCTTGGATTCACTTATAACAAGACCAGAAAAGGGCTTTTATGTGTTGAAAAGGGTTTCAGCATTTAACATGTACCGATCTCTGTTGCAGTTAACATGCGTTTCCTTTTGATTATCTCAGTAGTGTTTTGGTAATTATGTCTAAAGAAGAAACACCACAAAGACACTGAGGTGATTTTACCCAGCTCTATTAAAACAATCATTAAAAGAAACTGTGGATGATTATCACACACTTCCTCAAAGTAAAATCTTTGGTAAAACTGAGTAACAAACTCCAGTAAAAAAATAAAATAAATAAATAATGAAATAAATTAGTCCGAGCCATTTCAAACTGCTGGAAAATGTTTTAATGGGTTAATGCAGGCATTCTTGCAGACAACAACTTCATGGATTTTTTTTTCCACTTCCAAAATTTCAACATGATGCTGATTGACGAGTAATATCATAGAAAAATGACGCTACTCTCAATTTACAAAATTCTTTGAAGTATCTGTCACACCACACTACATACGAGACGGACTGAATAAACATGACAACCCCCCATTCAAACACAGAATAACATTGCCAGAAGAAGTGATGCTCAGCATCCTACAGATATCCAAGCATGTTAGAGGACTTCTTTTTTTTTTTTTTTTGCACATACTCAATTCATGTATTTCTGCACACATATCAGATAGGTGCAGAGAACAAATTGTTAAAAACAAAACTGGAACTTGGACACGTTCTCTTAACAATCACATGACCATGCATTAGTCTCTCCACTTTTAGTTTATCACAATATACCGAGAATATATATTTGCAATACTAAAAAGAAACAAATTCTCAAGATTTCATCTAGAACAATTCACAGATGTATGATCTGGAAAATGTCATTTAAATGGGAGACTGAGTACATACTTCCATATATTTCCAATGTTTAAGATATTTGGGTTGAAGAACAAACACTTTTTCGTTTTACGTGGATTGACACTGGTCTTCATAATGGCAGATTGCTTTTTTTTCCCCCAGACAAATATGCAACAGAACAGACTTCCTTGTACATAGGTCTTTTAAAGATGGTTCAACTGTCATTTACATCAAAATGGTGCCATCAATATGGGGCATATGCATCTTTTAAAAAGTGTAAAGACCTGACCTTGCACTGAGTGTTCATGCTTTTTAATGTCTAGTCACAAAACGGGCTAAACATTACAAATATATAATATTTCCCATTTAGTTAAATCTTTGTTACGTTCCTATAGAACTCAATATCAAAATGACTATACATGGGAACTAGTGCAACCTGGAGGAGGCCTGGTCTTTGTGACAAGGCAGGCACAGAGTAAAATAGACGAAGTGCTCCAGAGCTGGTCCAGAGCAATGGCAGATATATTAAGGCCATTTTTTTAAAATTACAGGAAAAAGAAAATGTTGCAGAGAACTTGGCTTGCTGCCTAGCCAGAACAGAATTCAGCAGGGGCAGCAAAACAAGCAAGAAACGCCGCTTGAATCAACTGTTTACCAATCCATTGATGTCAGCCTTCCATGTGCCGGCCGGCCTCCCCACATCAGAAAGCTTCACTCTTCTTTATTCAAGTGTGTTCAGTTTTGGTGGAAATAACGAGTGGCACCCTCAATAGTTCTTTCTTTGTAAACCCATGCTTCACGCCCTTCAGTTTAGTCCTGGGGCAGAGTCGGGCAGTCAAGACTGTTTTAGACGCTTCCTTGGAAGACCAAAGGGTGGGCACTGTGCTGAAGCCAGGGCGCGGAAGGCTTCAGCTACCAAGTGAGGATGTGACTGGATCATTGACTTCCAGCCTGCAGTCTCCATTATATCTGTGGCGTGACTGTAAGCACAAGCAAAATGAAGTTAGCACTGCAGCATGCTAATCAGCACATTAAAAATCAATAAACATAAATGAGATGGTAAAGAAAGCAGAAATTTGAGGGGTTTGATTTGTACGTTACATGGTGAACTTAAAAAGGCCCATTAGAGCTTTTTTTTGCAGGAACTGATGCAGGATTAAGATGCAATCAGTGTACGCATAAAGCAGAATAAAGTTCAACATTTCAAGGTCTCCTACATCGCTGCACTACATCATCTAAAAGAACAACCTGCCGTCGAAACTACCTCCTTTTCTTTCAAAACTGTACAAATATTCCATTTCCGGGGTTTATCCAGGTATGAGTCTATTAATAACTTGGATACGAAGATATGAAGCTTCAAACTGAAAAGGCAAACAGCACTCTGTCTGCCGGGGCTAAAACAATGAATTCTAATGCATCTGGTTGGGGGAAGAGATAAGAATGTGTTATTAATCTTGTGTCACATATATCAGCTAATTACATACTTGCTATTCCAGTTCTTTCCATCTTTACAGCCCAGCTGTCTCAGGACACTGCACCTATGGCAAGGAGATAAAAAGGTAAGCATTCAGGGCTGGTAAACAGAAATGGCAGCAGGAATTTATCACTGGAGGTTTTTTTTTTTTTGCGCGATACTTGCCTGTTGATAAAATCTATGGCTTGTGCTTTGAGCTGCTCAGCACTGTGCAAGTCGGCCAGGATGAGGGTGTCGGCAACATTCTCCACTGAAAGGCTGTTGCACAAGGCCTCTTCACACATGACCTTTAAACGCTCCAGAGCATACTAGAAATGGGGGTGGTGGAGGGGGACACACACACAAAAAGCACCACTATAAGCCAGAATTAAGTAAATCTCAGGTGTTTTTTGTTTTAGTTATTCTATTCCAATCAATCTAAGAAACTATTTAAAATGCACCAATCAAATTAATAATCCTAATTAACTAAAGAAGGTAACAGAAGTTTGGAAAAAGTGACTGACTCAAAAGGATCTGACTTTGTCTCCAAATTCATTTGTTAAAAATAAATGATCCAAAATGCTGCTGTCAGAGTTCTGATGAGAGAAGGAGAGATCACAGTTCTCCAGTTTTAGCATCACTTCCTCGGTTCCCAAAATTCTGAATAGCTTATAAAATGTTACTTCAGACATATAAAGCTTTAAACAACCTGCTCAAACTTATATAAAGAGCTTATTATGTTTCTAATAGAGCACTTCGCTCTCAGACTGCAGGTCTGATTCTGGTTCCTAGGGTTTCTAAAAGTAGAACGGGAAGCAGAACTTTCAGTTATGAGGTTCCTCTCCTGTGGAACCTGCTTCAACCTTTAATCTGAGAGGCAGACACCTTTTCTACTTCTAATGCTTAGAACTTTACTTTCTGCTAAATCCTATAGTTAGCATTAGCTTCTATTATCCAGATCCATTCCTTTAGTTATTGCTGCTATAGTCTTAGACTGCAGGAGGATACACCGACCACATTTCTTCAATCTGCTGTTTTTATTCTGCATGTTTATATTATTACTGCCTTTAACTTTAACTATTTCTCTTTCCATAGAAATGATGAGGTTGAACCCTCCTGTGTTTGTGTTTCTCTCCTGTCAGCTCAGACCCCAGTGGGTTGAGGCAGGAGGCTGCTCAACCTGGTTCTGCTGGAGGTTCCTTCCTGTTCTTCCTCTCCACTGTCACCAGTCACATGTGCTCAGGATGAAGGACTGTGATGAATTGAAAATTCTTTGATAGGATTTTTTTTTAATAACTTACATTTTCTAATCTGAATTGTACTTGTTGTTTCAGTGTAGTTCTTTAAGATGACTTACCATCGGGTAATAAATAACTTGCTGCTATTTAGAAAGGACTGAAATGTTTTCATTATGAATTGTTTCTGTATAGTGTCTTAAAAAATCTTTATTAACATGTGCTATATAGATAAAACTGGATTGAATTGGAATATAAATAAAAAATAATCAAATCAGTGAATCATAGCGGCTGTACAATGCTGATGAAGAATCTGATTGATGCATATTACTGTTTCTTTGCAGGTGTGTTTAAAAACAATTTCATTTTTGCTGTTTTGACATATTTAACATAAGAATTTGATGAGGAAAAGTTTAGGGTAAATTAAATTATGTTAAAGATTTTTTTGGTTTCAGTCTGTAAAGAATACATGACATAAATGTGTAAAAAAAAAAGTAAGAATTAGCAGATAGTGAAGTTGATCTACATTTAACAACAACTGGAGGTAAATCAAAACGTAGATGATACAGACTGTCCATGTGTACTTACTTTATCGGCAGCTGCCAACAAATTATCTGCCATCTTCTCCAGGTTTGGAGCCTTCCCTGTATAAATGAAGCCCATCATTTCCCTAAAGACATCTGGATCCACATCACTAATGTCAACACGATTCTGCAGAAAACACAAGATGACGTATGAATAAATTGAACTAAACTTTGCCACTGTTGGGATGAGTTTTATTTCAAATGGGATCATTTCTTTAAGAGATAAATATACAAAATGTTGAAAAGCAGACAGCCTTTGTATAATGAGGACAGGATGTAAAGACAACCTGTTAGTCTTACCTTTTTACTTTCCTCCATCTCATGTTCAAACATTGCATTAAAGACCGGCGACCTTGCTGCAAAAATAAAAAGAATGAATAAACAAACCAGCATTTAAAACGTCAATTAATAAACCTGCGGGCTCTTCAGCACCAAACAATTATTCTGTGTAAAAACACAAAACTGTGTCTCAGTAAGTAACTTCATCTGACACTATCAAAGTTAAACAGCCAAGTAAAGTAGATTACTTGTTCCCCAGCAATGCAAAGTGACGTAGGGGCGTCCTAACAATGTAACACATGTATTCTCTGACTTTTTTTTAACACTTCTTTGATATTTTACTCTCTCAGGTCTTTTTGAAGACATTTCTGCGTGCCAGACTTCTTATTGTACTTAAGTTTAGAAGTTGCCTCACTTGTAAGTTGGTGTGGATAAAAGTTCAGTAAATAAATGTAAATCTACACCCAGCAACTATGGTACAAAACTGCTGCACAACTCACACAGCTATAACACTGGGAGGATTTTCTCCCTGAGCACTGCAGCAGTCACCGTGTCTAATTGAGACGAGAAGAGAGAGCCAGCCTCTCAATCTCCTGGATCCTACTGTCATCTGGGTCAAGCAGGGCCAAGCAGGACTAGTGGTGTGGATTAGAAACCGCAGCAAAACTAGGCTGCAACAAATCAAGCCAGGGACACAGGCCCTCCTTAGACTTTTGAAGCGCTTATGACTCTCCACAAGAGGTCATTAAAAAGAAGCATAGAAGTGTCTTTCTGTCTCCCCCCTCCTGGTTGTTGCTCACTGAAGTTCCTGGGAGGTCAGTAATGTCTTACCTGCAAGGATGGATTTGTGGGCTTTGAACTCTTGCCCTCCCACGTAGAGGCTGCAGTCTGTGAAGCGTGAGCACTCCCACAGATTTCCCAGGTCATCAGACAGCTGGCACTCCGGTACCTTCAGCATGTTCATGTTGGACTGGCCCGAAATGTTAACAGAGTCTTGGACAACGCTTACCTGCAAATACATAACACAGAAAATAACTGGGAAGAATCTCACAGTGAAAATATGCCAAAATAAAACGTGAATTGTAATAAAAACAGCAAATACGATTTTCTGCATTACAGATCAAATTTATATTAAAAATGACTCATTTAAAAGTGTTGTTTACAAACAAGAAAATCCTTAAACTTAATTAAATTGTCTGACTTGAACTGCCTAATTGACGAGAGAAAGAAGTTTGTCATTTTTAGTATTTGAATATAATTTGTTTATCAAAGCGGAACCCTTGAATCCCTCTGGAAAGTGCAGTCCAGTTCCCTCTAATCCCGACAATCTTCTGACAAATGCACATTAACATATGCAGACACCTCGTTTTAACTTGTCCTGCAAAACATTTTCAGACGTGTCCCCTCTTATTGACGTTCTGAATGCAATTATTTTGAAAACAAGCAGCACTTTAAATGTTAGACGGGGGAAACATTTTATTTTCTAAAAGTAAAATGTCATCGGATGCAAATCCCCATTCAGCGTACAGTCAGCTGTGCACTGGTCGTGACATGAATTAAGATCCTTTCCAATAAAAAGGTTATTGCTGTAGGTGGTAAAATCCTTTAAAACGAGAAAAAAAAAATCGGATTTTGACGCCTTAAAGATTTAAATAAACGTTTGTGGTGCAGCTTTGTGCCATAAACAAAAATAGATGATAATATTAGAAGCTAAACAGAAACACCATGTCAGTCTGGTGATTTCCAGCATTTCTAAACAGAATATGAATTCAAATGAGAGGGGAAAATGCAGCTTTGCTGACTGGATTTAAAAATTACAAAAAAAAAAGTTCACAAGTCTTGTTTATTACAAAAGGACAGGAAATCAGTTTAGCAAAACTTACCTCACAAAACAGAGTAAGCTTGTCATCTGGTAAGAGCCCATTAGCTTCATCAAGGAGGAAATCTCTCCTTATAAATTTTTTGAAGCCCCAGTCTTTGCCTTGGACAAATCTATATGCTCTTTGGCTTTCTGTAAGAAGCAGAACGATCATGCAAAGTTAAACAGCATGTGATTGTATAATCATATCTGAAACTGCTTGTTTGTACTTACCCATTGCTTTTGTCTCTTCTCTTTTAGCATTCAGCAAAGAAAATTTAAACTTTGCCCTGACTTCACTTTTTGGACAGCTAACAAGAAGTAAATACAATGACAGGTAATCTTTGCTTTCATCATCAAGTCCCTTTGGGTTTACTCGCAGACACCTGGCAGGTGAACACAAAACACCACATCAGTTTTCATGAAAAGACAATCCTGTACTTTAATAAAAAAAAAAAAATTATGTGAAAGTTGTTGTTTTTTCTTTCTTAGAGAAACTATCTACAGCTTTAACAAACCAAAAAGATTTTCAATGACATTAATGATTGTGCAATAATGGGTTTAACATGCAATATAAGTGTTTTGCATTACTGACCATTTCATTTTGTCATTCGGGCCAGAGGAGAAGGTTGAGCTCTTCAACACCTCTCCCATTTCTTCTCGGCAAAAACTAAAGTTGTTTATGGTCCACATGTAGGAAAACTTCACAACTTTGACCTTAAAAGCAACATGAACACAGAACTGTGAGATTTATTTATTTCATTTTCTTACAAACCTTTACACAACCATCTGACGCTGAAGTGATGGTAATTTATAATGAAATGTTTCCATTATTTACAACAACTTCCCCTCAATCACAATGGTTGAGTCCCAGAAACTACCGCAAAATGTAAACATTTATAAAGCACAAACTAATTATTTGTATATTTTTAAAGCCCTTATAAACACACTTTACACAAAAAAACATGCTGATACTGAATGAGCAAGATGACATGTTGGCTAAAAGAAAGAGGAATCTAATGCTGCTCTCCTTTGCTGTGCCAATCAGAACCCAGGATACATAAACACATGCTTCTCAAGCATCTGCCAATAACATCACACGTATGAAATCAACAGAGCAAAACGACTGAGGAAGCAAGAACATGAAAAGAAAAGACCCATTATTCAAGATATACATTTAGATTTACTTCCATTTAAAATGTGTTATTTAATGAAGCCACAAAAGTTGAAGCTGGAAGAAATCCACTTTACAACTGGACACAGTATAACTAGCTGTTAGCTTGACTCACTTGTGTGGATTTCAGATTCCACCCTCTGAGATCACTGACCACAGTTTACTGCAGGTAAGTCAAACTGTTGATAACAACTCCACAATTTCCCAGTTCCAAAAAATCTGAACTATCCCTTTAAAGCAGTACTGAATAGCTTTTCCACAGCCGTGTCTCAGACAGCTGTTACTCGAATCGGTGTTCTTCAGAAATATGCTACCTGCTGAAATGTGCTAGACACATGCGCCGTTCCACAGTCTTGACTTCAATAAACAGATTTATTGTTTATTTTTGTTCCTATATTTTTCCATAAATACATTTTACCTATCAAATAAATTCTCCCAGGACAGGAACACTGAATATAATGTTATTTTTACTTTCTTTGCATTGTCAGAGCGACAGGCAAATGTTTGGACACACCCAGAGGAGAAGGACCCAACAATGGCTGATAAGGACCCAGAGGGCTTTTATATAGAAAATATCTGGGAAGGATCATAAAAATACGCTTAAACAATTAACAGGGCACACTCGCCATAAACAAGAATAATGTATAAACTTCCAATGACATTTCATTATGAAATAAGGTGTCATTTTTCTTCAGGGCAGCATAAATCACCAGAACACCACTTCCGAATTACGGAGGTTATTTAGTCTATTGTAAAGCCATCAGAGGGTCGAGTGTGATGTCTAATTTGAAGCTGAACGTGTTTTTTGGTGAGTATCCACTTAGACAAGTTTTAAAATTGTAGCTTAAAGCAGAACTAAGTAAGTTTTGCTCTCGCTCTCCCCCTACTGGTCCCCTGTGAAAGCTCACTGTCATAACGTTCCCCCGCCGCCGCCGCAGACCCACCCCCCGCCGCCGCCCCCCCAACAACAACGCGCAGAGAAAGCTTTTGCAAGAAGAAAGAAAAACAAAACCAAGAAAATGTCTCGACAGGTGAGTATTATTGTCATCTTTGCGCTCCTAAGGGTGGCGTTGCTAACAACGGCAAGGGCTTCATGCTTGTATTTATGTACGTGAGTGTGAGTGCCGTAAAGCAGGTTTGTTCTCGCGAGATTAGTCGGGTCCGATCCACTGAAAGTTGCAAGTGCTGCTTTCAGGACACAGACCCCGGAGGGAGGGGAGGGACCCACGAATCACCCCGCCAAGTCCTTGTTTACCCCCACAGGGACTCTAGAAAACATTTATTGAGGTGAAAAAACTTACTTAGTTCTGCTTTAAAGTTTTACGTTATTCAGTATTGCTTTAAATTTAAATGTAGGTTTTTACTAAAACAAGACTGATCCCAGCAACCAGATGTGTAGAACAAGGTGAGTGTCTGCGTTCATACCTGTGTGTAACACCAGCTCTCTGCCACAGGTCCACTTGACATCTCCCCTGGAGGAGGAGGGGTGGGAACCCGTGACATCACTGGCGTAAAGGAACCACTCACCGACGTCCTGAAAGTACTAACAATTCCAAGGAAACAGTGTTATTTTTTTCCACAAATTCACACAGCAGAAATTTTTAGAATTGAGTGATACAACTGGAGGCAGTAACTTAATAGTTAGAATTATTACTGAAAGATGTAGTAATGTAGGAATATGCTAGTTTCTCCATTTGAGCAAATAAAGAGAAAAAACAGTACATACCAAAGAGTGGAAATGCACGTGGAATTAACATACTGCTTCTGTCATTTCCCATTTTCAACTTATGGATCAACTTAAATGTTGTTCATGTCTTAAATATTCAGCTCTCTGAAAATGTATTACTTGTTCAAAACTTTACTTCTTTTAAAAAATATCCAATCACGTACAATGTGAGGATATACCGTTAAGATCACTAACACAAGTAAACATTGTGCTTCAGTTCACGTCAATCAGTTGTCTTATTGTTAGATTTGGCATGTTTCCTGAACCTTTTGTTAGACAATGAATAAGAGCGTTGGACTTTTATTTTCAAAGGACAGAAACCAAAACATCCAGACGATTCCATCACTTTTAGATCAGCTGAAACACAACGAGACAGACCTGTTTAAACAGTTTGACCCTGAACAAACAGTAACGTCAGACAATATAGGCAACTCCCTCGATCTTACCCAAAACAAACTGTGTTATATCACATTTACATCATCATGGATCACTAGTGTTAAGTTCAGCAGAGAGGGAGCTCAGTATTTTTGTGTCCATTCTACTCAACTATTTGGGGAGCTTTTATTGAGTCAATTGCAAAGAAATGGTCAATAATTCCTCAGAGACTATGAAATGATGTATTTTCACATTATTAAATTTGTCTTTTCACAGCAGCTTCCTGTTCACCATCTTGCATACATTTACACAATTTTGATTTAGTTTCACAAAATCTTTACAGCTGACAACAAATCTTGCAATCAACAAAGGGAAGAGCCACCTTAAGGACATAAAACAATCAAGTAACAAGAAAAATAAAACCGAGTTACCACAAGTATCAGAACAGGCAAAACTGAGACAACGAAAGCTCAAATAATCCTTTCCCTCTGACAGTTACCAGAAAACAAAAAAAAAATAAAATGAGTGAAATGTTACTCTTATATTGGCTGTTAAGACAAACAACCATGGCCAGCCATCAGAACACATGTGCACTAACTCAGTTAAAACTAATTTTCAAATAGTGGTAATCACAAGCCTGAGTTAGAACTGATTTTCTCAGGATTTTACCATCTTCCTCAGACATTCGTAGATGAGCAGTTCAGACACACATAAACTGGCATCTTTGTATTGCAATAAAAACAGTAAATAGCAAACAGCTGTTATTTCGATAAGATGTCTTTCTTAAAATTAACTTAATGTGTGATGGCCATGTGACTACCTGCTTCTCTAATGAACTCTTTACATGCCTAATTCACAAGGAATGCATCTCCTCCTGATTACTAATTTATATATTATATATTCCAATTTTCTTTGCATTTGAATTACCCTGTTTAAATTTTACAAAAACATGACTTCACGTTATGCAGATGAGCACATCTTGAGGGTTTTATTTATATGTAAAAGCATTCGATAAGCAGACTTAATGCTGAGTTTACATGTGTTAGCTTGCAGTGACTTGCGAGCACAACAATTGTTTTGTTGGTGAAGTACCTGAAACTTCCTGGGCTTAATTAGGAAATCGAGTCATGCAGGATCAACAAGGAATGTAAAACTTTCTCATCACCTCTTAAAATCGTTGAAATGCTTGTAAAGATGGAATTTTTCTACGTAATCACAGCATCCTTCATGGCTCCATCTTCATGCTACACTCTACAGAGAACAATATAAAGCAAAAAATTGCCCATTAGAATTGAAAAACTTAATCAAGATCAACACAACCTAACTGTAGCAGGTTATTTTATTTATGAATGTCACATTATTTGAATCAGGACATGAGCTCATGCCAGAAGGGAATACTCTTAGTCCCACACGAGTAATTCCATCTGAAAGGGCTTTTCAGAGATAGGTGTTAATATAAATCTCATTTTACTCGTGTGATTTAATCTCAGTGTAACAACAATAAGATTATCCAACTCGAAATTCACCTGCAACTTTGTTTAGCTAACAAAGCAGAAGTTGTGTAACAACGCCTATAATTTCCACATGATGCTCAAAGGCTTCTAATTTAATTAGCTACAACGAAATAACCTAAAATTAAACTTGTCATATTTATACCGAGCAACACGTTTTCCAATAAGCAATAACCAATATATGCAATGGTGCGATAAAGGATGGAAAAGTGCTAGCGAAACATGAGCTACAGTGTGAATAGAAATGGACAAATCTTTATATTTTTGGTTGTAATTTTTCGTCATTTAACATTTATGCCCTTTGAAATAATAATGATTTTATGAGGAGAGTTGCTAGATTGAGCGGATGTATATTTAATCGGCTATATATGTAGCTAACCCGAGCTAATGCTTCCACTAGCAAGATTAATGTTAACTTCACTTTAGCCATTTCACCTCAAACACAGCGAATACACCAGCTTAACAAATACCACGACGGTTTAAATCTGCTCACATCTGAGAGTCTAACTTTTGTATATTACTCCTTATTTGCGAGAGAAACAAGCTGCGGATACATCAAGTTAAATGAGCAACATGACGTTTTCACCGGTGTAAAACAAAGGCCCTTCACTTATCCCTCAGACAGGATGCTAACTAAGCAAGCTAACCCAACCCGCACGGAGTAGATCAATCTGTCGAAGGAAAAAAACAACATCAGCTAACTAGCAGCTAGCTAGGGCTAATCTCTGCACTGACTGCTTACAAAAAGTTTAAAAACACGTGGCGATGGCATACCTTTCAATTTTACACCCCCATATATATTGAATAACGCATATAGCTTCGTATTACGTTCACTCCTTTTACCGTCCGACACTTTGAAGGCTTTTTCATTCAGTCTCTTCACAAGGTTTCTTTGTGTAATTTATCTCTGCTAGCTTACATCTGTCTAGCTGACTTGTAGCTTAACAGGCTAAACAATATAGCTACTGCGCAGGCGCGACATTTCAGTCAGAGCTCAACTACTACTACTATTCCAACTCTAGAAACTTCCTTCCTTTATTAATTTATAAAATATGGTCGCATGATATTAAAATGTTCATCACAGTCATCTTAAATACAAAATGAAGAAGTTGTATGAATCAGAGTTTATCCAACTAACTCATTTGAGATAGATAGGTCTATCCTTATTTTGAGGCAGATTTAAAAATAATGATTACAGTTAAATATAATATATCAATCATTGAAGTGTAAGATAGATAGATAGATAGATAGATAGATAGATAGATAGATAGATAGATAGATAGATAGATAGATTAATACTCACTTTAATAAATCTTGTTAAAACAGAAGTTAAAAAAAAAAAGGTTTAGAACAATAAAAACTAATAAAACAAAATAATGAATGACTGAGATTACCTAATTGTCATTATACAAGTACAGAGCATAAGTAGGCTACAAAACAATACAAATAATCTTCCTATAAAGGCAGCATAATTCAATTAGCTCAATTTACACCAAAAACTCAGCTCTAGTTAAAAGTCAGAGAGAAAAGGTCAGTTTTCAGCAGAGATTTAAAAGACTCGACACTCAGCCATTTGAATATGAGGCGGTAAACAGAGCTTTATATTTATCTTTATTTACCTTTAATTTTGATTGTGGAACATTTAAGAGCAACTGGTTTGATGATCATAGTCCTCATACAGGAGCATGGTCATATGTTGGGGCCAGGCCAAGTCAGCAGTAAAACCTTAAGATTAATTCTAAAATGCACTGGCAGCCTGTGGAGAGAAGCAAAGATTGAAATAATGTGATCAAGTATTAATTTATCATTTAAAGAGAAAAGACCAATTTGATTTACTCAAAGACCAAATAGTAACATATCATGTGCTCTATTACCCTTGTTTCATGACAACAATTCCTCCTTCTGTTCTCTGAAAGTTGGCCGTTGGTTGCTGCCTTTCCGTAAAGACAATGAAAATGAAGGGCTTGATGTCCCAGCAATTAAAAATTAAAACTGTAAAATAAACTCAAATTTTAATGTACTTTAGCAACACTTAGTGTGCTCTAAAACCCACACATAAATACATATTCATTCTTCTCATCCCCAATCCTGGTAACAAGGTAATATCAACATGGCTGTCAGCTGGCGATGCTATCAAAAGATGGTATTTCAGGTGGAACTGGAGCAGTACTCTGTGGACATGTCTCGACGGGCATCAGATGCACCATAAGCGGCCACTGCACACATGACAAAAGAGATTTGAACACTATTCCATGGCGAACAACATAAACTAATACTTCCAGTATAATTTAATCAAGAATCTTCTACAACAAAGTTAACCTAGAGCAAGAAGTAAGCAACCGCTACAGGTGTATGATAACCTGCGTTTTTGACAGTTGACGATAAACTATTTTATAAAGGTTTTGTTTAAAAATATTAAACGTTAAAAGTTTATTACTATTAGATTTATCCCCATTTAAATTTAATGGAAAAAATGTAATAAATAAGTTATGAATAATGATTGTCTGTTTATCCTTAAGTAATTTTTCGGATTCCTCTCAACATTGATCAAAATCCAGATTAGGCCATTGCTGGTGTTTTTTTCTGACTGGAACATTTAGGACAATAAGTTTAACATAATGTTTAAAATAAAATAGTTGGAAATTTCAGTACAAACTGGAAAAGCACTCCACCAATCAGCTCATTGCACCAAAATATGATCACATATGTTTTATCACATAGTACACGGAGACGTGTTTACTTAGTTAGTGCAGGTGTAATGAGCGGGAAAGACGGAACAATGTTAGGAGAGAAATCAGGATGTGAAGTCTCAGACATAATGTCCCGTTGACCCTGATTCTATGATGTTTCTTGCATGTCGAACACCAAACAGCTTCTTTCTAAAACATTTCCCTTTAATGACTTGTTTCAGATGGATATTCCTGTTCTGTAAAGCAAACGAAGAATGGACATTTCTGCACCAGTTCTGATTCATAAACAAAGTATAGGAGGGCTTTTTATTTTTTTTACTGTGTATAGAGATGACTAATACCTCAGCGAGTTTGTTTATTTGTCAAAAATAAGGTAGTAAAATGTCACATTTCAGTGACCACATCAAATGTCTTTAATACCACAGCGATGAGACATTGACCCATCTTGAAGTAGAAAGGTTGGTTGATACGATCACATTTGAAGAGATATGGGGATACAAGGATGCTTATCCTAAATTTAGATCAGCTTAATTTTAGCACAGGAAAATAGCCTTTACTGAACCCTTATCTGTTAGAATAAAAAAAAAACCTCAGAACAGAGTTTCTTTGCACTTGTTACAACACAAAATTTGAAGTATTTTTTTTCCAGATACCAATTTTTCATATTTACTTTATGACAAAGTTCACGTTAGTTTCATTCCATCACCTTTCATCCCACACCAAAACGAATCTCGTTGCATTCAAAGTTTATAACTTGCACGTCATTTACATATACTTTTAAAATACAGCAATAAAACCTCTTTTACTGAAATTTGTTACAATATTTTTCACAACAGATTGTTCTCAGTGCTTCACCTGGTTAAATAAAGCAAAAAATAACAAACATTGATTAATTTTGTTCGAGCATGCTTGGTTTCAGAGTGATTAGCTCTGAATACCTCTTTTATCTCTTTGTCCTGTTTGATGTATTCATCAGGTATAAATAGCCTTCTGCATGAATATCTCATTGAGCAACGAGTCTGACAGTCTTCCACCTCCAATGTACAATACTCTAATTAAGAGAATCTCAAACCACGGCTGATATTATTTCTGACAAGCATTGAAAGCCTTAAGTGATGGAGACTGATCCAGACAGAACTTATGAGCATGAAAAAAGGGCTGCGGTGACAAGACGAACTCCAGTGACCTCATCAGAACATGGTTGTACAGATGTCGAGCGAAAAACTGATTTAGACATTAGTCACACTTTTTACTCACTGTCTTACAAATACAGTGATAAGACTGAACAATAGGGCTGGTGGAAAAGCAGAAAAATCCACTGTCATCTCGTTCGATAAAAATCAAAGTAATAACATATATGAGAGAGATTCATTCAACGGACATAAAAAATACAGTGATTAGTTAATAAAATATGAATAGTTCTTGAGAAAGTTCTTCATGAACTTGTGTTAGTTTTAATAAAAGAGGATATAAATTATGTATTATATTATTCTTTTCTTTTTGAAGTGATTGGCCTTTACAAACCTTTCCCCAAATTTAAACCATAACATGACGTTGTTGTATTCAAGTTTATTTATTTATTTAAATAGTTTCGATTAACTCTTTAGGATAACGATGCAAAAATGGCAATTTTCTTAAAGGAATTTTTGGTTGTACAGTGAACAAAACACGAACAAACAAAACGGAAAAGGATTTTACCAGATGGATACGTGCTCTCCTCCAGGTGAGTCCTGGCTGGTTCCTTCAGCCCCGCCCACTGGAGGAGTCTGCAGCAGCAGCTAATGGGTCGCACCTGGGAGTAATTGGCTCATCTACGCTCCACTGCAAGAGTATTTAAACCCTGTTTTTTCCACACTCTAATTTCAAACACTTAATCACTTATGGTGATTGTCTTGGCCAGCAGTCCTTTCAATAAGATTACATGCCCCCCCCCCTCTCATCTACCTCCAGATCCACAAAGTCCCCTGGTTCCAGTTTCCTGTTCTTGATCTATCTTCACAATAAAACTTTTTTTTTTAATTTTACTTCAGTTTTGAATGACCTGATTCATGAACATATGAACCTCCAGTTCTGCAGGTTGAAAATGGTGATGAATAGTTCTATATTTCATATTCAAAATTTATTGTTCATTTTTTGTCAATACATGGTTGTTTTACTGTGAAATTCATTTATCATTTACAGCAATTATTATAAATAAATTGATTCAAATGTTCCTTTAATATATCAGCACCCTCCCTGTGCTGTTTTTACAAATGAGTGTATTCTGTATAGGGAAATTTAGTCCCCCCCCCCCCCCCCCCCCCCCCCCCC
>SSNP01000002.1:6766190-6809008 GCA_006937955.1 Pachypanchax playfairii | reverse complement strand
CACACACACACCCTTTTTCATTCTTTTTAAGAGGAGCTTTGATATTTGAGTCAGTCAATGTGACAAAATGCAACATTTATTGCAGGTTTTTGAGATAAACAGTAATTATTTCTTTTGATGTTTTATTCATGGGGAAAATATATTCCTCCAAACAAGTAAATAAGCTCTAAGGTTGCAGATATTTCCATCCACAGGATTTCTTATTAACAATTTTCTTATGTAGTCCTAATCTTGATCTCAACCCTCAAAATTTTCAGTAGTCTACAGACTGATGTTAATTTTGCGTAACCTTGAGACACCTTGCCAAACTAATCAAGCAGGCTGAGGGAGAATGTGGGATAATACAGAGAAGGAAATGAGTCTTTTCTTTTTCCAAGATCATGTTTTTATTTTTCCAAGGTGTCCTTTACCTCATGCCAGTGTTCATCCAAACCAGACACAGAGCTCCACTCTCACTTCAAACATGTACTGTAGCACCCTGGTCAGTTTTCTTGTGTATCTATCAGTCAAGATAAAACAAGTTCACTTTAATCCAGAAATCCAGCAGTTTAATGAATGTGACAATTAAAAATGTAACATCCAACCAAGTAACTGCTATGTTGAATTGTTAGAGTTCAATGGAAAAAGTTAACAGAAAATTAAGTGTGAGGGGAGTGGCTGAGTGAGTCCAACTCTAGACAAGATTAAATTACACTTGCATCCATGTTCATTCATCTTAATTAAACAACTCGTTGTCTGGACAATCTCTGAAATGTCTTTTTTTTATCAGAATATTTAAGAGGGCTGATTATGTTGCTCGAAACAGATGCTCCATTGCCAGCATATCCATTGAAAATTATTACTATTCTTCATAGCTCATTTCCCATGGAGCAGTGAGAAAAATTACACACTGGCTCCACGTTATTAATAGCGTCACTTGATATGGAAATGAGACACTAATTTAACTAAAATAGACAATTTTTGTGCCAGTTTGATTATTACATGAACTATGACATCGGTGAAAATGTATCTCAGTTATTAGTTTTGATTATAACTCATTTCAGCTACTTTCTGCTATATTTCAGTTAATTAAAGAAAAAAACAAGCAAAGAACAGTTAGGATGATTTGACAAGGGGATTCTGGACTGTAAATAAAGCATGTTTGTTTATTTCTGAAGGTGATTAAAGCACATTTGAGCAATAAAACAACAATTTTACAGCATATGCTTGTAAAAAATTGTCTGAAAACACAAAAAGAGACATTAAAATAAAGCTAAATTCAATATTCATAGCTAAATACATGTCTTTAAAAATATTATAAGAGCATTATATTTGTTATAGAAATAATTGTTTAAAAATTTTAAATAAAAAATGTACATTATCATCTATAGTTAGCGGTATTACATAAACAGTGTTAAAATAACTTCAAAAGTGTGCCAAATATTTAATTGGTATTTATGTTGTGGTGCAACAGTCCATAGTTTTAAAATAGAGAAGTGCAACGAAACACGAGCAGAAACATTTTTCAGAGAAATGTGAACGAGACACAATCAAAAATAAAGATCAAAATTAACCTCGGAAATTCTGATTTGTTTGTGATATTTGGAGCTACAGTACAGCAGTGAGAAAACGAGGTTGTTAAATCAGAACAAGCAGCGCTGCACAGTCAGTTTCTCCTATTTTGCAAACAACACGATGTCTGTCATGTCAGGGAAAAAAAGAAGAGATTATTGGGTGTAGGGGAGAAATAAGACATCACAATTTGATGATGAGACGTCTCATTCCTCAAGCAGGGAGCTGATGATAACCTGTCGTTCTTCTGGTCTGCTACACCTGCACACTAACGGGCCGCTGGAACCGGCTTCTTCCTGACATGCTCCTGTCTTCTCCGCCTTTTCATCTCCTTGCCTCACAAAAGAGAGTTTAGAAGTCTTTCATCTGTGCCTGGGGGTGCAGTTTCTTGTCTGCCAAGAGAGGAATTCGACCAATTAAGCTGGTTGTAAATTGCTTATGAACCGTGCATCACAGGAAGCGCTCTAAATGTTTTGCAGTCTGCATAATTGGCCAGTGTCTCACAATTTGATGGAAAATTTGCAAAACCTGACACAACTTGTTGGACATTGGCATTGTTGTTTTCTCAAGGTTGTAGCCTGCAGTAATAGGAGAGCTCACTCACTACTTTTATTTTTATTTTTTGTCAAAATTCTAATTTAATAATAGAGTAGCAGGACAATTGGGTTAACAGATGCTCAGATGTCTGGTCATATTTTAGGATTTTGCGTTCTATTTTTTTACACTGACTTTTTTTTTTCTCAGTGTAAAATTTTAAAAAGGCCTTTCCATTAAAAATGGTTTTTCTGAGGTTTCTGTTGAATATTTTAGCTCCACAGGTGTTCTTACCTTCATAGTGGGTGTGAAAACAGGTCAACAACTTATCTTTCAGTTTTAATCTCTCAAACTACGCAGGTGGCGATAACACCCGAGTTCTACCAAGTTCGAATGGCCTGCACTGGTTTTGTCACAACTCCTTTGTTCGTTAGTATTCAGCAGCTCCCGCAGTTGAAACCACGCCTAGCATGCTGCTGGCTAAAAGCTGTAGCATAACGTAGCAAACAGGAAGAGAGAACGTCTGCTGTTGCCATGCTCAACGAGGCAGGAAACAGTATACCTTGCTCTCATAGGCTAGTTTGTTAGCCAATCTGAGTCCAGCAAATTTGAATAATGAATATGAATGAGCTGCTGCCCGAAGCCTGACGGAAACAGCCGGGAACCAACTGAATTTTAATGCAGACAGATTAAAAGGTCTGTTAATCAGTGTTTCCTAACATTTATTAGATATAAAATGTTTCTTATTACTGGTTAATACTTAAGAAATAACCACAAAGTCCTGACATTTGTATGAAATGGCCTCTTTAAAAATGGCTCTTTGCTGTAGTCTAAATGTTCTAGGCCTTTACTTTGCATTCTCTCCTTACTTGTATATTGCATTTGCAAAGCACATAGTCTTGCGCCAAAGAGATACAGCACAACGTCACAGAGACTGTCGGTGAGCAATTGCTGATCCTGGGGAGTGATAAAGAAAGCTGGGCTGTCTGAAACCTGAAAAAAAGAGACTGGAGAGAGCCATGGAGCGCATAGACCAGGAAGGTCACCAGCTGCCAAAGAAGGACCAGACGGTCTCCAGAATGTTCTCAGCTCTTCCTCTATTTGCTGACACTAATGACATTGGGAGTCTGCAGTGTGGGAATATATCAGACGAAACACAAAGTGACATGTCTGACATAGAAAACTGCACTTTGACAATAGATGTATCAAAACAGGTGATTTTCAATCATAAAAAAGGAAAATAAACACATGACAGAAGGATCTTTGCTGTTATACCTGAATGCAGATTGAAGGTGGATTGATTAGAAGATATGCAAATGTGAAAATCCGCCGCACACCCTCGCTATCGCTACCTTTGCATATGGTCATTTTAAGGACGAGCTTATCTCTGGCAACGCGCTAATAGATTTATTTCCTTACAACCACTGACAATCATTTGCATTTGTTTGGAGTTACTCGACTAAAAGACACATTTCCTGAGCTATGAGTTTTATAGTACTTTGTTCTCATGTGAAGCTGGGTGATTTACTCTTACCACTCAGCGTTTTTCAGAACCATTGTTTCTGAATAATGTTTAACATTTGTCAGTTCTAATCTTTCACTCTATTCTTTCCGTGGGACTTGTCAGACTATTGGATCTAATTTTGCTTCTTTTCTAACAGATTTTCAGCAATGTTTAGTCACTTATTTATCTGCAGGCTTCCCCAGTCACATTTCTGGGCAGGTGCATGGCTGCCCATCCACAAATTACATCCAGGATAATTTCATATTGATTAATGCAGATGCGTTCCTCTTGGCTCTCACACTCTACCTGCAGTCTATTTGGTCTAAATTACTGGAGCTATTTTGCTGCACAAAGCCAGCCCTCTCCAATAAGGTGCTGGCTCATATGTCGACTGGGGCCCCCAAACTACCCCTCTGACTGCAGGAACCACTAAAGCTTTTAATTGCCTTCTGTGCAAATGGTCCTTATGCACTTGATAAAGTGTGTAGAAAGTCTGGCATGAGCTGGTGGAGACTTAGGGGAGTCTGTGTGCTTGCAGAGTATGTGTGAATGAAACAGAAAGTGTGTGCAAGAGATAGGAAAGAAGAAAAAAAACAAGAGAGTAAAACAAGTTTATAGATAGACTTAGTGATGGCTGCCTGGTAATTCTTATCCTTGATATTACAGCTTTTATGAGTGTGGTGTAAAAGTTCTCCTTTATGAGTGCAGTCACCACTCAGCAAAATGCTCAAATAGGCCTGTTTGTGGCCTGCAGGATTATTTCCCTCTGTGTACATTCACTACAGTGGAGTGGCTGATAACCCAGGGTAAAGCGATAAACAATCAAAGCGCAGCTTCAGTTGAAATGATTGCATTCTGTACCCTGCCCCAGAGATGGGGCCCATTATTAACGCTGGTCCTGTCCTGACAACGCTATTTTCTAGAAGGTAATTGCAGATTCAGATCTCTGAGAGGGCCTGACTGAGAGTAAATGCCACCTCTTTAATTACGGTCTCCTCCACGTCTCCTCTATTGAGCTGCGGAGATGTCTATCGCTCCATGGGGTCCTGGGGAAAATGACTCTAATGGGAAATGACCAGTGTCTGGGAAGCAGGCTCAGATTAGAAGCGACGTTTCTAATTGATGGCTAAAGAAATCCCCAGGCCGTATGACTGGGAAAAGTCACTTTGGAGCACATGTAATTGGAGTGATTGTAGTTCTAACAAGAATCAGTGGATAATCGCTCCTGATTTAAGCTGGTGACAACAAATTCACCAAGAAAAGCTGTAAAAACTCACAAAACCCAGAGACTGATTCAAGTAGACGGAAAAAAAAATCCTGAATCACATATTTTGTAGCGTTTTAAGTCGACATGGTGACACCTTGTGAATTTATTTCTACGTTGTTAGAAATGATAGCTTTACAAAGAAGCACATTTTCCTCTAATGTGTGGTGAACCAGAGCCTATTAATCATCCCCATGGAATTATCTTCCTGTTTGTAACACAATCACCCACCCAGGTTTTTTTTTTTTTCTTTTAGAAAGTTTCAAAAAAAAAAAAATCACATTTATTTATTTATTTATTTCGCAGGCGACGGACCCTAATCAAAAGCAGGTCTGTGTACTACTCGGAATCAAAGAGTGAAGGTTTTATCTCGTCTTGTTTGACACTGACAGCAGAATGAAGAGGCAAACACGGCAATCTTTAATCTTCTTTAATTAGATATCTTGGTAAGGGAGCTAACTTTATGTATCTCGTCTCCAGTTTTTGTTTCAGCCATGGTTTCGGAGACTTATATTGATATATAATGACTACATGTTATTCTTACGCGATATTGTTTTTAGGATCAAATGTTTTGCGATCAGATAATTGGCCAAAATAAAATGATTGTGTAGGTTTGTTGGAATGGGTGCGAAATCGCAAATTGTATCAAACAAAATTTGCATAATCATGATAACAATGAGCTGATGTCTTTCAAACTATTACTAGTGATACTGATATTTCATTTTTTTTTTTAATTTCTACCTTTACTTGTATTGCATGTGGAAATAAATTTTAATAAAAAAGGAAATACGTTCTGCATTAACATGCAAACAAGCCTGAAATGTGACATTTTCTGTGAGGTACAGCTGAGAGAAATGATCATATCTTTCCACAGAGTAAATTGAGCTTACAAGGTCAAGAAAATGTGTGTATACCAACATGATTTAAATTGGATATCATGCAACGTAAACACTTCTGCAGGTTTGTGAGATTTTAAAGCAACAGCTCTTACAGATACAACTTCAAAGTAAACAACAAAAATCACACTGTGTAACATTTTGATTTGACAACATTTAAATCAAACGTCCTTCTAGAACTGGACTTCTCCTCCACCAAACTCAAACTGCTTAATTTTGGGGGGTTCTACCAGCAGCTGGTACCATGTCACCACACCTTTCACAGTGTCTGCAGCTTGTTGTGTTGTGGATGTTCACTCTTGAATCCATCACTGCTTTCTGTCACCAGTAACAAATCTGCTGCGCTTTTTCGACTCTCCGTTCATTAGCTGACATTATGGTGCAGCGGGATCTCTGAGGTTCCCCAACTGGTGCAAAAAAGTCGAAATGACAAAATAATAACAACATCTGTCTTGTGTCCAGGGGTATTGACATGACATTACAGGTAGCAAATTGTTTGTGTTGTGAAGTGTGTCTGGATGATACCTCAAGCTTATCACTCTTACAACTCCTGAGTATGTCAGGGTTTGCAAGAGTTGATGGCTAATGTTTGGTAGGCAGACAAATATGTGATGCTGTGACTATTTTTGACAGAATGGATTTAATAAGAAACCCATCCATTATCTGGCTGCCTCAACAGTAACCTTTGCAAGACGTTTTTTTGTGAAAAAAAAAAAAAATCACCGGAGAGAAGAGACTTTCACTATCTGAGTTCAGTTTTTTTCCTCACTGCACAATGTTGAATCCTGAGTGCTATCTGAGCATCGTTAGCAGCTCTGTCAAGTTCTTTATTGGATTTGGGGAAGTTTACACTCCACTAACCACAGCTGAACCTGTTGTGTTGGATAGCATTACAATTGTCAAACATACACCTAAAGGCCTTTTCTTTTGCAGTGTTAAAAGTGAAATGTAGGTTTACATTTAAAAAAAAAAGTGAAGATAATGGAATATTAATACTGCTACATGCTAATCTTGTTTCTTTGGTCTGTGGATTAACCAACAAAATATGACCAAAAATATTACTTCTCTTTATTGTACTGTGTTACTTCTTTATTTTATTGTTAATTTTGGACCTAAAACTTGCTGGAAGCTGCTGACAGTGAAATGTTGAATTTGACGAGAGACTGTGTCACGTTAAGGGTCCTCTTCAATTCAGTGGGTCACGAATGAGAAACATCATTAAAGGCACCATGAAATCAACTCTGACCACACAGATTATGTGACATCTAGTTCTGCTGACGTTGTGATGTCTGCAACAGCAGTATTGCAGTGGTCTGAATCCAAGGACTAACAAGCTCTTCACTACAATACAAGCAGCTAATGGAACAAGTCTGCCCCATAAGCCAAAATCAGCTTTCAGCTGCCATCATATCAGAAAATTAAAAATAAAAATCAACATGGATGTGAGGTACAAAAACAGAGCAGAAAAAAATCCAGAGTGTGGAAGAGGTTTTATAAACAACTTAGCAACCAGCTTTAATGATGCCATCAGTATTTACCACACTGCTACACAGTTATGACTGTACAAGGCTGAAAACATGATTCACTCATTATTTCATGCATTATTTCCAAACTGAGGCTGTTTATAAATCTAAAACCTGTATAATATTAACTGTTTGTAACTTTTACACAGACACACTCTTCAAAATGACCTTTATTTAAATCTTTTTTTTTGTTTCCCTGCCACATTTTCAGTAGTTCCTTGTCATCATTCCATGGTTTTATCAATTTTCAAGAAGCACAACTTAAACATCTGATTGTTACTGTTATTATTACAAACTATCCCCTGACATAATATGGGATCTGAATTTAACAGTTACTCTTCCCATGGGTTCTGAAATTACCTCCCCCCTTAGTGTAAACCCTTCCATCTCTTCCAAAACTGTATGGACTCTCCCTCTCACATAAATATATATTAAAATTATTCTCCTTTTACCTGCTCTCAAAGGTCAGCATTCACATCTTATTCAGTGAGTATTTACTGACCCTGTCACCTACTTTGTTTTGTGTGTGGACAAATGAATTAAGATTCAAGGGCCTTGGTAATGGAAAAGTGTTTTAATTTCCCTCTGACATTAAGATGTTGTGCCTCATAGGCATTTTGTGGCACAGCGCTCAGCGCCTGCTCTCTGGCTCTGCCATTGCCCCCCATGTTCCACTTAAACACTTCAATCACAGCAAAAGATCAAAGGAGCTGTTAAACTAATCATGTGGAGACACAAGAGATGAAACTCCCCCTGTATTTGGTGCTTTTCCTATTAGTACCCCCACCACTTTCTCCCTTCTTGTGCTCTCTTCTTATAACCCTATTAACAAACAGTGTAAATCCAAAGAGGAGGTATGCTAGTTTCTGCAACATAACAAACAGTGATGCTAAAGAAGTGGGTGTGCAATCTGTTTGAGCAACATTACTGAACAAGGAGTAAAAAAAAAGCATCTGGGGAGTGTTCTGAAATGCTTAAGCAACAATAACATAACCATCATCATCCAGTTCATGTAAATGAATGTTTTATTACATTTTCAATTAAACTTTTGTATTTTTTACATTTAAAATATTAGACAAATAAACCCACAGACAATTATCATGAACAGAAAAAATACATTTCAACATGTCGCTCAACTTGTCTCAGATAGTAAACTGATTTTCTAAAAACAAAAGGAGGCTTTCCAAATGGAATTGATGGCTCTGCAGCTTTAAATTGAAACACTGAAGAAAAAAAAGGTAGTTTATGGTGGTCCTTAGGAGTCCCTGCTCCACCCTAACAACATCTCAGAACATCCCTCTATTATGTTTTACAAGCTCTCATAAAGCTTCTATATACTGAACCATAACTTGTTATCAAGCAGCTGAAAAATGCTCAATTTTAGAAGGAAAATAGGTCAAGGAGTGACCCTTCTCTTATTTTCTTGGAGTGGAACACAGTCTATATATATATATCACCAAGATCCTCAAATTTCAATTAATTAACTTGATTTCTGTCCAACAATTCTCATAAACTGCTGAGTGTTCTGCTGCATTAAATGAGGCAGGGCTTTGAATGCATCATTTCCCCGACCCTTCGCTTTCATTCACAGGACAGCAGGACGACATCTTCGAACATCGTGCTTCTTTTGAGAGCCTCATCAAACCCAGACGTATTCATTTGTGACCTATATACTGATATCGAGGGCCAACCCTCTAAAAATTCATTTTGCTTTAATGCAGAAATGTAATGTAGTGTAACAAAGGTTAATTTGACAGGTCTTTCTGTTTCAGTCACTAATTAAGTTGTTTCATTTTGGAGCCTAAAATAAGGCAAACAGTCAATGAATTTATGCTATTGCGGAAACAAATATCTGCAGCAGCACTGAAATGAAGCAATTAATGGGGAACAACAGAAACTCATTAGTTTAATGAGGAAATAACAAAATAGAAAAGCGCCAAGGGTGTTTTCATGCCATTGTCGGTTTGTTTGCTTTTACTGTTGATAAATGTGCTTGCATTAATGATATGGCCACATTTCCTCTTTGAATTTTAACTCTGCTATCATAATTGCAACATTCGCTCATTTATTGAATGGCGTGCAGATTAGATTAATTCATTCATAAATAATTGACATTGTCATCCAAATATTACATTTCCTTTTCCACGTGAAGGAGTTTGAGAACACTGTCTTTCATTCTAAGAAAAAAAAAGAACAAAATTAAAGAATAAAAAATAACAATTAAATGGCAAAAAGTAGTTAGAAGAAAAGGAGAAGTTTCGATCTGATTACAGAGGAGGGAAAGTGTCTTCTGACAAGGCACATAAACTCTTTGGAGCCCTGCTTTGAGTCTCCTTCTGCCAGTCCTTTCACAAGGAAGTTAATGATGCTGGCAAGAAGATGAATCACCTCAGACAGCACACAGAGCAGCACTGACAAGTGAGCACCGGCAAGTCTGACACCTGCAAGTACCAGAAGAAAGACTAATAGTCATGTCAGCTGCTACCTGTAGGAGCAGAGCTACATCTCTCTGTGCTGAAAGAAACTGTCCCCATGACTGTTTGAGAAAAGCAACCTGAGAGATGTGGATGACTGGACTATAACAAAACATGTCCAATGTGAGGAAATGTTGGATGGCTTCTATGACAACAACTTTGACTTTTTTTCTTTCTTTGATTTTGATGATACTAATTCCATTATGCAAACTCCATTTGAACATCTCAGTTTGTTGAAACAGTGTCTATTATTTTTTTAAGTCTTAGCACAGAGTTTGTGGAATCCGACTCTTGGAACCAATACTCATAC
This sequence comes from Pachypanchax playfairii, assembly GCA_006937955.1. Lineage (NCBI taxonomy): Eukaryota > Metazoa > Chordata > Actinopteri > Cyprinodontiformes > Aplocheilidae > Pachypanchax > Pachypanchax playfairii. Next base: position 6,798,952 of record SSNP01000002.1, on the reverse strand, counting down.
GGTTTGTGAGGTGAAAGCTCAAACCAGATGTTTTCAGATGTTGCTACATGTTTAGGACATGAGAGGAAGAGAAAACGAGTTTGTTTGGCTCATAACTAAACAGAAAATACAACAAAGTTAAGTATTTGATGGGATAAAATGAATTCAATCCAATAAATAAAATAAAATAAAAAAATAAATAAATAAATAAAATCAATCCAATTTTTTCACACTCTATCATTATGTAAGACATTTTTAATTGACATTCATGATGTTACATGTTCTGCACCAATAAAAATATGAGGAAAATGTTGAAAATGTAAACAGTTAAGGAATACAAAAAGCTATAAACATTTTTGAAGCATTAATGGAAAGCAATATGCAGCCCGGATATAATAAAAACTAATGCAAATGTTGGATAGATGAGTTTTGAAAGCTGCCTCAGATGATTTCAGGGAAGATATTGCAGAAGCTGATCTTGCTGTTTCTTGTATGTAGAAACAAAATGACTCAAAAATCCAATATGCAGTATATTTTACTTAGTAGCTCAGGAACGATGTTGCAGGACTGGATTAAAATTTAAGAAAAGGAAAAGCAAATTCAAAACAGTCAATCAGGTGCAGGAGAGTCAATCAATCATAACAAATTTGGTAAGGAATCACAGTTACAAAAAAAAACAAACAAAAAAAAAACAAGTAAGCATTCCATCCTTTATGAAATGTTAAAACAACATTTAAAATGTAATGTGTCTGAGTATTTTTTATAATGTTAAAAAATGCTGGGTCTTTCTGTTCTTAGTTGAACATAAATTTAAAGATAAATTATGTTGACCTATTTATAGGTAAACAAAACAGAAACAAATCGATGTTGAAGGCTGAAAGTGAAATTATGCTAAATTTAAGAACAACAGGGAAATCCCAAAACATGATGGAAACATTAAATATGGAATATTCAACAACTTCATAAAAAGCTATATTTAAAACAAAAAATACTTTCACTGGGCATTTAGAGGGGTGCAGAATAAAAGTACAGCCTTTCCTTAAAAAAAAAATATTTGAATTATATAAAATATTGATTTTGATAGGCATTATGTTTACATCTACCAGCCAATAGCTGCCCCATTGCATGTTGCCTAATACAGTAAACATTCCCAGGCTGTGGAAAGTCTGCAAGTCAAACAGCTGCTTCAGAGCCCCAGAGATTTTGTTATTCTGCTCAGAAGAGGAGTGACCAGAGAAGATCAAAAACCAGAGTGAGTTTAGGTGAAGCCTAAACAGATGAACCCAAATAAAATATTTTACGGCACAAAAACATGCGGAAATGTTGAACCTAGTTCTGTTGTTGAAACTACAACATCCAGACACTAGATGTCACTATGGTGTTCATGTTCCATATTTAACCTTTTACACAGATTCACAGACAAAATATGTAGACTAGCTAAAAAAACCTGAAGCTATTGATCCTCATCCACACACACGAACAGAAATTAAAACACACAAAAATACAGTTTCATGAAAATGTTTTGACAGCTGTGATAAAATATAATAAAATTAGTTTTTAAAACATTTAACTGTTGGAGACGTTGCTGCTTTAATGATGGTCATCAACATCAACATTGACTCCTTGGGAGTTCTGGTGTCAGGAATTTGTGGAAGTTTTCAAATAAAATACTGAGACTCAAACTTGACTCAACCACTATAATCATGAAAGAGCTTGTCTCTGAAACGCCACCGTTTTCTCAGTCTGGGATATCGTCACAGCTAAAAATCACAGTGTTAATGAGAAATTCCTCTGTGTATCATCTTTTAAACGCGAGCCATTATCAAAAGCAGTAAAACAAATGTGACAGCCAAGAGATCGTCCTTTCTCCCCGGACCCTCGTAAAGTCCCCACAGGGATGGTGTGATGAACGATTCAAGGCCAGCTCTGGCCCAGGGATGCTCCACTGAACCATGCTTTGATCTATCATCTGGCTTTTCCTTATTAATGATGAGGTCACAACGTTGAGGGTCACGGCATTGCTGATAAAAGTGCAAAGCCTGCTATTTGTTACGAGCCCAACTTGACTGATCATAACTCTTTTGATGAAAGGGGACAAGACTTCACACCCTCATGCTGTCACTCCATGGACAGGCTTGTGTTCCTCATAATATACTGTCATTTCAGGCTCACAGTGAATGAACCCTATCATAGACAATGTAGAACTAAATGAAGTGATTGTTATCACTAATAGGACAATTGTTACGGTCTTTTGGGAACAGTTTGTGACTCCAGTCCTGTCGATGAATACAAGTACATACTGTATGTTCCAGTAACAGTGATCTGAGCCAAAGAGGATGACTGAAGGCTCAGAAACCAGTCATAAGGTAGGGATGTTTTAAATATGGCAACAAAAGCACAGACACTCTATACACTTTGGTGTTTTGAAGACAAATTTAGCTATTTATATCCTGTTTATATATTGTACATTATGCTGAACTTGTCATGTAGCCAAACCAACAATATCTCATATATAATAAAGAAATGTCTGACATTTCTGAACAGAAACTGATTTGATTTAAATAAAGCATAAAATAAAATCAATGTTAATCATACAGCCTATATACGTCTTATTGCTACAATTTGTTTTTTTTAAATATTTCCATGTGGGTGCAGGGGATGGTTGGCTGAGGTGTGGGTAGGGCTAAGAGATGGATACAATCACAATACATCAAACCTGTTAGAGTTTTTTTCTGTAGTAAAACCTTTAAATTGTTCATTTATAAGGTCATATATTAGTTTACCACAGGAGGGTCCAACTCCAGGCCTCGAAGTCCACAATCATGCATGTTTTAGGCGTTTCTCTGCTTCATCACACCTCATTCAAAAGAAACAGGTTGTTCTGCAGGACTTGTTGACATGTTGGGGATTTGAATCAGGTGAGATGAAGCAGGGAAACATCTAAGACATGCAGGATAGTGGCCCTCGAGGCCTGGCGTTGCCCACCCCTGGTTTACAGTATATAAAAATAGCTTTATATTGATTTCTATATAACAAATGATTTATCCTTGTTCTTTTTTTGAATTAAAAACTAACATCTTTATGGCCTAAAACATTAACTTTCTTTGTTAAAGCTAGTTTTGTCCTTTTAAGATTTTGCATGTTGGGAATTCTCACGCTCATCAGTAACATTTATGTCCATGTAGCTATTAATGTTTTTTATCTTAAAATATTCAAAATAACTTCTAATGATGGACAGTATCAGAAGTCCACCTGCCAAAATACAGAAAAGTCATTGAGATTTTTTCAAATGTTCATGTGACGATAAGCTCCAGAAAGACGCACGCTGCAATGACTCCTTATAACAGAATAATTGAATAGTTAAAAAACAAACAGATGTCGACAATGCAGTTTTGATTAAAAATACACGTAACATAGCTTAATGAGGAAAATTAAGAAACCATTTGTTTTTAAAAGGCTGTGAGTGTGTGTTAAAAGCCTGGTGCACCTGTATGTCTCCCTCCTCTTCCTGCATCAGTAACAAGAATCCTCTGAGGACTTTTAGTAAATGTCAACACTGACAAGAAAATAATGCTTTACCAAAGTATGCTGAGAACAGTGCAAGCTTTCAATAAACAGCAATATTATAGTAGTTTTGCAAGTTGATTAAATGAATGTATATTCAGTCTTTCATGACTGAATTACAAAACATTCACTCCTTGATGTCTGTCATAAAACTGTAGTTTATAATAACAATTATTTGTTTGTATTTCTGCAGGCATTCAAGCTTTTCTGAAGGCACATGCAAGATAAAGTACATGCCTATCTATTTTATAATTCTCTTAGGCTCTCAGTCTGCATATAAACTTCTAATGTTTTATGAAAATGTTTCCAGTTGGATCAGTGAGAACCTTGGACATGAGCCATATGCATTAAAAGGTGTTTCTTCACCCATTTTCTGTATTTCCCATCTTACAGTTTAATCTTCAAACATATTAAACTTTCACATCAGATTTCCCACAAACTGCAACCTATTGCTTCACCCTCAGGGATCCATTGGGGTTCATTGAATGAATCTCAAACATCAGAGAAATCACTGTCCTGCTTGAGTGGCATTTCTCTTTCCACTTTCTGTCTCGCAGCCTTGTTCCGCTTCATTTGAGCCAACATTCAGCCAAAGAATGATCAGCTCTGCCAAAGGAGTCTTCTCAGACTTTTTTTTTGTGGGTGTATGTACATCCTGGGCTCCTTTGTATTCATTAGCAGGCTAGTCACAACGGTGCAATGGAGCGTATCCTCTCAAGGGCCTGCAGGGACTATCAGTTGAGTGACGGAGACAGATCGCAGGTGGACCAGCAAAAAGACCTGCCATAGATTAACTCGTCTGCCAGCAGGGGGACTCCATGGCACCATTTGTTTTCAGCTCAAGAGATACTTTTTCTAATTAACCTTTAAGAGCATTGCTTAATTGTTGTTGAGGAAAACCGGACTTATATCTGAGCGTTAATAAAAAAGAAATGTCTTCTAGAAGATTCCTTGAACTCTAAGTCATGGCTTGCAGGTCAGAAGCTTACACTTATCCCATAAAATATCAACCAACTGCAAAATGTCATCTTGGTTTTGCTCCAAAATTAAAAAAAGAAGTATTGATCGAGTAGCATTCATAGACCCCAGACACTCAGACATAACAAATCCAGATCATTGATATTTATTCCTACCCAGCATTGGTATCAGGAGCACTCTCTTGAAAAATAATTACTGGATAACTGCAACCTAGAGCTGAAGAGGAGTTTAAAAAAATTGCACCATTTTGTCACAAAATATAAAAGATAAATATATTTATTCTTATTCTTTTTCACTTGCATACGATGCAACGAGCTGTCACTTCTCCAAAGTCAGAGCTTTGTGGGTAAACACACCAAGAGGAGTTTTTGTAAAATTCAAAGAACTATTACAGCTTTTTACTTTTTGTGTCAACACTACCAATCATATAGATATTGGACTGGAACCTTGAGTTCAGACCGATACAAAGGACCATCGCCTAATGTAAATGAATGATACATCATCCTGAATAAAAAATAAAAACATACCTCAGATTTTTTTTTACGTGTCGACTCTTATTGATTTATACCTTGTCATCTGTTTTAATAAGCCTCATACTTTTTAATAATATTGGCAGCTTTCTGTGGTCCATGATCATTGTGGATCATTGTGGATCATTGTGGACCCCTGAAGGGGTCAGCAAAATACAAAAGCTACAAATGGTTAAACAAAGATTATATGTATGTATATTATATGAATATATTTATGATATAGACAAAAAAAAAAAAACAGTTTTCCTAATTTTTTTGTTTACTCATAAACTAAAGACATTCAGATTAACATTAGACAAATACTTTGTAATAATCACTTTGTAGGTGAAAGTAAACATTGTTTCAATGGTACCAACACATTTTGGCTGTATCTATATTTCCAGCTGTGAGATTATTTCTCCTGTGTGTTAATATCTGGTCTTGGTAAACACACATACAGCTGTTTCCATGATATGTTCATATGTCACAGCAGTAGAAGAAAGCTGAACATACTTCTAGTGCAACGTACAGTAGAACTACTTCTACAGTAATACACCTTTCCAGTGCCATCGTTATGTACATGATTTATCTCATTTGGCTCGGCAGAATATTCCAAAACAACAACAAAAAACACTGAATAAATAAATGAGACAAACTTTATTTTCTCAAATCACCACAGTCAGTTTATAGCAGGGTCTGAAAGTTTGAGTTTATCTCTAACATCTAACGAAGGGAACTCAGGACATTCAGTGTCAAACTTCTTATTAACCATCACATGTTGCCCCGACGGCAAGACACAGCCTCCTCTCCAAATAAATCTGAAATGGCTATCCCAGGAAGATTTCCCCAAGCCTCGAGACACTCAAGTTATAGATTAAAAATGTGTAATTCCATAGCCATCTGGCTTGAGAAAAAGCAATGTATGAGCAGTGTGGATGCCAGCCTGACGTCGCATCTTGGAATGGACTATTGCTTTCCAAATTACTCGAGGCTGTGTCCCTCCCCGTGTATTTGTGCAGTGGCATTAGCTTGTTTTCTGTCCGCCCTGCCCGCTTCACAAAGTTTAAAAAGTAATCTTTTTTCTCAGAGCATGGCTGTTTTTGATAAGGAATCTAAACTGGGTCAAGGACTCGGAGTGAAGTCATTGAACAGTAATTAAAGCTCCAGCCGATGCTACAGTTCAGAATGTCTCCTCCACGAGCTTTGAGATAGAAATCCATTCAAGGATTTGGAGAGCTTTTGTTTCTCTCTTCTCATGAGTAAAATGATTTTACTCCTTTCTTTTTTTCTTTTTTTTCCCCGGCAAACTGGGTAATTAAGTGAGCAGAGTTAGTATCGAACCACTGGAGGGAGAAGTTCTGCCTGATCATTCATTCAAAAGAGTGACTATGTGCTAAAAAACATTTTGAGGGGCTACAATCAGCAGAGGAATAGTTCTTTATAAGGATGATAAGAGGTGACTTTTTTGTTGTCATATTGAAAATAAGTTCCATTAACATGTTCCGATGAAAGGTAGTTAAATAAAAGACTGATTCAGAGTTAATAAGTATTTTGTGACTTGCACACCAGAAAGCAAAAGAAACTAGTCAAACACTTTTTTTTTTCCATTTCTGTATGTTGCTCATTTTCTTTGTAATCCCTATTAATTCAGTGCTTTATTGAAATCTGGCAATTATATTTGACTTAATTTGACTCTGCCTTTATATAATTAAATTACTAAGAGAGATACTTCTGCAGAAATTACATTTTGAAGACTGCCTTTGTGACATGGTTCAGTCCCGAACCCGATGACTGTAAAGAACTTCAGAAAATCAGCAAAGAAAAACACAATAAAGAAATAAACATAAGGATATCCCAAACTAGAGAACAATATATGAACTAATATTCTCACCAATGGGACCACCATTGCTTTGTGAAATCCATAATCCTTCTCTGAAAGAAGACGATATTTGGCAGCCACCTCAATCTACTGTAACAATGTGCCTGTGGTCCTTTGCTTCTTTAAGAGAGCCACTGGCTGAGTATTTGAAGTTTTTAATCTGGAACTCCAGAGACTAAGGTCACCTTTCACTATCCCCCCTCTCTCCTTTTTTATTTGCTCCTGCTTAGTTCTGGCAACCCTGCTATTTCACACACTATTAAAAGAAATCTGCTAATGCAAGGAGCGAGGTCCTTGGCTTGTGGAATGGAAAATGATGGCATTTTTGAATTCTGTCTCTCTTTAAAAGACCCTGGGCATCTTGTGCTGGGTTTATGACCCTAAGATTAGTCACTTTTTGGAGCTGGATGTACTGCCGTGGGCTATTTCTGCCAGAAACTGATTTTCATATTGATGTGCGATGTTGAACCCTCTCCAGTCCGCATATTGGCTCATGCATCACCTGGACTCTGCAGCTGTCAAGCCTCAGTGATAGCAAGTGAAGCAGACAATTTCTCTTTTAATAAATAAACAAGTGCTGTACTGCAAGTAAATATATTTCAAACGCTCGGAGCTACGTCCTGCACATTTCATTACCATTAACATTGCATGATGTTCAATCTCAATTTTATCCAGATTTCCGGTTGGAAAGCGTAGATACTTGTTACTTTGTTACAAATGTGATAAAAGAGCTCGCTAATAATTAACTTCATAAGACAGTTTGTTTTGATTCGCCAGCATTTTGTAGCTGGCTGTCTTTATCTCAAGTGTGCACATTTGCTTTTCTCCATTTAGACTTTTCAAACACCAGAAAGGAAAAAAATAAATATAATTTTGCAAATGTAAACTGTTTATTCAGGGCCACTTGTTCTGCCTCATGTGTACAGTAAGAAAAAAAAGCCTCTATGTGAACAAACAAGCTTGGATAATGGATAATAAAAAAAAATGTATATTTTTAAATGCTGTTTTATTTAAACCTTCTAAAAGTAAAGGGGGGAAAGAGCAATTGGGGAATTACATGAATCAGAGCTTTGCATGCATTACAGGGTAGAAGACTAAAGTGAGATTATCCAAGGCCAGATGTGTCTCTCTCCGAGGGAAAGAAAAAAATAAAACATGCAGTCCGTTAAGAAGCAGCCACATCCTGCCGCCGCTGTTAAGCGTCAAGCAGTGGGGCGTCGCCGGTCGGCTGTCTGGAGCATCACGCCGTCTGTCTCTGAAAGTGTAAGATTTCAGGTTTAGAAAGCGCCAGTCTTTTAATGTTGTCAACACATCATCCATCATACTTTAGACAAACCTTTTCTGAGTTGACTGACTGACGGTAATGCAGCATTAGCTTCTGTTTGTTAGGAGGCAGGTGTCATGCCTGTTTATACATTTCAGAGAGAAGAAAATATGGACTTTAGATTTGTAACTGACTTGTAGAACTATTTTCCAGTGAGAAAAAAAATAATAAAAAGTTTGCTCAAAGTACAGCATAAAGAAAGTTAGATATTACCCTGTATTTGTAATATCACCATCCTTTATTTTTTTATATCAGCGTAATTGTAAAGTGCATGTTTTTTGATAAGGATTTCAAGGCTGCAGTTCATGAGCTATGACTCCGCAGTAGATAAACCAGCATGCTTCTCTAGGTACAGAATTGCATTTTATTGAGCTGGGGCTTGTCAGCATTTTTGGTGAGCTGGTAAAATATAATTGTGTCATCCTTTATAAAGCAGTGTTGGGTTGACAGCACCCAGAGAAGCTTCATTACTCTGCTTTTTATTGGGGTGTGAAGAAGGAACATTCTGTTGGTGATGAATAACGTCTCTCTCGCATGAAGTCAAGGTAAAACACACTCACTATGGTGGTGTGGCTCCGACGCGTTTGTATGGATCATCTACAATGAAATCAATTCAGCTGAAGAATTAGCACCGGTTGCTGTAAAGGTTTTTATCTGATGTCCGTCAATACATTTATGGATTAGCAAGCTAAATCGAATTCTAAGTGAATAAAGAAAAAAAATTGCAAAGTGAGGTTGTGACAAATGTTTTAAGGTTGTGAGCAACATTTATCAATTTTCCAGAATTTTCTATTTGCTTAATTGTTGTATCTCAAAGCTAAAAGCCTGCGGAGACAAACCCCAAACTCATCTTGTCTCTCTTAGAACTGGATTACCTTTAGAGTGTCTAGCTTCCAAATAAGACGGCAAATCCCTCCATTCACCTTTTCTGTGATTTATAAAGTTCAACAGTTATTGTTGTTCTGTTTTCTCTCTAGGAAATCCCACAGTGGCTGTAAACAACCTTTTTATGGATTGAAAACTAAACTGTCAGACAATTTAGCCGAAGATTTCATTAGAGCTGCTCTGCTACGAAATACCGGCACGGTGAAATAAAAATATAAGGACCCGCAGATCTTGATGGTGAGTTATTAAGGTTGGAAAGGGGTCGCTCCAGGGACTCACACTTTAAATAGAGCTCCAAAGTTTCCAATTTCATTTCCTATGCACAATCAAGCACACACCCAGGAGAGGGGGGATATTTAAGATCCACTGAATGAATTTGAAGCAGGCATTTAGTAACAGCAAAAAAAGAGGAAATGCAAGATGATTAATGCAATGAAGTCTAATAAAACCAAAGAAGATCTGCTGGGAAATGTAAATGTCTATTTTTTTTTCTTCTTATGACAGGGATTAAGCACAAATATCCCTGGCTGGCATTAACTTCTTGCATGATTGCTCTGTTTCAAGATTTTTGTTTAAGTCCCGTATCTCTTCAGTTTCGTTGCTGCAGGAAAGGTAGACATCATCCTCACAAATAACAGTAATAAGACAGAGTTGATATCATCTGCAGGGCTTGAATGATAAGGCTTTTTAAAGGCCTTTCAACGCTTACTTTCAGAACGACAAAATTCCATTTTTTTTCTTTTATTACAGAAGTGATGCAATAATTTATTTATGTTTCCACAATCTTAAAATTCATAACAACATTACTAAACCTGTAAACATCACCTAATACCTGAGCAACTCTTTCAGACAAATGAACTCAAAAATGCAGCTATTATTAAGTTTAATGAGGAAAAGCACAACAATAAAATTTGGCCTACATTTAAAAATAAAAGCTCCGCTGATATGAGTTATCACACCAACCTTATTGAAATGAAACCTTCACAAGCAAACAACTTAGACAGAAGCATTTTTCTACATGCCAGAGCATAAAATAAGCACAGCCTCAAACACCGAACCATAAGAGAAGTGTTTAGTGAGAAGAAACGTCACTAAGTGTAATTATAAGAAGATCTTGCCCTCGGAAACTCTCCCAGTTGACTAAGTGAAAAAGTGACAGCAAGTTCTTTTTATCTCCCAAGTAAATATTGGCTTAAAAGAGCATCGCTTAGAGTCAATATCACGTTATTGCTGAAAATTGTTATCACAGTTTGTCAGGCACATAAAAAAATTCTTCTGAAGTATCCTTTTTTTTTTCATTATTATTTTTCATGAACTCTGTCTTTCAATAGGAAGTTCTACATTTGTAGCAATAAAGCGAACAAAAAAAAAATGCTTTATGAATTGACCAAACATGCTGTGTTGTTTGAAACTGATCAAAGTTTACAATGAAAACACCCAGTTAGAACTTTTTTTTTTTTTAAAGTCTCTCTCACATGGTTGGCATGTAGAATAAGTTCAGTGTTATTCTGTATTGTGTCACTTGAATCCCTTAATTACAGAGAAAAACAAAAGAAAACCTGATTCAGATTCATAATGAGTCACTCTGTTCTTCCACTTTTGATTTGTCGTTATTTGATTTAAACCTTTAAGTTCATGGGTTTTGCTGAATTCATCCTAAGTGAGAGTAAAACTGATGACTAACACAAGAGTCAATATTCAAATTTCCATATTCTGCTATCCTCAGACTTGTGGTGGACAGATGCTATATAACAGCAGCTGCTAAACGAGACTAATTCTCCTCAGTAAAATATACCATGGGGGCTGACCATTTACAGGACTGGTATCAGAGCTATATTTCAAGGCCAGGCTGCAGCCTCTGCCCATTAAAGTGTGTCTGATGTATTTTAGGACCAGTTTATGTCCTGCTCTGATCTCAGAGAGGGATACACACTGATGGAGGGTGTTTCTAACTCTCTATAAAGTGATGAATAGGTACAAAAGATCATATCAAAAAAAGATAAACATTCAAGAAATCTGAGTGTATATAATTTAAAAACATCAAATTATCACCATTGTTTAGGTATAATTGGAATTTAGCTATTGGCACCATATAATAGTTGTGAGACTTTGGTCTATTTCTTAAACAGGCACCTTACATTTCTTGTAAGCTTTTGAATTTTTGTCAAACATTTTATAATGAGAGATTTGCGCAAAAAGGAGATTGTTATACATCAAAATCACTTGCACAATTCAATATTTCATATTACATGGCAAAAAAAAAATCACTGCTTTATGTTAAAATTGTGTATATTTTCCCTTTTAGGTAAAAAACCGTTTCATTCTGACGTATTCAGAGAAAAAAAATCTATAGGCTTGAAAGAAATAAAGCCTCTTTGTTGCATTTACTTGCAGCACAGACAAGAAACATGTTACAGAGACAAGTTTATCTGTAGCCCTTAGAAATAAATAGAGAACATGGTTAATATTGGACAAAGAATAAACAGTCTGTGTCAGAAAAAGGATGTCCAAACCAGTTTATGACTGATAATAATACAGAGTGCATGTCCTGCTTCTTTTTAGCAGAGTGAAGTTATACTGAGCCAGAGGTTAGACATGCAACTCTCATCACCAGCCAGATGCTTACAAGGAAACGTTTTCCTGCAAAAAGAACGACAAAAAAATCTGTTTCACCTGGATAATTTTAACAACCATGTTAAAGTGTTGCTTCTACAGCTGCAGCATCTAAAATGTTCGCAGTTGTGGGTGAATGTTTATGTATTCTGCATTTAAAGCAGTTTTTATTGCATTGTCTGCATTACATTAAACCAATAAGGTTCATATGCTAGGAATGTACTTTAGATTCTCTTGGGAGACGTGGCGTGTCATGATGGTAGCAGCTAATAGGCAGGTAACGCAGAGTAAATGAATACAATATCCAGCTAACAGGGTAACAATGTCCAGCTGTTCAGTACTTCAAAACACAATCGATCACCCAGCAAACAAGATGATTTGAAAACAAATTCTTTGTATTTATCTGGTGGAGAACTTTTTTTGTGATAAGACACCGAAAGGTACGTGAAGTAAATAAAAGCATTATCCATAAATGGCGTACTGAGGTTGATTATCTCGGTGACTAATGCTCTGTCACTCTGTAGTATGAGAAAGCCCAGTGAGGACCCCCGGTAATGGAGCCTGAGCAGGTGTTGAAAGCTCGCTGACATCAAGGGGGAGTGCACTGACAAGAATTTCTGATGAATTTCAATTACTGATCTATTAAAGCTAATGAGCTAAATGGGCAACCAGAATGCATTTGCCTGACAGCTTGAGATGAGACCTCAAGTTTTGCTTTTTTCCTTTCGTTTTTGCGTGTGCAGCCTGAGCAGATAACATGGTGTTAGGTATGTGTCAGTTTTAGCTTGATGTATAAAAATCCACTCATATGGGGTCAAATTAATAGCTGCATGTAAGAGATGCTGCGCAGAAGGGTTAGTGATTACGCTTCTACCTGTCATATCTAAATATGATGTCAGTGTGCCATCTGCTGGAAGGAGTACAACAGGGTGCAGACGGAGGAACCTTAAGAATCGTCAGGCATCTGGTGTCATCTGTTGGCCATCTAATGAACAGCGCTCTGGAGAAATTCTTCCGTTACAAGCTTTTTATCACTGATCCTGCTCTTTTTAAATTATAACATGTCTATATGTTAATAATATTCCAGTCAATTTGCCATATGTGGTTGTTTATTTTTATTATTTTGCACATTACAGCACAGAGTTACACACTTAGCTTCAGTTTAACAACATTTCAAGTGTTGAGGTCTTCTGGAAATTGAGATTTCTTTAGTGGCTAGATGTTCTTCTATATTTTTCTGACAGTTTCCAGCAATTCATTAGCACTTTCTACATTTTGTAGCCTGCTGATGAAGATAAATTTACACAGTTTTAATTCAGATTAAAATACCTCAGCAATGAAACAATAAAAATTCACTGTAGACTTTCTCTGTGAATATATAACTGGTGTTAATTAAATTCAAAATAACAGAACCTGGTGTGAAATTATTACAGGTCCTTTTTTTAATCACTTTCAACCAAGTTCACACAGCCCACTGTGTTTCTGGTGGAGATGGAAGCACTGGTTACTGCTGCAATAACGATGACATCATTGTTATTCCAATCAACACAACAGTTATAATAAATCAATTAATAATTTCTGCAATGGGAGTTAAAAACAAGTGAAAACTATACTCCAACTTTTAATTACCCAAACATTATCACTTCTTCATTTCAGTAAACAACAACAAAGATGTTTGCAATCATTTGTGTTTGCTTCTCTAACCTGACCCTCTTCGCCACTTCACAGACTTTTTTTGGCAAATGTACTAACGCTTTGTCCCATCATCATCCTCACAAAAAGCCCTATTACACACATGCTAAAGATTGCATGTGAGATGTGTGCTTTCTAATGGAAATGCTTTGAAGTTTCACCCGAGTAACGCACACAGGAGAGAAGACATCACGCACAAAGTGGAAACACAATGTTTTGTTTACTGCATTACAGACGAGGCTGCTAACTTATCTGTAATGACGATTGCTTTTGCTTTGATATCAGTAAAGCATTTGAATGTTTTAGGAACATCAATGAAGGATGAAAAAGTAATTTAAGACCAGAATAAAAAATAGAACTACGTAAAAACATTATCAAGATGCACAATGACATTTATCTACTCTATTTCCCCATGGACTCATTCACAGTTGTCACTTTGGATTGGGAGATGACGGGAAGCTCGCTTCTGGCATTATAATGTACATTTGGTATTCTGCCATAATGCCCCCTTGATAGCCACTTGTGAGATTTTAATCAAATTTTATGTAAGATTTTACTTTACTTCACAATAGATTAATCAGTTTGGCTTCTGACAGGGATTTTCAGGTTGATGTTTAAACATTGCGATGAAATGCTGCTTAAGTTGTAAAGAAGCCCACGTATAAACATTTCTTTTAAACCAAAACGGATCTTATACACACAAAAGCAAAAAGCACTAACTTGATGGAAGTCATGTGTTTACCTGAGAGACTGATCCACTTTAGCTGAAATGGAATCCTGGTTGGACATTCCACTGAACTCCAGGCCTCACAAGTTTATTGGACCCGATGCATAAAACACTCTAATCAGTAATATCCTTAAACGTGGTATTATGTGGGACATTTGATTATAAAAATCGTATTAACCCCCCCCCCAAAAAAAAACAGTCCAGCAAAATATTACAAATTTAATGAATGTCACATTTTTTAAATTGTAACGTGTATTATTTCTTAAATTTATTTAAAATACACAATCAGTACTGTCAATATAAAAGCAGGATTTTTTTTTTTTATTACTTTCAATCAACATTAAAGGATAATAATAAAGGTCATCACTCCAAATATCAAATCATGTCTTTTAAAATTGCCCCGATTGGATGAGACTAGAATCAATAAAACAATTATTCATTTTTATAAGAGTATTGCTTTAGATTTTCAACCAAAGATTTAGAAACGGGCTTTTTTAATGTTAATTTAGCAAAATTACTTGTTTCCTCGTTCCTCTTTAGAACCAGAATTTTGAAAGCAAAACTGTAAAAGAGTTAAAAAATCTTTTATGACGTTATTTATTATAAAGGATTTCTTAAAAAAAAAAAAAAAAACTTAAATTTTAATGTAAAGCTCCTAAGCATGTTCTAAAAAAAAACAAAACAACAACAATAAATCAAAGACATAAGGCAGTTGGATATTTATGTACTGGTATATTTAATTTTCTCAAAACAGAAATGTGCATGCAGCCAGTATTTAATCATACGATATTCATTGAATCGTTGAGGTCAACATGTAGAATGCCTGATTTTAATAGTTTAATCAAAATCAGAAATTCTTAAGCATGGACAAGAATGCCGGTCAGGTTACTGTTGGCGAAAACTTTGCCATCTTTTTCAGTGCTGCACTTGTTCCTGAGTAGGTCTAAAATTCCTGCTCTGATCTCCGGGGTGAAAGATTCACTGAAGCGGTCTGTTCCCGTCATGAAGCTCAGCAGACGCTCTCCAGTTACGCTGCTTGGATTGAAGCACTCAGTGATGTCAAAGCTGTTGGGAATTGGATGTTCCTCAAATTTAAGACCCAGACTCTTAAGGCTGGCAACAACCTCTCCTGATGAGCGGTATTCTTGGATACTGCCAACACACAGCTCCTTCTTATATGTCTTCCACAGGATGTCCCAGCCACTGTTGGCTAAAAGTAAAAAAAATACAAAAATAAAAGCCAGCGAACAACTATAAATCCACCATGATACTTCTAATGTGGAGACATCATTAAAGTGCTTACCTGATTCAACGATGATCATGAGCCTGCCATTATTTTTCAGAAGGCCATGGAAGAACTTGATACTTTCAGTCATATTATTCACATAGTAGATCATCTGTTAAAGAGAGACTTAAGATTGACTATGAAGATTGACTATATGTTTATTATTTTAGATTTCATTTACAGTTTAAGACTCTAATCTGAAGATTCCTGAAAAAAGAAGTTATAGTCTAAACTAGACAACAGATCGTGAGTGAATTCAGGTGGAAATAGTTTTTCACTGAAAAAAAAAAAACATGTTAAATTCAGAGGTCAAAAAGAAATTTGTATTTGTTAGGTTATAAATTAAAAAAAGAGACAGATTCACTATCATGTCCTTCAGAGAAAATATTCACACATATCACAATTCAAATTTTGTGCAAAAGACGAGAAGATAATCAAACCTGCAGCAGTTACCTGAATCATGTGGATAAAGTCAAATTTTTTGATGTCTCCTTTTGCTTTTACTTGCTTCTCATAGTCCTCACTAGTCATGACATGCCAAGAAAATGAGATCTTCTGAAGCCCTGCAGTCTTTGCAACCAGAGCTAAATATAAATATGATAACAAACAGTAAGTAGTGTGCATACAATGTATCTAAATGTTTAATTTAACAAGCTCTACACCAATATTACTGGCAGATGCAATGACAAAAATAAATAATATAATAAGACTATCTTAAATTGTTATGTATATATGTGTGTTTCACTAAAAAGAGCAGTTTAAACACTAAAAAAAATCACCTTTGAAGTTGTCTGTGAGCTCTTTGCTGCCCTCCACAATGTCAGCGGTTGTGGGAACAGCAGGGAACACCGACTGCAGCAGGGAGAGCATCTGTACATCCATTTCACCTGCAGGCCATCAAGTTAAAACATTTTAAAAGCATTAATCTGTTCAGTTCGGCTAAATTTAATTCACCTTCACTCTATGACATCACCTACAGCTTGTTGCAGCAGTTTGGATTGTGTATTTTTTTTCTAACTCTTTCAAATTTTCTCTCGTGTTTTCTTCCAATAAGAAACTGATTTAGATCTTTCCATGCTGGTCTGGATGTCGTGTTGCCTAAATGTTTCTGCTTGTACTTCTAGCACTTTTTAACATCTGTTATGATGAGTAATCACGCCAGTGGGGGAGCTGTTTACACGCTAGAGCAGGTGAAGGAATTTTCCAGAGTCCAATTAATGCAGGAAAAAAAAAATCCAACTCCTAATTCATGACAAATTGAAGAGGATGCCTTTGGAATGTAGAGTGGGAACAAATAAAGCAGAATGATATTAGGGAATATACGATTTTATGGTGAAGATCAAAGGGTGAATATCTTAATTAAAGAGTTAGGAATTAAAGTAAAGGAATGATGGAATGTTAGCCATGTATTTTCATTTCTTTACAGTTATTTTTAGCCTCTGCTAGTGGTGCAGGTGATGTCATCTGATATTTTCTGGTCAGGCTAAAAATGCAACAACTTAACTCATTTCACTTGTGAGGATTTCAGACATTGTTTGTCTGTCTGTTACGCAATAAACTCTGTTCAACGTTTGCTCTATTTTCTTATCATTTGCATCACAAATAAAGTCATTGATCGTGTCCTTGAGCTGTAACCTGAGAGGATTTGGACCAACATGGATCTGCATTGAGCTTTTTAACTACATCAGCTCTGACTGTTCAGGTTTATCATCGCATCATAATGATAACACTGCATTAGTAATATTGGGGTGTTCATTTCAAATAACGTTGATGTTCACATTTGTTCTCAACTGAACATCAGCCTTCATGTCAGATTTTACCTAAAGCGAGAGACCGTAGGTTGTAGACGTCTGTCTTTAATCACCATAAAAAACATCTCAGATTAAGATTTTGTCACATTATGATTTTAGTCGACTCAACTAGTAAAGGTTTTTACAATTTTCACATTTGAAAAAAGCAGCTTTTGAGAAAAGCAGTGTCAATTTTGGCAAGAAATTTTAATTTAGTTTTAGTCATAGTCTTTTGACTAAAATTCTTTTCAATTTTAGTCACAATTTTAGTCACTAAACTAGTTTTAATTGTAGTCTAATTTTCGTCGACGAAAATATGTGGCAGTTTTAGTCGACTTAAAATCAACTGTAGATTTAGTCGACTAAAATAAGTATATTTTCTAAAGTATTTACTTAACCCTGTAAGACCCAACTTATTAAAAAATAGCCAGAAAATTCTGATTATTTGGAACTGAGACGTTTACGAAGCCTTAGAACAAAATTCACAAACGTTTTTTGCTGTATCATGTTATTTATAATAGACTTTTTGTATCACATTTATTACATTGGCCGTTTTTACGGTTTAATTGTAATATAAAAATGAGTTAATAATAATGCATTCATCCATATAATAATGATGATTTAACCTAAAAAAAAGGCAAGTGGATCATTTACTGGGAGCAACCATGTTAGAAATGATCAAAACTATGTAGCAAATATGATACAAGGGGCATTATAGCGTTAACAACTGCAATATAGTATGGACATTTTCTTACCATTCCACACTTCATCTGGCGTTTTCCCGGGAGCATCTCAAACAACTACGGAAGCTTCTGCTCACCTCTCAATAAGCCGAGCTCTGATTGGTTCTTTTCACAGCAGCCGTAGCTGTTAACTTTTTGACTAATTCCTCTCTGTATCTTTCTTTTCCTCTGATTGGATTTCGTCGCTGTCTATTTTCGTCTCGTCTTTTATTTGTCAACGAAAATCAACATAATTTGAGTCATAATAATCGTCTCAAATAGGGCCGTCTGTTTTAGTTTTCGTCCGCAAAAATATATTCGTGACTAAAATGATGACGAAATATTTTAGTCAACGAAATTAACACTGGAGATAAGAGAACAGGAAAACTGTAAACATGATCCAAATGTTTTTATTTATCTATTTTTTGCTACGTTCTGTGGGTGCTTCCCATCCAAACAGTGACAAAACAGAGTAGTTTCTGTAAAAAAAAGACATACTTTACTTATTTTGGTGTGACATTGGGTGATTAAGACAAGTCATTCAGTTTGCTGGGCCTGTGCTATAGACTTAGGAAGAGAGAACCAGGTTTTGGTATTCCAGAAGCATTCACGTAAATCCAAGAACAGGAAGTAAACCCCATGAGCCCGAACAATGACTCGATGTAAATCAATTTAAGTTCTTGATTTCACAAGAAGGATTTAAAGATGTGGTTTTAATCTGTGGTAGACTTTAGTAAACGCTTACGTACATTTTGTAGTAGTTATTTTTTTCTAGTAACATTGTACTTGAGGCATTATTAAAATTCAGCTCGTTTCTTTGTGATTTTTTGGGATTTTATTTTGTTTTCTTTTGGGTGTGGATGTGGTGCTAGCTGAAGACTTGATTTAATAATCCTTCCTATGCCAGTTTCACATTATCTCATACCTCCACCACTTCCAACGCCAAGAACATCCAGGCTGGTTTTGCCTTCTCCAATTCTGGAACAGAGGTGATGCTTATAAAAAATACATCTCTAATAACACATAGTTTGTGTGTAATGAAAAAAAACTGCAGATAAAAAAAAAGCTACCGTTTAAATTCTCCAGGCAGGACTTTTTGGACATGGCTGAGAATAGCTGCATGTTCTCCTGAATTCTCCAGATAGAACTGAAAGCTGCTCACACTGCAGCCTTCATAACACGTATGCTTTGCTTCTTCAGCCATGACTGCTCCCTGCAGTTCATGTGCATAAAAAACAGAATCAGTTATTTACTGCAAAGAAGATAAAAGTCAAATTTCACCGAGAACATTTCAGGTTTAAAAGTTACCTCAAGTTAGTGTGTTTGAAGACAGGATCTCTTTCACACTCCAGCGCTGCTCTCTTCTCTTGCAGGAACGCTGGTCTTCTTTCACAAGAGCTGCTGTTACATAATGCTGAACTTTGGCTGACCCAATAGAAGCAGTTGTTACTGGTCTGTCAGACGGAAAAACACGCACAATGGAGTTTTTTACTACAACTACAGGAGCTAACACTGATTATTTCTTTGAGATTCAATCATTGCATCTTTCATCAAAATATTTTTTTTTCACTGTATCATGCATTTTATGTAACTGGTTGATAAACTTAAACATTTCCCAGATACTTTTTTTTTTAAATCTCTTTCAGCCAAGACACAAAAAAAACAAATATACCACAAAAAGTCCAAATTTCATCAAGAACCATAAAACTGTCATTCTTATCTGAACTATTTTCTTCAAAATATATCATTTGAGAAACCATTTTAAGGGTGTGTTTAGTTTTACTGTCACAAAGAACCATTGTATTTTAAAGGCAGTAACTCTTACTGCCCACTAGATGGTGCCACCGTTCCATGGACACATTAGACCTGCACTAAAACTGTGTTATATAAATATTTTGAGAAAAACGTGCCTTTATTTTAGGAAATGAAGATACACAAAATGTAAAACAGATACTGTCATACAAACAATACATTTATCTGTATTTCATTCCAAAAAAGGACCAAAGAAAATAACAAATGGCTTTAGTTTAATTCAGAAAAATACAAACACAGTCCTGTTTCAGAACTCAGATTATTATCTAACTTTAGCAGCATTATTATCAATAAAAGCCTAAATTAGTGGTTATTTATTTCTGTAAATGAGCCATTTTACTTTATAGGCTTCATTATAGCCAGTAGTTGGATCTCATTCAATGAATCAGTTGTAATTTTGACTTTATTTCAGAGAAGCACCAGTTTTTTTTCTGAGGAGCTGTTGCTGGTATTTTTAAATTGACTCATAAATCCCAGTTAGATTAAACCAATTGCAACAATCACTTATGGGACAAAAGCAATGTTATAGAACATGTAGGTCATCATATGATAGGTTGCTCATGCATATATGTACCAAAAATCTCTGTTAGTGTGTATTTGGACATTGAAAGTTAACAATTCTTTTTTGAGAAGCCAAAAATTAGACATATTTCTCAACTTTTGGACTAATTAGACTACTGGATTTACTTTTTTTCTAAGAGTGTTTTATTTTTTCAATCTCAGAGTCTGGAAAAAAGAAGAAAAAAAAGGGTTGTACATTTTCAGTGTGTACTTCAGTGTATATTTCAGCCTCTGTTTGACAGTCATTTTTTTATTTACAGCAGGAAGAGAATTTTATTATAGCTTTCTTTCCTATTTTTTTCCAAACATCTCCAAACACAGTTTATTCCACTAAAATCTACTGAGTTGAAACTGTAATTTTGGGGTTCCTACAGCTTCATTTTCAACAAGGCATAGCAGCAAATACAGTGACAGATTAACCTGTACTTGATCCATATTTTCAGTGTCATTAAACACCACTTATATAATGAGTATCTTCTTCTTTACAGACACTTCATATAAGCCAAATCAGTATGAAAGAATCAGAGCCATTTAAAATTCTGCATATCAATAATAAATGCTGCCATATTGTCACAAATCAGTGAATTTTCTGATTCTTTAGTCTCTGACCTAGACTTCCACATTAACCAGCTCCAAAGAAGCTTTAAAGCTCCACATGAAATCTTATTATATGCAATTTTACAGATTACAACACCGCTTAAAAAAAAGCTGGTGAGACCATTTCCCAGTTTTTAATTTGCCACTTCAAGCTCTCACTGATACAAATATGTTCTGTAAGCATTTTAATACATAATGCATAATTACCTTCAGCTTTTCTAAAATGAGACCCAATAAAAAGTTAATAGTCCAATTTTCTATTTATTTTCGGATTAGAACAGAAGCAGAATGCCCTCCCCTGAAAGCAACAGCATCATGGGGCTTAACAGTATTCTGCCAAGCACAACACATTCAAAATTACATGATCTGAACAAAAAAGGGCTGATTTTTATAGTGGTAATGTTTTAATAGATGATGAAAATAAAAATACATTTTCATTTTGCACAGGAATGTATGAAATTCTATTTAAATCTAAATCAAAAATCCAATAAATCCAGGGACAGAAATTGTCTATTTTGACTACAGATAGTCACCCTGTTTCATCATCTATGTCACAAATATACTAACACATAGTATAGTATGTTTTTAAGTTAGTTAATCTATGACTATGACCCCAAGGTTGTTGTTGAAGATAACTTTGCCCTCTGACTCTATACTGCAGTCTGGGTGCCGAAGCAACTCCAACACACCCGCTTTCAGTTCAGGTGAAGCAGTTTTACTAAAGTCCAGCACCTCGGTGAGAAAATCAAGAAGGAGCTCTCCCTTCTCATCCCCCTCAGTGAAACACTCGCTGATATCCATTTGAGACAGCAGGTCAAAGCTCTGGTAGCTGACTCCCTTGGAGTCCAGGAAGCGTTTGATGTCTCCTGTGGTAACACACTGACTTATTTCTGTGTTGCAGAGCTGGCTCCTGTATTTAAGCCACAGCTTCCCCCAGCCACTCTCCTCTGGAACGGATGACACAAAAGCAAGGCTAAGGTTAGCGTGGTAACATGCTGCTAAAATGTGGGCAGTAATGTTGAACTCTGTGTCCAGTGGCATAAGCATTCAATCATGACTAACGTTATGTTCAAGGTTTGACTAAATCAGCTATAAAACTGTCATTCTGCAATGATTTGCAACGGGTCATTTCCATTCCTTCAAGGAATAATGAGATTTTATTTTTATTAGAATTGCACAATTTAGGAAAACATGCAATTGCAATATTTTTGCATTTGTCCTCACATCAGTTGTGATATAAAGATGCTCAAAGCTCTATTTGTGTTTTAGCATTTCAGTCACTGTTATTTAAATGAGATGCAAGGGTATATCTGTATGCAACAAATATCACTGGCATCTACAGTAGTTTGTCTATTATTTATTGTGACACTGATTCATTGATATATTGGTATATTATGTGCAGGTGTAGATTTAATGGATAGATGTACCTCAGTTATGTTTACTAATATATTAAAAAGTCAAGAAATGTTTCACTTTTATCTACAGGATCCTAAAAAACATTTACTGAAGATATAAAATCAATGACTGATGATGATGCATCAGTGTTCAAAGCAACTTTTGGTTTAGACATTCAGATCCATGTTAAGCTGTTTTTATCACAAAGTAAAACAGCAGTAACGAACAATTCTACATCCAAAATGAGAAACATGGACATTTCTTAATTTTAAATTACAACCAATCAACTCACCAGACACTAGAATAATAATAAGCTTCCCCTTCTTATCGAGGAGACTCCGGAAGAAGCTGATGGTAGCGCCGGGATCCTTCACATAGTACAGCATCTGTCGATTCCACCACACATAATGAGCTGGTAGCTGCATTCACGGAGCACCTAATTATATTCCTTTGCTAGACAGATGCTCTAATGGGATTAATTGCTGTCGAGTGCCACCTAATGAATATGACCTAGATGTGTCAAAAATACAGTGTAAGAGCCAGAGAGACGTCAGCACCAACCTGTATCATGTGAATGAAGTCCGCCTTCTTTGTCATCTTTTTCTGTTTCCAGTGTTCCTCAAACTCTGAGGCAGTCATCTTGTTCCAGGTAAACTTAATATAGCTTAATTCCGGTTTCTGAGACACCAAAACTTTCAAAAGACAAGCAAAAGTAAAAAAAAAAAAAGAAACTTATACACTTGCTAACGATTTTACATACATTTGCGATACAAATAAATAAATCGTTACTGGAATTTGTTGCTTTGTGTCTCAGAGATGTTCAAATCATTCATCTTGGCATGAAAAATACTTATGTGTATTAATTTCAAAGTTAGCATAAATGTTGATTCATTGCTTCAGCTTTTCTTAAAAGAAGAGACTCTATAAATGCTGATGTCTGAAATGTTGCTAATTTTGTTTTAATTGTAGAAAATCAGAAACGTATGTTGCTTTTTAAAAAACCATCTTAAAGAGATAATTCACCACTTCCTTCTATTTCATTCTTTTATCCTGCAAGGTTAAACTCTGAGCTAGCTGTGAAGATGTCAATAGTTTTAATTAGGAAAATGTACTGAGTATATTTAGAAACTGATCATATGTTCAGCAGTTTTGTATATTTTTTTATAAACTGCAAAAAAAAATTAAAAAAAACTGTTAATAAAAGTAAAAAGCATCTTTCACTGATAAAATTGTAACATTCAATTTTGATCCTCATTATGTGAGACTTTACAGTCTATGCTGATTATTCTGGGGTGAATCTGCGTGGGTTTTTTTTTTTTTTTGTTTATTTTAGGTCGTGCTGAGTTGAAACTGATGCTGCTGATGATTTCTATAATTTTCACCTCTGCTGAAACATCCCTTTTGGATTTCATCACGCCTCATCAGAAACAACTTGGCAGAAACAAAAGATGGCACATGTGAATATTTTAGGTTTCTCAACAACAAATGACAGAGATGGAGTTACAGATGACCTGGACATTCTTACTTGTGAGGCTCAGACATGTTAACGGACTATTTAACACGTGAATGTAGAAAATGCACTTTATTTTATTTATTTTATGTCAATGCATAAAACTAAAAGTAAAATAACTTGTGTTTTTAACAAAGATAAAGGGTAAATGCAAACTTTTTCCATAAATTAAAATCTACCCTGAAAGTGGCTGAACTCCATAATCAGAAAGTATAAAAATGCACTATACTAATTTTAAATAAAATGTGTAGGCTCAAAATTTACTTATGTACATTTTGGAAACTGCTAATTTTAAAAAAAGCAAATTGTTGGCAGGTCTGTAATCATAAACATTCTTTCTGAGAAAGTTGTGTGTCATATAAAACCTAAAGATTTGCACCTGACAGACTGTTTAAGTCAAGCTGGATTGAAATATTAATTCCAAAACAATTTACTTTGAGGAACAGCGCAGCGTAAAAATTGGTGATCATGCTTCATTTCTTTATCCTTTATTTCCAAGAAGCCAGGAATGTAATCATTTTAAAATGCTAACAGTTTCTGACGTTCCCTCAAGGTTTTATTTTTATTTTGTTTAGTTTTTTTTTGTTTGGGCTGCTCTTTTCAGTCAAGTCCTTGAACCTGTCCACAAAATATCGTGTAGCGGGTGCTTACAAAAATGAAATAGTGGAGGATAAAACTAGAAACATTTAGTTTTTGTTCCCCATTTAAAAAGAAATAGGATAAAACCCATCCACAGACCTGATGGAAGACTTGAAAGTTGTGTTGTCCTTCAGCTTTCAGCTAATAGCTGTTTGAGAATTACCTTGTTTCAACTAAAATGATGTTTTATGTGTGGCAAGCTGGGTTATCTTTGGTAGTTTCTTATACATTCAGCTAAAGAAATGAAAACAAATTGTATTTTGGCAACAGAATGAAGGTAACAGAGTTTAAAGACTCAAATTGTGTTTATTGGTAATTTATGCGTCACTCAATATAAAGATGAATGAAATGTCTCAATTTACTCCTGTTTTAAGAAACACTTTTCATTATGTATTGCCATGAAATTACAAATGTTCCCCATATGTTTCAATGTCTTAGACAGAAAATACATCATGGAAAACATACAACATGATTAATGACACTTAAATATAATAAGACAAAAAATAAAACCCACACATACAACATTTTCAAGCCTGAGTGTTCGAGCCAGATGTGAGACACAAAGTCCCGCCTACTCATTCACAGTCACTCACACTGCAATCATGGTGTTCTGTAAGCATCAAATAATTACAGCCAATATATTTTTTAAAAATGTGTATGGTAATGTGACTATTTAACAGTAACAGATGCAAAGTATGTAAAACTACTGCAGGTAACAGCAGCTTGGCTGTTGCTAATTCTCATTAACAACTCCAGTAATACTTCGTTGAAAAGCCTTCCACTAATAGAAGACAAAATGTTTTACTTATTTATAAATAAAAAGCCAAAGCTGCTTTAAGCAGTTTCAGCATTAAAAATGCAATCAAGATTTTACAATTTTTTGTTGAAAAATATAATATTCCACCATATTATGAAGCATATGTGAGCACAGATATTCATTTCACACATTTTGTGAAATGTATGAGCCTATCAGAATGTACCTTTGTAGTTATGTAGCTGTTGGCTGCTGGGCTCCACCACCTCGTTATCCACCGTCACCTCTGGGCGTCTCTTATGGAGCTCAGAGAGCATCTCCAGGTCAATTTCACCTAAAGGTACCACAGCGGTTATTTTATTCTGAAAAGAAATCTTCTAATAAAATAAAAATGACCTAAACAACTGACCCACTCTCCCAACAGCTATAATACCACATTGAGTTTTGCAGAAAATGTGCATTTAGGTTGCAATTATTTCTGAAAGGTAAACTGAAAACTTCATTTAGTTTCAGGGAAGTGATTTTATTCTCGTTATAGAAGGTGACAGGTTGCCATTGTGCAAAGAAGCTGATGCAGACGTGGTGGATCGTTTTGATTAGATCAAATAATATCTTTCAGGGGAGTTTGTAGTTGTTCTAATGGGTTTTACAGTCCATTAGAGAATCCATTATGATACCGACATGACAGCTCAGGTAAATTAAAAGGATTGGCTCTGACATAAGCAAAGGTTGACAGCACTCTGTGGGCATGTGCTTGAAATAAAATAAACCTGATTTAATATGACAAAAATTGCAGTAAAGATATAATGATGAGGTCACTTTGTCAGAACAAAAGTTCATATTTTGTTTGACAACTGGACATGTCTCCAAACTATCAATGGGAAAATAAAATCTTTGCTTATTTCTCTTTTTAATGCCGTCTGAGGTCATCCAGATATTTACTGTGTACATTAGCTGAATTCAGCAGCAATGCTTTGTGTTATTACCAGCTCCACTTCCAACTCCAATGACATTTAGATGGGACTTTCCATCTCCAACGCTGAGGGGAGAGGAGAAAATAAATAAATAAATAAAAATCACAGATTCTTCAGAGCTGCGAAGCCTTGAAATTCACAGCTTCCATCCTGCTAAATGTGGGTCACATTTTTTTTTTTTTTTGGGTCTGTAACTGACATTTCTGCCTGACACTTGGGAATGTGAGATGTTCTGATCTTGCGACTGAAGCTTCCTAAAGAACTTAAGCTTTGAATGTCACTGTGTTGTGTTCTGTCACTCAACATCAGATTTTTATTAACTCTATTACACCTTTTAATTAACTGGTGAATCATATCCCTCCAGATTTCTGCCTGATCTGCTTCTCAGACTGTCAAAGGTGGCAGGGCCTATGTTTGGGTTCCTCTGTTGCACGTCAGCCGGCTCCTGCAACTTATAGAACCAGAAGAAAAGGAATCCTGACATTAACACTTATTGTCATTCACACTCAAGTGCATGTTATTTGGCTGGCTGTAATGTAATTTTTTGTTGTCAACTAATTAATTTTGTTGGAGAAACAATCAGAGGACACAAGTTCTCTTTTGTAGCTGAGTTTTATTCTTTAAAACTGTGTCTTATTTTTAAAAATAAAAAGTGAGACACAGTGATTTTAACCTATATGTCTGAGATTATCTCGTTTCAGCTCTCTGCTGTCACGTTTGTAAAATTTCTAATAGCAACATTTCTTTTCAAATTTAGAACAAATCAAGCTTTTTAAAACTGACGTTTCTCAAAGGTCACAAGCTAATTGTTGAGCCTTAATGTACACATTCCCAATAACAATAAATGATCTTTTTTCTGTCCTTTCATTAGTAACTGTATCTCTAGCAAAGACGTAGACTCGGTTTATCATAATCTATCCTTTGATAGGTTGAAAAAAGAAAAACATCAGAACAACATGTTAAACAATCAGTTGCTTAAAGGTCAAAACCATCTCATGGTTTATGGTACTTCAGTTAATCAGCAACAAATCTGACATTTCACAACACATGTTATACGTTCACTACAGTTAAGCATTATGGGATTTTACAGCCCAAGGAAAATGTTTAACAGTATTATTTAATATTACATAAAATTACATATAGCATTTTTGTAAGAATTCTCCTGTTTGAAGAATGTTACTGTCACTTATTGGTTTAATATGTATGTAATTTCCCCCATAATTTGTATGTAATTGGAATCTTTATAAAATACACTTTTAATGCTAATTAACAGAAAATAAACAGTGAGCCACATTGTAGCCACACAAATATTGAATGCTGAATTGTACAAACATGATCTCAGCTGGATGTCTGTCTGGAAAAAAATAGGAATTCTCATTCTGTAAGTAAACGAGTGTAATAATGTCATTTTTAATTAACTAAAAACCTCAAGATTATCATTTCCCTGTTGTGATGTTGAAGACAATAATGTGATGTTTTTTTTTTTATTTGTTATAGAAGATACAGTGTGATGATTGAACACAAACATTACTCTGATTTGTGTCATCAGTATTAGGATGAGTATAGTATCACACAGAATGCTCCAACAGGTGGATTACCTTTCCAGGATGTCCGGCAGTTTGTTGTGGATGAAGTCTCGCATACACTGGTGTTCAGAGGAACGCTCCAAAAAAAGCTGGAAAGATTTTTGGTATCTGCTATCATCATTAACCAGACTCAATAGTGGAGATGCCATGTTCAAAATCTGCCCGGAAAACAAACATTTGTATTCAATTTAAACTGCAAACTTGCAAAATAAAATTAAATCTTATATCTGCAGGTCTATTTGCCTCTAAATTCAATACATTTGTATTAATTATCAACCCAGAAATTCATTTTTGCACGTTCACTTTAGATTTTATAACATTTCTTTGTGTTTAAATCTGTAATGGCACAAAATCTCGAGCCTAAGTACTTTTATAACAGCTGTTTTTTTAATGTTTTGTTTTATAATGCTGGCAGATCTATTCTGCATCAGCGGCAGCGGAAGCTAGAGGCGGACTCTATCGTGCCTCGACATGTGTACAGCTGGTCAGAAAGCAACAAAACACGTTCATCCTCCCTCAGAGAAAAGGACACAGAGAGTTTGATCGTTTCCTACCGAGCAGCTGAGCGATTAAATGAAAACAGTGCGACGATGATCACTTACTCGCGTCTGGCAGGATAGCGCGTCCAGGGAAGTGCGCAGGCTGGAATGAGCCCACCCACCCGTGTCACGAGGGTGAAAGGTGGAGGAGAAAATCACTGAGAAAAAAAAACCCCTTAAGGCGGATATGACAATGCACGTCCTCCGAGGCCTATAGGATCAGTTTCATATTACAGGATGGAATAATTTCCGGGTTATTTATGGAAGAACTGGCTTGAAAAAACCCTGCAAACAGAGAGCATTAATAACAGCTGTTAAAGACTTCACTGTATTCTTCTGTGCATTTTTTTACTGCTTTGAATTTGCTCTTACTGGTAGATTTACTCAGACATTATGTGGATTAAAAGAGACATGTGTTGTGGCATATTATATTAAAATAAACTCAGCACAAAGCACATTTGGTTTACTAGTTCTTTGTCGTTACAATACTTCTTGGTGATAAATCCCATGCTGTTACCAAGTCTGTCTATTTCTTTTAAATTGTGCCACATTTGTAAGGAAAATGCCTTTGTGGGTTGAGAAACAGAATAAAGTCTGTGGGTTGCACCAATGAAACAACTTTTTTTTTTCCCAGAATGCCAAACAGTTTATTCTGCTACTGATTTTTGTTTAGAGCTTCATGGTTTTCTGTGTGTGTACAGGTAATATCTGCTCCAAGCATAACACATTTAAAGAGGCCATTTCACATACATTTCAGGACTTTGTGGTTATTTCTGAAGTATTAACCTGTAATATGAAACATTTTATATCTAAAAAACGTTACGAAACATTGATTGTAAACCTTTCAATCATTCTGCGTGAAGATTCGGCTGGCTTCATTTGGCTTCCGGCTGCAACTCATTAATATTCATTATGCTAATTTGCTGGACTCAGATTGGCTAACAAACTAGCCTATGAGAGCAGGACACAGTTTCCTGCCCCGCTGCACATGGCAACAGCGCACCAAGTCTCATCCGGTTTGATACTGTTTATGCTACAGCTTTTAGCCAGCAGCATGCTAGGTGTAGTTTCAACTGTGGAAGCTGATGAATATTAATGAGCAAAGGAGTTGTGACGAAACAGATACAGGCCGTTTGAACTCAGGAGAACTCGGGTGTTATCGCCACCTGCGTAGGTTGAGAGATTAAAACTGAAAGAGAAGTTATTGACCTATTTTCACAACCAATATGAAGGAACACTTGTAGAGCTAAAATATTCAACAGAAACCTCAGAAAAAAACGTTTTTAATATATTGTCCTCTTTAATTAATCTGGATGAGGCAAATACCAATTTATCAACCACAAAAAAGTCACGGGATTATTTGGAGGGAGTCCTCATGCCAACTGATAGCAATGTTCAACGAGAGAAGATGATGTTTTGTCAAAGTGTGGAGAAAATGTGGAGAACACGATGCTGATCACTTCATTATTAGGGTCACAGCTTTGGTGGAGGCAGTGTAATAGTGAGGGGCGGCAGCACCCTCACTGGAAAAACAAGACATGGAATCACTGGCAATCTCAATGCAGAGAGACACTGAGATGAGACACAACCAGTGTCAAGCAAATGCCTCCTCCGTCTGGGACCAACGTTTATCCACCAAGATGACACACAGATGACTCACTCACACAGATCTGGGTTTATCACAGACTAGTACCATAGTTTGGGTGTGGACATTGGCATGGGAGATTTAGTAAGTTTTTCATACTCAGCTCTGCTGCAGAACTCATAATTATCTTTCCTTAAAAAATGTGCCACCATTTAGGGAAAATAAACAAGCTTTTCAAAAGTACAAGATTTAGTGTGAAGAAGCATTGTAACAAATAATTAATAGACTAAGCATCTGATTAAGGAATAAACATGTTACTTTGTTACATATGTATCCCCCCAAATTAAAAATGAGTCAGATTATTTCCAAGATTATTGGAGCTTCACAATTTTACATAAAAATCTAACAGGAGCTGAAGCATACAACATTGGCTATTAACATGACAACCTGGCTCTGCCATATTGGAAAACTCCAAATCTCGCGAGAATCCATCTTGCAGCTCAACGTTAACGACAAGCTAATGTTCACACAGAATTTCGATCAGTTGGTTTGCAATCCTTTTAAGAACTTTGACATTTGTCCATTTGCTTCAGAATACTTTGAACAGTTTTGTTTTTAAAGCAGTACTGAATAACTTATCTGCTTTTCCCACCCAGTGGTTAAAAGCGGAATTACAACTGTCCTATACAACCGTGTGTCATGGCCATTGCTCGAACCTGCTTTGCAGATATGTTAGGCTGTTTCCATAAAGCAGCAAAAGGAACCACCCACTCACCGCTGCAACCTGGAGCACTGAAGTTGCTCAGCGTAGTGTATGGCCATCGGCGGCATCCAGAGTGTCTAATATGAAGCTGAACATGTTTTTCGGTGAGTATCCACAAGTTTCAAAATAGTAGCTTAAAGTTAAGATATTTTGAACTGCTTTAAGTTTAGGATATTCAAGATGAAATGATGAAAGGGATTTTAATTTAAAGAAAGACAAATGAATTGCATGCTTTTTAGTTTTTTTTGCTAGGTGTTATAAAAAAACTGCTGCATCAGTGTTCATGTCAGACTAAACTTCAAAGCTGTTTTTAATTACATCAGGTTGCATCACCTTATCTGTCTGGTCTCCTCTCTTTCTGTGTAGTACCTCTCAACACTCACATGTAGCTAAAAGTACAGGACACCATGTATCAAAAGGAAAGTTTTTTTTTAGGAATACACATAAAAAATTAGACAGGAAGTTGGTCCATTTCAACAAAGAATCACATAACTGGAATGAACTCCCTCCTGCGACTGATGAAACAGACTTTTAGTCTATCTATGTCTAATTCATTGCCAGATGTTCATTAGAAGACTGTAATAAGACCTCGCTCTTCTTCTCACACATACACTAACTTACCTTGTTGGGCTCCTACTCAAATGCTGTTATACACACACACGTGTGAGAGCGTGTTTCTGTCCTACAGGTCTGTTGTAATTGCTGTTGGCATAGTGATTCTTTGAGCACATGAGCAAGGCAGCCTGTTTACAGAGCTCATATTTAATTAAGTCATTACATTGTTTACCATCTTAGTTTGCTGTGTTGGTATATCGCCAATACTTATTGCACCATACAATGTGATACAGCAAATACAAAGGCATATGTTCAAATCTATATATTTTTTGTTGTTTTTTTTTATGAGCATATTGGTCTGTATGCTATTGACAAACAATGGAAAAGTAATTTCTAAAAGTAACATGTATAATAAAAACAGAAAATAATCACTTTCACTTTAGCCAAAACATACTCCTGTTTGTCAAATCTGACTCAATCCACTGTTACACTGTTCTTAAAGGTGCCCTGTCACACAGATTTCATGACCATTGTGGCGTTTTCTGATGTATTAACCTGTAATCTGAAATATTTTAGCTGTCCAGTATCTCTGTGTGCGGATCATTAAATCTGCATGGACATTTGTGGAAAAGCTTCTAATTTTCAAGATGTCAATATTGCAGAGAGACTCAAGCAGCACCTTCTACAGCTATAGGATGAAGGATATCTAGTGGTTTTAGCTGCTGCTTTTCTTCTGTAGTGGTAGGAAGAAGTGGAGAGAAGATGGTGATGTTGGTGGGTGTGGGAATGGACACAGAGGGACACTTCTACATGAGTTGGATTTTGTTCCATGAGCTGGAGCATGAGTCGGAAGGGACCATAACACCTTTGCTAACCTGTCGCATCATGTTGCCCCTAACATCATAAAAAGAATGAAAAGTGTAACTTTCTAGAAACAACAGTTTTTCATTTTGGTCTCTTTTATGTGCTCATCAACACATGTTGTCCTCTACAATTTTAGAATTGAATAAAAAGTAAATAAGCCCCATCATCTGTGTTTAGATTGTTTCGCAGGCTGTTACCCAGTGACCCCACGCAGAGCATTCTCATGGTGCATTTGTTGAAAATCTTGGACAAGACCATTAACCTGTTCATGAACTTAAAGAGGCCATTTGACACAAATGTCATGACTTTGTGATTGTTTCTTAAGTATTAACCTGTAATATGAAACATTTTATATCTAAAAAACATTAGGAAACACTGATTAACAGACCTTTCAATCTATCTGCATCAAGATTCGTCTGGCTTCGTCAGGGTCTCGGGCTACAACTCATTAATATTCATTATTTGAATTTGCTGGACTCAGATTGGCTAACAAACTAGTCTATGAGAGCAAGACACACAGGTTCCTGCCGTGCTGCGCATGGCAACAGCAGACGTAGTCTCTTCTGGTTTAATCCGTGTTTGTGGTACAGCTTTTAGCCAGCAGCATGCGAGGTGTGGTTTCAACTGCGGGAGCTGATGAATACTAACAAACAAAGGAGTTGTGACGAAACAAATACAGGC
>SSNP01000002.1:6655139-6765905 GCA_006937955.1 Pachypanchax playfairii | reverse complement strand
GCCAATACTTATTGCACCATACAATGTGATACAGCAAATACAAAGGCATATGTTCAAATCTATATATTTTTTGTTGTTTTTTTTTATGAGCATATTGGTCTGTATGCTATTGACAAACAATGGAAAAGTAATTTCTAAACCACTTGGAGGTAACATGTATAATAAAAACAGAAAATAATCACTTTCACTTTAGCCAAAACATACTCCTGTTTGTCAAATCTGACTCAATCCACTGTTACACTGTTCTTAAAGGTGCCCTGTCACACAAATTTCATGACTATTGTGGCGTTTTCTGATGTATTAACCTGTAATCTGAAATATTTTAGCTGTCCAGTATCGCTGTGTGCGGATCATTAAATCTGCATGGACATTTGTGGAAAAGCTTCTAATTTTCAAGATGTCAATATTGCAGAGAGACTCAAGCAGCACCTTCTACAGCTACAGGATGAAGAATATCTTATATATATATTTTAGCCAGCAGCATGCGAGGTGTGGTTTCAACTGTGGGAGCTGATGAATACTAACAAACAAAGGAGTTGTGACGAAACAAATACAGGCCGTTTGAAATTGGGAGAAATCGGGTTTTATCACCACCTGCGTAGTTTGAAAGATAAAAAAGAAAGAGAAGTTGTTGACCTGTTTTCACACCCACTATGAAGGTAAGAACCCCTGTGGAGCTAAAATATTCAACATAAACCTCAGAAAAAAACATTTTTAATGGAATGTCCTCTATAAGAACAGGCTACAAACACTAGATTTTTATAATGCCGCCTAAGATTGTACTAAGGAGGCGGTAGAAAATGGTCCAACAGTTGTTTGTAGCCATCCCTATGGATCATTGTTACAGAAGCTACAATAACGTAATAATTTTACAACTGAAATTAGACTATGAAAGGCAACAGGCAATATGCATTACCTCCAAAAATGCTTGGCCTTTAATTTAGCAACAGTTCTATGTTTTTCCCCCTGTAATGTAGGCCAGAAGTAGACTACTTCCAGAAGTGATGTTAAATGACCATTCAGCTTGCCTACAAGAGATTGGCAAATAAGAACATGGAAAGTGCTTCAGCAGTTCAAGTGATTAATATTGACTGTTAAGGAGTTCCATGCAATCAAACTTTGATGTGAGTACTGTGACAGGGTGTAGAAATTTGGTCATGCTTTGTAATAGAAACTGAAAAAATAAAAGATCTGGGTCTGATTAAGTGGATAACTCGACTGTCTTCATTTTCATTTTTCATCAGAAATTCCTCTATATGGTATTAATATGCAAATTTCATTTCAATAGATACAAACATTCATGGAGAGTCTTTAAATATATATAAATGATTTTGAGCTGACTGAACATCACAGGCAGGTTCACAAAAAGAAAAAAAAGCCCCAAAACACTTTTAGCTGCAGGGATGTAGATTAGCACGTTTTAAATTCACGAAATAAACATGAATTTATTTAAAAGTCATGAATCATTATTAACATGGATGAATTGTGCTTTCACCCTTCTCTGACAATCTTCACCAAACTATATTTTATTAGAATGATCCAGCTTCCTTATACAGACAAATTTAATAAATTAAAATGAAACACTTGTACTGTCACTCTGTTCATAAATCTTCACTAAAACCTGCAAATTTGCTTCGAAAGATGCACAAATGAGACGAATTGGACATGACAAGATCAGCCCACATCTTTACCACAGATCAGATGGCCGTGACACAAGCATTTTAATTCAACCCTGTCCTAAACAAAAGTGACAGTATTAAATAAATGAATTAGATGAGACAAAGATTTAAACTCCATTTCCTTTGCAGCCTGCGATTATCCTGGGACTATCGGACTGAAAATCTGACTGGAGGGCAAGATGAATCTTATCAACTGCTTATCTGTTCTGGGCTTTGCCTAGGAGCCTGTGGTAATTACAATATATCAGGATTTGAAAGTCAAGGAGCTGTGAAAGATTTTAGCAGGAGTAAAGCATCTCTCTCACTTTAAACTCTCAAAATGTGAAAAAGAGAAGAAGAAACACTGACATTTGTTTTCACATGGTTTCACAATTTATTTGCATTTTGTCCAGTTCTCCATGTACACACAATAGTAACACAAATAGCATGGTACTGTCAACAGTGGGTAGACATACTTTTAGATTTCTGGGACATAATCCATCTGGGTTTTTTAAACATTTGAGGCTGGCTGCTCTTTGTGTTATAATGCAAATGTGACTAGATAACATATGTCATGTTATCTATAAGCCTACTTGCAAATACATCACAATCAGTTTTGACCCAGCATTTACCATGTGCGCTTTTTGTTGGCCAAATCTTAGAAACACTGCCTAGAAGAGACTATTCTAAAATGTTTGGCAACTTATGAAAAAGAGTCTTTGCAAGGCCACTTGGAGCACTCTCTGCCAAGATAGATCAAGCATGCCTACATACAGACAGCTGTTGCAGTATGGTTGTCACAACATGTAACAACCATATTTGAAACAACCAGAAAGATTATAAAATTACTGATTAAATACATTCAGAATGAGGTCAGATAACATAAGACCTTTAAATCTTCGGTTTGTGGAGGCAGAATGAAAACAGCTTAAAATCTGGTGCGCACCAAAATCACCAAATACTGGAAACTAAGTTATCCACCGGGTTAAATCAGCAATGCAGTGAAGGATCCATGTTTAAATGAGACCTTAGGTAAAAAAGACTTGAAATCCAATGAGATTTGGTGACAAAAATATTCTGAACAGTATAAAAAAAAGTAAAGACAAAAAACTTTATACATGTACTTTAGTGAAAAATCTAAAATAATCCATTTAATAATTTGTGCTGAAACAAATTTTGTGTGTTCATTCCTAAATGTTTCGAACCGAATTTTTTTTTAATGGGCAAAACTACAAAGAAATAGTCAAATAGAAAACATAAATCGCTAAAAAAATGGGAAGAAAATAATTTGGAAAAAAAAAAACCTACATCTAAAAACTACAAATCCCTCCGATAAACCCAGTGGATAACATTTATTGTCACAAAATGTATGTTGGTGATCAGGGCTGTTTTATTTTGCATTTTCTGAAAAAAATAAAACAAAACATGTGCATGAGGTATGATCTTTATGTTGCTAGTTAGCAGTCTTTGTGTATCGTTGTTTAAACTGACCACACCAATAAAAATAGTGATTACTTGTATTTTTAACTTGTTGCCTAATTTTGACATCTGTGGCCATGTGTCTTATGAGGAAAACTTAAATAACTGCATCCTTAAACTCAAGACAGGCTTGCTTTTGGTTTCCACATATACACAACATATTGCATCATCAACAATACACAATCAGACAGCAAAAACTTGCATTACAGTTAAAACACTAGAAAAAGTCATCTGAAAGAAAAACTAAAACTGAATCAGCACTAACGTAGTGCATTAACCATTTTGTTTGTTCAGAAATTCAAAAGAAGACGGACTGCTTAGTTCACCCAAAGAGTTAGTGACATTTCCTTTCACAGAGCTCCAGCACTAATGAGAAAATTCAGCTGTTCTCTTGCAGGGCCTTTGAATGTACTGCAGACTCTTGATATCTGTCTTTTTCAAGACAGAAAAGACAAAAAAAAAATCCAAATGAACCCTTGTAGATTCACTTTTTTTTCAGTCTTTCTGTTTAGTCATTTGCAAACAATGCTTCAATTGTGTGCTCATGTTGCAAGCAGTTATAAAAAACAAGGAACTAGAGGTCCATGTCTCACTCTCTCCAAGATCAGCTTTGGTTCCACTTCTTCGAGATGGCTGTAGCCAAAATTCAGAGCTACATTACACTTCCGCAGCAAACCCTTTGTGAATGTCGACAGTCGTCTTTTGTCTCAGTTTTCATGTCTATGAACCATCTGAAACAGTTGTTAACAATACAAACACGGCTAGAATTCTGTCCAAAGCCAGGTAGGTCCGTGTGTAGTATAGCAGCCTGGTTACATATCCATGTCACCATCATATGCAAGAGTCAATGGCTTCTGTGGTGGAGGAGACGACTTAGTGGTTTTGTATGGATTACTAAACAAACAAACAAAACAGAAGGAGGGAAAGAAAAGTTAAGACTGCATGTGACTCAGTAGCATAAGGCAGGTTAACTTGATTTCAGTCTTTAAAAAGAATTCTATTAACTGATAACAGCAGCACAGAACAGTTTAAAATATGTGAAGGAGTATAACTCATACTCGACAGGGCTTTGTTCAGGGAAAGCCATTTACTTTGCTTTTCAATGTTTATTCTGTTCCCCTGTAAAAAATGTGGGTGACCTACAGTGGAGCTTCTTCTTTAGAAATCAAACATCATAAGGCATCTTTTAAGAGAGAGACACACTACTTACCAGACCAGGAATGATAATGCAATGATGAAGAGTATTACGATGAATCCGACAACAGTCACAGCGTAAACCCACAGCTTTACTCTTCCATCTGTGCAATAAAAAAAGGCAGATTTTTTTTATTTGATGCTTGTCTGCATTGCCTGTTGGTGTATTCCTGGAAGTTTTTATAAAATATTTTAGAATAAATTTAAAAAAAGGTTAAATCTCTTTGAGAAAATGGGTTATGGTCTATTAAGGGATTTACCAATGCCTATAATGATAAGGCTTGTAAAAACATTGACCTAAAATGATCCTTTTTCTTGGGCTCATTGATTCTAGTGCTACAAAGACAATTTCAAAGGTAGGAGCAATCCCAGGTGTGCTGGTTGATCTGTGCAGGCGGTTTCCAGTTCAGTACCTGGGCCAACAGGCCGTAAGGTCCACTCATTGAAGAGGTCATTTGCCTGAGATGGTCTGGGTTTTAATCTTCCAGAGTTGGTTTTCACATCTGCTTTCTTGCTGTTGTCCACCCCAGGAGTTCTTGTGCAATAGTCCAGAAAACCATGTGAGGTCATCACTTCAGTGTAGCCCTTCTCACACCCACACACTCCGCTCTGTATGGAGAGGTAGCAAGGCCAGAAGAAAATCATTTACTCCCAACTGCAACCATTACTTCACCCTTTACAGCTTTGTTTTTCTAAGTGCAGTTATTTGAGGGTACTCTAAGGGGCAGTATAACGTCAACTTATAGCTCTTATTTTTCATTTTCAGGCTGTTTCTGTGCAGTAAACCTCCCACCCAAACCACCCTACAGGTGTACTTCGAAACTGGCAGCGAGTCTACGTTCGCTGATATTAATCTGATTAGCTTTTAATGCCTTGTTGCGGGAAATTAAGAATGTCATCTGTCAAATTCCATGCAACTCCCCACCTAGAATGTGAGCAGAAAACAACAAAAACACAGTGAGAACAACTGAGATCACAGCTTTCCAGATCAAAGCAGCATCATCTTACCGGTGTGCAGTGTGAGAACGGTTTCATGCATGGAGGATGGCAGTGTCGAAGTGTAGTTGGTCTTTTTTGTGGGAAGCACCCTCCTAGAGAAAGACAACACATTCTTATTTCTGTTCCTTTCCCCATTGATCAGTAAATTAACGTTCTTGTCACACCTGATTAATGGGCCCAGAGGCTTATCAGAGTCTCTGATCAACTGGTGAACATTTTAATTCCAAAATGGAAAATTGCATGTCAAAAATATCAAAGAGTAATGCCTTGAGCACTTGGCTTCTATGCAGCGGGAGGTTTCTCCTTCTGGATTCACATTTGCCAAAAATACTTTCTTACAGTGATAAGATCACATTCGCCCACTATTTACAACACATCAAGCCTGCCTAAAGCTTTTATTCCCACAGCACTTTTACCTTTGTTCTGTTCCTCTGTGCCTGTTTTACTTCTAACAAATACATGATTATATTTGTATGGATTGAAAACATCCCAGCTCGGTCTGCTTTATTGATTACTTACGTTAAAGGGAGGAGAGGAATCAATAGAGAATGCTACGAGGATATGCAGATTAAAAAAAAAAGTATAAAATCCAAACTAGAACAATGCTCCAAAACCATTGAAAGCATATACATGTGCTGGAATATGTTGCAGATAGCACAGGCTACATGTTGACACTGCAGGCTGCACTGTGTATTTTTTGATTTGATCTTATCTGATTATTTTCTGAAGGTATACCGTTATACCTCAAAAGAAGATGATATCTATCGAAGTGCAGCCTGATGACAGTGTAGCAGTTCTACAAACTCTAAAGATGATGCTATTTTTCATTCACTCCTGTCAAATCTTTCCAAATGTTGCATTTCCCATTATTTCCTGATCCAATAAGGGAATCTCTTTGAAATGTAATTCTAAACCACCTGCTACAGACACTTCTTCTAAAGCTTCCAGTTTGACAGCTTTCAGATATAAATGAAAGGAGATTCATTTAATGTCATAGCTGCATACAGAAATTCCTTTTTGAGCCATCAAATTATACAATATTGCAGTGAATGTCCATGTGATCCACAGCGAGCTGAAAAATGTTTAAACTTTCAGCTGCACCCTGCTGTGAGCCAGATTTCTATAGGAATCAGTGTCTGTTTGTGTTCATGAGAGAAGCTCTGTGTAATCCATCCATAAAGCAGCCAGAGGACACTATAGCCATTCACCTGTGACATTAACTCCGTCTGAGCGCTGACACCACACTGCCCTCTCATTGTTGTTCCATCCTCCTGTTTTCCACTGGTAAGAGTGGCATTTTCCTCCTGTGGTAACGACAGAGAGGCGGATAAGATGCTCATTAGCAGTTTGTATTGGCCAGCCAGACCTGTCGGCGGGATGCTATGGAGGTTAACTTCCATTTCTTCTTGGCCTCCGACCATCATATTGTAACATATTATGGTTGCGTGGCCAGAAGAAAATTCTAAAAAAAGAAGCAGAGTGCTAAAAGACAATGGTAACTTTGGATGTAAGTACAGGTCAGCATTGTTCGGAAATGTATACTGAACAAAAATGTAAACACAACACTTTTGTTTTTGCTCCCATTTTTATGAGATGAACTCAAAGATCTAAAACACAATACACAAAATAACCATATATCTCAAATATGGTTCAAAAATCTGTCTAAATCTGTAATAGTGAGCACTTCTCCTTTGTGGAGATAATCATCCCACCTCACAGGTGTGTCATATCAAGATGCTGATTAGACAGCATGGTTATTGCACAGATGTGTCTTAGACTGGCCACAAAGGACCACTCTGAAATGTTCAGTTTTTTGTTGTTTTTTTCTTGTGTGGGGTGGTGGTTCTGCTTGAGGCAAACACTGTTCATACCATATACTGATTGGTTTTCTGAGTCCCCAGACCCAGACCCAGACCCAGACCCAGACCCAGACCCAGACCCAGACCCACCACAATAAAACTAAACTGAACATTTCAAAGTGGCCTTTTATTGTGTCCAGTCTAAGACACACCTGTGCAATAATCATGCTGTCTAATCAGCATCTTGATATGACACACCTGTGAGGTGGGATGATTATGTCTGTGCTCACTATTACAGATTTGGACAGATTTTTGAACAATATTTGAGATAGATGGTTATTTTATGTGGAAAGTGTTTTAGACCTTTGAGTTCATCTCATAAAAAATGGGAGCAAAAACAAAAATGTTGCATTTATATATATTTTTTCAGTGTATAAAATTGGCCTCATTTTGGTAATTAAAGCACTAATTTTTCTGAGCAAAAACGTACAGAGACTTATTTATAAACAAGATCACTGCCAAGAAAATTTGTGAAAAAATAGTTTTGAAAAAAAAAAAAAATTACACAGAAGACTGAAGTAAAGGAATGAGAACGAATGGTCACATTCCCAAATAAAAAAAGTGAGAAACAAATTAACAGAGTATGGATTATAAGCCAATAAACATGTTTCACATTAACTTTTGGAACCTACTGGGAGCAGCTGAAAATTTTTTAGGGGTTTTCATAATTTAAATCATGAATTAATAAAGCATTTCTTCTTTTGCATCTTTAAGTCCCTACAGTTCTTTAAATACACATTGAGGAGACAGAGAGTTAGGACAAAAGAGACTTCTGATGGAACAAGGAAACACATGTATCCTACTCCTTTCATCATGCTGGATGAAAAGCCACCAGCAGCAGCACATGTGACTCAGACAAGCATAGACTTTGTGATTTGGGTCTTTTAGCTCTTTCATCATTATATCTCTTCCTTGCATTTCTCTCTGTGTCTTACATCTATCACATCTAACATAATGAAAAGCTCCTATTTATGCCTGCAATAATCAAAGCCTGCTCAAGTGTGAGTAGTATTTGACAATTGTAAGCAAAATAACAACAGCAGATCAGTTTATAAAAAGGGTTTGTAAAATCATATTTCTGCCTTTGATTTCATAACGGGAAGTTTAGAGAAAAAAACAACAACCTTCAAATCATAATTAATCTCAGTTTTTTTTTTATGCGTTTGCCCACTAAAACAATTAAAAGTTTCAAAGTAAACAATGCTCTAACACACCCTGATTAATGCTAGAATAATATTTTAAAGACAACAAGATGAAATAACTTATTTTTAACTATTAGTATTATTTTGTAGGACGTAACTATAGATTACTGAACATTTATCAACATTGGTGATTTCAAATTTTATGATTCATTCTGATTTCTGCTCTTGATCATGTTCACATAAATTCCTTTGGAAGTAAATTCCAACAATGTGAAAGCTTGTCCTAGAGGCAAATTTAAAGAGGCCCTTTCATACAAATTTCAGGACTTTGTGGTTATTTCCTTAGTATTAACCAGTAATATGAAACATTTTATATCTAAAAAACGTCAGGAAACACTGATTAACAGACCTTTCAATCTGTCTGCATTCAAATTTGAGTGGTTCCGGCTCCTTCCGTCAGGGTTCTGCAGCAGCTCGTTCATATTCATTATTCGAATTTGCTGGACTCAGATTGGCTAACAAACTAG
This sequence comes from Pachypanchax playfairii, assembly GCA_006937955.1. Classification (NCBI taxonomy): domain Eukaryota; kingdom Metazoa; phylum Chordata; class Actinopteri; order Cyprinodontiformes; family Aplocheilidae; genus Pachypanchax; species Pachypanchax playfairii. The sequence continues at coordinate 6,757,047 of SSNP01000002.1, read as the reverse complement.
CCTATGAGAGCAAGGTATACGGTTTCCTGCCCCACTGCGCATGGCAACTTCAGACGTCGTGTCTTCCTGTTTGCTATGTCTTATGCTAACAGCTTTTAGCCAGCAGCATGCTAGGCGTGGTTTCAACTGCAGGATCTGCCGAATACTAACAAACAAAGGAGTTGTGACGAAACAGTTACAGGCCGTTCGGACTCGGGAGAACTTGGGTTTTATCACCAGCTGCATAGTTTGAGAGATTAAAACTGAAAGAGAAGTTGTTGACCTGTTTTCACACCCACTATGAAGGTAAGAACACCTGTGGAGCTAAAATATTCAACAGAAACCTCAGAAAAACTGTGTTTAATGGAACGGCCTCTTTAAAGAATGAAAGAAAAGTTGAATAAACATCAATGAGAAACCAGCCTGTGTACAAAGCAAGTCTGTTTCCAGGCATGTACTGTCAAGGGATGACTCAGGCACATAATAAAATGTTCACAGGAAAGGCTGCATTTATCCACTGTTTGGTACTTTAAGTGCAAAGCTTTAAATTATTAATATTCTGTTAAAACTTTAGGCACCTTCTTTGCATGGGAAGCGGTGTTATCCTAGTTTGCATCCATTTCTAATGGGTTTAAGTAGGTCTGAGCATGTTGACAGATGTAGCTTCATCTTTACCTTCACAAGGCTGAGTCTCAAAGACTTGATGGGGGCAGCTGCCCTGATTCTCTGTGGCCTGAATGATCACAGCTTGGGATCTCGCTTGGCGACCGGTGGACTCAAAGCTCCGCCCCTCCAAGCAGGTCAGCTGGCAGGAGCTCCAAGCAGACCACTCAGTCAGATGACAGTCACCTGGGAGCAAAAGAAAAACATCTGATGTCACAGATCAGGGAAAAAGAAGAACAAGTTTTACTTCCTGGAACATAGAAATCAAAAACAACTTCAGTATACATCCAATTATACCCTAAATGCAAAGCAGGTTAGTTAGAGGTTGCCTTTAGGGTTAAATGTTTAATGCAGATGTAAAGGCAGCACACAAAACTCAAACTGGTCTCGCGGGACGGGAAAATAATTCGGCTGACAAAGACTGGTTGATGTTTTTGGTCTTAACAAATGACTCAACAGACTTGCTTTCTTGAATGTCAAACCCAAATATCCTTTGTAATGTAATGCTTGATCAGGTTACCCTGCAGTGATAATATCACCCAAAGCCACAGCTCCTCGGTCCGAGAAAGCCTCTGATTCTTTGCCTTGAACATCCATTAGTGACTATCTGTAGACTGAGGCATCTCATTATCTTTCATCTTTATATGAATACACTCTATCAGCTCTTCCCTCATGCTGCTTTGTCTGTGGAAACACGCTGTGACAAAAGCTGCATTAAACAGTATAAAACCACATGTGCTTATTATATCGCACACGTATGTCGACGACAACCCCGCTGGCCCCTACACGGCACCTGCCACCTTCACACAGACACACACCACAAATACACACACACACACATCTGCTCTCAGCATCAAACGTTCCTGATCCTGAGCCAAGACTCACTGCATTGGTGGATTGAGTGATAAATCGAGAAGAGGATCAGAGGAGAGCAAGATGAGCAGAGGCAACCACTTACTCTTCATAGCAAAAGCTCACAAAGGGCTTCACAAGGCAATAGCCATGAACAGGGAGAGGTGAGTAGTTCTTTCATCAGATGGTAGTAATTGTGCCTTTTTACAAAAATGACAAACATTCAAAGTCATTAAAATCTATATCACCTGGGCAGCTGCCATGTGCCAATGCAGAGCAAAGCTTCATTTTACCTGCTGACAGTAAAGCAGAGAAGCTGCCAGCAGCTTCCTCACTCAGTGATAATTCAACATTCGTAAATAATAAAAAAAACATTAATTGGCATCTAGCGGTGTCAGTTCAAGATGATATGCTGTCTACTTGTTTCTATGGAGATTCTTATAATAATAAGGAGGTCCTTTTTCTTGGTCACAGTGTGAAAAAAAAAGAAAATGATAGCGGTTTATTTTACCAGTCTCTCAACAAAATGACCAACAAAAAGCACAATATGACAGTCTGTGCTCAGTAAAAAAAAAAAAAAAAGATAAAACGATATTACATCATATTTCATTTTACACATGTTCGGAAGTGGAAGCAGTGTAAAAAAAAAAAAAAAAGTCTGAATTTTGGCGTTTTAAATTTCTACTGCTGTTTTTGAAAGTTATACCTTGCATATTCCTCTTCCTATTTATCGGGATTCTATTAAATTATAAATTTTAGCACATGAACATGTAATTCTGCAGATAAAAGCAATTTGTAGCATAATTTCTCCTCTTTTATTTGCCTGTTTAATCAGTCATATTAACCACAGCCACTACCAAGGCTAAATATTACATTTAAGATTTTTGTACTTCTCATTGCTTTATAGGAATGTTTATGTCATATTAAGTAACTAAGGCTGAATTAGCTTGAACAGTAGGTACATTTTCTGCCCTTACTGCACTTGACATTGATGTGATCTAATCATTTTGCAGGATAACCACTTAAATGTTGACAATCATAATAAAATATCAGGGAAAAAAATTCTGAATCCCCCACTCAAAAAGAGAAAATCTGTTATACATCTCTTTTGCTTATACAGACTTCAAAATGAGCTAATAAATGGAATCAAAGCTGCTCGTCTTTCAAATAGCTTTGGTTTTTACAAATGGAAATTTATTACTTGCACACAGGCGCACAGAAATCCCATTGCCATTAATTGTGTGCTGGTGATAAGTGGAGTGATTGCCAGAGACTAGGTGATTGCTCCAGGCAGTGTGATCTGGTAATTATTTCAATTAGCACCAAATAATTTTTCATGCTTTATTTATTTGTGGGTTATTTCATAATTGAGGTTAATAACAGAGCAGAGTTGTCAAGAGATTGTTTAAAAAGTTGGATTTTCCTTGAAGATGCTTTGCTTTACTCTTGTAAAGTAAAAATGTGAATGTTTATTTTCATGTAAGTGAACAAAGATTTGTCTCCTGGTTGTTATCAGACAGGTCAAACCAAATCATGTACTGTTAAACGGAACATTGGTTAATTTATTACTTTTATTGATTTTGCAATTATTTAGCAACTGAAAATGTCAAGCAGCAGAGAGAAAGGACAATAAATTGGCGAACAGATGCAAAGAGTTTGCATTAATTAAAAAAGACTATTGAGTGTTTAGTCAATAATTATTAGAGTTATGCATCTAAAATGTCAACAGTTATAAATTATTTAGGCACTCTTGCAGTTTTGCACCACTTAAATAAACTTGTAAAAAGCTTGGTGGTTGTTCTTAGAAGTAAAATACCAACACATTTAAAGGGCAAATGTGTCTCTCTGATAAATGATATGAATGCAGCTTTGCCTGGGCAGGGAACGAAACACGGCTGCTCCATCTCCAGCTGGATCTGCTGCCTCAGCACGTCTCCACACAGCTCTGGATCCGCTGGCTGAGGAGGAGACTCGTGCCAGTTTCCCCAGTGGACGACACATGACAAGTTCCTCCTCCGAAGCCCATCGCCACACTTTGCACTCTGCAGAGACACGCACACAAAGATAGACTGAAAATTTAGGCATTTTTTGTCACCAATCACTTTGAAATAACAAGTTCAAATACATTTCTGGAAGTTTTTTCCCCTTAAAACTTGCACAATAATTTCAGATATTTTTAAGTGGGTTTTCATGTAAAAGTTCGACATATTTATTGAAAAATATACCGATTGTAGATAATTACTTGCAGCCACAGTTCATGTCAGATGGAACTGTTGAGTAAATGGCAGCAAAGTAAATCACTGTCTTCTTAAATCAGCTCTAACAGCCCAAATTTCACAGCTGTTCATGTAAATATTATTTAATAAGCTTTTGCACAGCTTTTATTGTTGCATTATACTAATGTTTCTCCTGAAATATTAGGAAATTCCTGCTGGACATGGTCCTGGATCCACTGGGAGTGTTGCATTTTACTGCTTCCAGTGCTACACAGACGTATAAATGATAATAGAACTCAATGTAAATAACTTTTACATGCAAAATTGTCAGAGATGTAAAGAGTTACCAAATAATGTTCACATTAACCCCATTCAAGCTACATTTGATTGATTTTTATGTTAATTATTCATGGCTCTCTCACAAAAAACTCTGAAAGTGATCAAATTCGCTCTCTAATCACATTCCATTAACAGACCTTTGAATGCTATCCACATAAAACATTTGCTCTGATAGTTTTTGTGTCTGTGTTGCTCAAATCTCAGTGCAGCTCTCAGTCCTTTTGTGTGTTTTTTTTTGTTGCCACATTTGTTTGTTTATTTTGTGTGAGGTATTAAAAAAAGTGTGAAACCCTGCAAATGTTCAAACAAACCAGGAACAAGCTAACAGAATAACAGAACAACTAATGAGAAGTAAAAGTTCAGCGTAAGATCATTTTCTCTTTTTCAGCTGGAACAAATTTATAAATTACTCTTCAGCTTTCAGCACCACTCCAGAAAATATCTGTAAGTCTGAATGGCTGAATTTGTAAAAAGAAAATCTGAATAAAAAAAAAAAAAGTATAAGTTTCAGATTCAAAATCTATTTTTTAGCTGCTTGATTGTTATTTTATTTGATAGAAAAATATAATTTCAAGTTATTAGGCAATGTTTACTAAGCTTTCAATCTAAATACATTTAATGTTGAATGTTAAACTTATTTAACATATTGATTCCCATTTTTTATTTTTTTTAACAACCCGCAGCTTAGACTTTTTTATAAGCAGCTTTGTAGCACTGGAGTTAGATTAATTGGTGCCCTCAAAGCAGACACTGGCTAAAACGAGATAGCGAAGTGTTTTCAAGTAGCTATATTCTCAGTGCAGTTTATAATGCATTCAAGTAATGACAAGAACCGCAGAGGTCAAGCTGAGGTCTTCAAGTCCAAGAAACTTTCAAAGAGAACTATCGAGGGACTGCTGCAAAGAAAAATCAAACCACCAGTTTGACTGAAGAAGGTTTTGCAGAGTAGACATGTTGGGGAATTCTACACTGTGCAGTGCCACTTATGAAAACATTCACAGAGGAAATCACAAGTGAGCATATTAATATCTGATTTGAGAAACATGAATGTTTGAGGAAAAAACAGAAGACATTTGTTGCACTCAAAATAAATTTCTTTCTGCACAGATCAAAATACGTGTTTTTTTTTTTTTAAAGAAATGTGATCATGGATTAGCAATCTTTACTAGATTTTGATCAGTTTCAGTTAAGTGCAAGGTTGAGAAAACATCTTACTATTGCACAATAATCTAAAATAATCAGCTTTTTATAAAATGAGTTGCAGCGAATATTGTCTGAAATTACCCTCATTCAACACACCTGATCTCAATTAATAGCTGATTGACAGGCTTCTCCTGATGTGCAGTCACTAGAAACAGGTGTGTTCAAATGAGAGAACACCTAAAATATGCAGGACACAGTGGTACTCAAGGACAGGAATCTGAGAACCGCTGTAACAGTGACTTGTACCACCAAAGAGTCCAACTCTGCATGACCGCAATTGCAGTAATTTGCAAATTGTTGTGAAGTTGCAGATCATTTTGCATTTCAGATCACTGCTCTGAAGTAAGTTTTATTGGGCTACTGTAAAACAAAATATCTCTCTTTATCTTCTTACTGATTGTTTGAACAAATATATTTTTTACTGCAACAAAGATTCATCAGTCAGTTGGTTGTTGACCTTCTCAGAAGTCAGTTGTTTTTTATTATAAAACTGTGGCGTAGGAACAATAATTTATATTACATGATTCTAAACACTGCTTAAACCACCTTGTTACACCATGATGTGAGCTACAAATAAATTAAATCTAAATACTTAATGAGTCATGAGTGCGTCTGAGGTAAACTCTAACATGCTTTTTTACAAATTTTGTTAGTTAGCCAAACTCAGTCTCAAGTATGTTATACTGGGATTTATAAGTACAAGACTATTTCTATTGCACATGGATTCAAATGTTTAGAAACCTCTTTTATAGATAATAAAATTGATTTCAAAAGGGATCTGAAGAGGTGGGCGCTTAAGTCTTTGATAAGACCTCCAATATCCATCCAGTTTAAAAATAAATACATAAAAACATAATTCCTCCAAAAACTGATGCAGAAAGCCATTAAATCTCATCACACTAAAAACATTGTTGGAAACAGTTTGATGCATAAGAACAAAAAGGTTCTCAACTGTTCTGAAAGTACAGAGAACTTCTATCACCTGCAAACATATTATTAGGTTAAAATACAAAGTTTCCAGATGTTTTCTTCTGTGGAATCTGTGTTAAAAATACTGTTTGAAACATATTAGATAAGAAACTCTGGATATTTTCAACCCACACAGCTTTTCACAGTTACAGAAACTTTGATCAGCAGGGTCAAACTGCCTGCCACCGTGTTCATGATAACATAATGATTTTTGAAGATGCCATTTCCATTCTGAATATAGGTCATACCTCTACAGTGCACAGAGACCAGTCGCTCAGTAACCACATATAGCAAGGCCTTATGGGACACGATTTGGTCTGACTGAGCTGGTTGGGACAGGGACGACCCTCCTCGTGAGCCTCCTGCAGGATCCTCCTGGTCCGCACTGAGTGACCTACATAAAATCAAGGCCAACACACCATTTTAAAGAACGATTAAATCGACCAAAGAACATCTGCAAGCTGCAACCTAGTTTTTAAAATTAAATACTTTCTTTGGCTGCATTTTTGAAACTCAACAAAAGTGACATTTTGGAATATTACTGTTAACGTGATAAATTGCTGCAGCATTAAAAATATACAGAATGTGGGATTCATACTCTTAGAAGCAAACTGCATGCAAGACTTTGTTAGAAACACAAATGCATCAGTGCACAAACATACGGCTCAGTAAAGCAACAGTTATGAAAATGAATGGTTGGTATAAATGATTAATTTTTATTTAGCAGCAGAAAGAGGCTCGTCCTTCTCCACATTCTGTGAAATGTTTTCCTCATGATTTGAAAATAATTTGTGCAACAGCACAATACATTAGTCACCGTGCCAATTTATACTCACAACTAGCAGTTTTTGACCAGTGTCTTGATCAGCTGAGTCATTAATAATGTGTAAAAGGAAACATTTTGTAAAGAGCTGATTAAGAAGGGTTTGTTTTTGTACCCAAAGTTATAATTGTAAAAAAAAAGATGCAGATTTTCTAAAGAAAACCTCACTTACTATGCACGGTCATTTTAACAGGCAAATCCCTGTGAGCAAATTGATTGGTTCAGCCACTTAATTAACCATTTACATGAGCTAGTTACCTCAGTCAAAGAAATTATGTCTTTGGTGGCTTTAATTTATTTATTTGTCTGTCTGTCGAGCTTAATTCAAAAAGTTATGACTAAATAAATGTGATTTTTTTTAGGATTGTTTGGGAATGATCCAGGAAAACTACCATTATGAAAATTGTATAAATCATGAATAATTATTGAGCTGATCAAAGTGATCTGAATGTTAAGAGTTGGAGGTCGACCGATATTCGTTTTTCTAATGCCGATGGCCGATATGTGCTGCTGATATTTTTGATCAATATCTGTTTTCTATTCATTGGCATGCTAAAATGTCACGCCAATTAAACCAAATTTTTAATGTTAATTTTATGTGCTGAACATAATTACAATCTAAACATCTAACCGATGTTAAACAAATCAAATGAACCAATTAATAAATAAAACCAATAATAATAATAAAAAAAAAAATCACATTTAATTAAAAAACTTTAAACTTTGTATTTAGGATTTTCAGGAACATAAATATACATTTGAATAAAATAAACAGAACTTTAGGAAATAAATGAAAATCCAACTGAAAAATACCAAAACTACATGAAAACTTTAAACACAACAGCAACCTGCACAGCAACATCTAAATCCTAAATCTGTTTGGCTTGGTGCAAATATTTTGTAACATTTGTAACTTTAAATGAAACAAATGTTCTAAGCAGCATCATAAAGTCATGTAAATATTTCTGAACTATATCGGCTCTACTAAACAGACTTATCGACCGATGCTGATATATCGGTCTATCCTTATTAAGAGTGTGTTTTCATGGTTTTATGTGTAACTCACATTGTGGTTGGGATTTAAGATGCTTGGTGGAGGTCTGTGCACTCCAAATGCTTTCTAGTTTATTTTTGGGACTAAACTTTGAGTAAAGTTTTACTATAAAAACAAAGTATTTCAGTTTTAACTTGTGTGAACTGAACTTTGAACTAGTTTTGCTTGGCGTGAACCTGCCCAGCACTGATTTCATACTGACTGCACGAAACAGGTACGAAAATGAAAGGTGGTTCCCGAAAGGTTACCGAACATCACTGCATTCTTTGTTGTTGTTGTTGTAGAAGTGTGGAAGAATTTTTTCTTATTTATTTTATTTTATTTTATTTTTAAAAGTCTAAACAAAAAGTTTACAGAAGTGTAAGAAGTCTCAAGGTGCAGCGTTTGTATACAAACAGAGTAACAAAGTATCTGCACTTTTTGGAACAAATTTGAATGATCTTTTTTTAATTTTATTTTTTTGGGGGGATGGGGGGTGCTGTGTCCCTAGTAAATTGACCATCCAATAAGCAGGCTTTGTGTTTGTGTCTCTGTGTGCTCTGCCTGGGGAGACGCTGAGCTCTGTAAGCCCCAGGCAGACACAGCAAAAAGCAGCTCCGCTTTGGCATCTAAAAAAAAAAAAAAAAAGAAATCAAACCAAAAACATTAACACTCCCATGGTATCCTGACAAAACAAGATCTCTGCATCGTCTGACACAGATATGACACAAATCCCTCATCAAGGTTGAAAGATTTGTTTGACTAGGTGTCAGAAGGAACTGAAAAAACTGGCAGAAAGAGTCTCAGCTAATGTGGCAAAGCAGTGAGAGACACAGGCAGAGTTTCAAGTTTGAATCCTCAGTTTGAGACTGCTGCAAGTGTGAGCTCATTGGAGTGAGGGGTTGAGTTTGAGTTGACAGACAGCCAGCGACAAATTAAAATTAATGAACTTGAGGAGACAGAGCTGAGTCTTTCTAATTAGTAGGATAACAAGCTTTCTCTTTGAGAGACTGGCTTTGGGAAGCCAAAGAAACAATATATGGATCCAGGTTAAATCATTAACTATTGTATATTGCATGAGGCTGTGACTTGACTTTCTCAAAGTGATGCTTAGCAAGCCACAGGTTGGTGATTACAGACTACATTTTTTTCCCAATCATGCAATATTTAAGCACGCTAAATAATTTATGAAATCTATACAGGTGAGCTGCATAAGATGTTGCCATAATCAGGTCCTGCTCCTAAATATAAACAGCATTAAGAAGTTTGCATGTGAAAACTCTGATTTATTCGTTATAAAAACCCAATTGCTAACACTAATGTAAACATTGTTAAAACGAAACACAGCGGAGACTTTTTCCTGCGTAATAAGGCCGTGGATTGCACAAGCTTGTAAATATTTTAATGCATTTAAATGTATTCATGCACAATTCGACATCTTGATGAATGCTTGAATAGATGGAATAATGAGACACTAAATATGTGGTCCACAGTGTGTGTCTGTTCAGCAAATCAGCGTTTCTGCTGGTTTAAGTTTGTTTGCTCGTAATGTTTACCTCGACTCCCGCAGGTGTGTGAGCAGTCCGCCCACAGCGACCATTCGGAGAGTATACAGCTGACAGGACAGTCAACCACACAGCTCTCCAACAGCTGCAACTTGTTGATCAAACCAAACTGTGGGAAACAAGAGCTGAGCTGAGTGAAAGGCTCGCTAATTATTTCCAGTAACAGGAGAAAAAAGGGAACAGCTACATTTTCATATTTTATCTGAGCTGCAGTTCATTTCAGGATGGTGGAGATAAGCAGTTAAATGATACTGCTTTATAATATTTACCTTTACAGATATAAATACAATTAAAACAGATTATTAACATGCTGAATAATGAAATGATTTACTTAAATGAAGCTCTAAATGCAACATGATTCCAAATGTAAGCCAAGGAAAAAGGTCCCTGTTTCCACCATGATTGCAGCATCCTCAAGACAACCATTTATCTCTGCACAATTGAGATAAGACAATACCATTAAGCTCTGCTGACCTAGTGGCAAACCGCCTTGTGAAACACTGGTTCAGAGATTAGAAACAACATTTACACTTAAGTGCATAAGACAACTGGGTTTTCAATAATGTATAAACTGAAAGAGCAGAGCAAGAGCTGCAGTGTTGCAAAAACTGTCAATATATCTTTACTTAAAAAGCTCAATGTAACTATATGTTTAATTTATCCCTTAAAAAGTAGATGCAGTGACAGTGTTTTTGACTGCGGGAGCCATTTGATTTAGAGATGTTTCATTCTTTATGGGGTTATTACCTGCTTGCACTTGTGTAACTCCACAGCTTTGCCATCACTCTGCACACAGTCCAGGTGGCGCGAACGGGAACCGTGACCACAGACGGCGTTTTTACTCAGCTGGCATGTACTCCATTCTGCAAACAGAGCATGGTCATGATTGTATTATTGTGTCTTTTTCTTTTTTCTCAAGAGGAGACATTACAGCATTTGAGATAAAATAATAACAAATCCATTCATCCATTTCCTGCACCCGCTTGTTCCTGTGTAGGATCCCAGGGGGAAGCTGGTGCCTGTCTCCAGCAGTCATTGTCCAAGAGGTGGAGTCACACACTGTCCATCTCAGGGCCATATAGAGACACACACACTCACACATAGGGCCAATCTAGAGTTGCCAGTTAAGCTGAAATTCATGTTTTGGGTCTGTGGGAAGAAGCCAAAATCCCAGAAAATAAATCCAGGATGAATAGGGAGAACATGCAAACTCCATGCATCTGTGTCCCAAACAGAAAGTCACAAGCCCAGGACCTTCTTGCTGCAAGGTAATAGTACTATAAACTTTGCCACAGTGCTGTCTGAAATAAAAATCCTGCACTCAAGCTACTATAAACAACATTCAGACACAAAAACACAAACCACATGAAACAGATATGGGATGATGCAGATGTTGCCAGTATGTCTGAGTACTAATAATATTATTGGTTTCTTGAAGGATGCATCATTATGACCTGAGTGAGCAGTTTTGTGTTAGCAGAAAAAGGTATTGTTGTATTTTGGATAAAAAAATGTTTTCTGTCGTGGTTCACTAGAGAACAGTAACAGTGGGCGAGCTGTTCCTGACAGATGTGTTTGTTCCACGTCTTTATGAGGTCACAGGAGTGTACGATCATCTTTCAGATGATGTCAATGTTATGTTTCTGAAAAAAGAGACCACTGTTCTCCAGACAACATTAAACTGCACTAATATGTGACCTATCCCTGAGTAGTTGCTTCAAATTCTACAAATAATGTCACATCTAATGTTGGTTATCACTTATTGTTACAGACACCTTTGATTTTCCAGAGAGCAGCAGAAGTAGCTCCATGTTCTAACACAGATTCATTTGGTTTTATTTGTTTGGACATAATGTCTTTTACCAGGTCGCGTAGCAACAGAGGCACATGCGCTCTGACCCAAAGTTTGACCTGCAGTCAGAGAAAAAACTACAAAAAAAAGAAAACAATTCTCACAGGTACAAACTCAAAACTCAACGTTTACTCAAGCCTGAGGGAACAAGACCACAGAGTTAGAAGGATACCAGGGGAATGTCTGCAGGGATGGATAAAGAACAGATAAACACTTTGCAGAAAGTCCAATATACTGTATAAGGAACTGGCATGTTTATTTTGATGTTTGGAATGTGACCTTTTTGTGTTTTGTTCTCTTGAACTGTCGAATCATGGTTAAAAAATGATGGCAAAAGGCTGCTGCTTTGCATTCCATAGTTTTTGGATTAATCAGCTGACTAACCGGGGTGGAATAGGTAGAATAACATTTAAAAAAAGAGAAACTTAAAAAACTTCAGATATATTAAATAAGTAATCTGTTATAACCGTTTTTAGAGACATTATATTAGCTTTTTAAAAGTTCATCAGAAAACATCAAACTATCTGCTTGATCATTCCATGAGTAGGTGGATTGTACCAGAAACTCATCTAATCCCAGTTCAGCATAAGGAAAAGAAACTCACATGGGGGTAATGCAGTAATGAAACTTAGTCTCTATGGATGACAACATCCAGTGGTTTGAGGCTTATGCAATAACTTGAGCACACATACTGTACATTAGTGGATTGGTAATCAATATACAGACAACAAGATGGAATCAAGCACCCGAGTGTTAAAGAATCTGCTCAGAAAAAAGTGATTTAACTTTGAAATAACAATAGAAAAACTAAAAACCTTCTGTACTATAATAATAATTAAAAATGCTCTAACTTTGAACAATAGATGAATAGACTGGATAATAAAACATGTGTAAATAACTTTAACAAAAAGGGCACAAAAATCAACCTGTAAGGAACATGAATACATCTTTTTACTTTTATTTTTAAACAATCAATAAAACTGAATCATACTAAGCTTGTAGACTTGGGTTTCTATTCTCCTATAACAATGTTTTCATGTGCCATTTGCTTTTGCATTGGGTGCTGTGATATGCTTTTTTTTTGTTCACCAGCAGGATGTGCACCTGCACACCTACAGCCCATTATCTGTACCCTACTTTACTGAGGAATTAGTCTTTCTTCTCATAAATGTTCCCAGTATTTCACCCAGAACCTGGTACTGTTAGCAACAGAGCTACATAAACTCTTCAAGCTTTTTGATTCATTGTACTCAATGAATGTCATACGTGTTAATGAAAAACAGTAAGAGGAGACACACTTGTAGACACACTTGTAGCATATGGTTTAACCAAAAGACAAGGGGCGTGTCTAAAAAATCTTTGTTGTGGGGGCAAGGTAGGGGCACAGATTTTGAAAAGGGTGGCACATGTAAATGGGCCCATAACCTTAAATATAGAGTTTTTATTAAATAATATACCATTTATCATATTTTAAGTTGCCATAAACCAAAATGAAATAAAAATCTGTCAAAGCACAATTCCAATGATATATATTTGATAATAATTTTTGTCGATTAATAAAACAGTATTGATTGAATTTGGTTGTCTGAGCTTGGGGTTGGGCCAGTGGACACGCCCTTGCAAAAAACATGCCAGTGATGTTTCTTATAATAAATCTGCTCACCAAGTTAGCAGCTAACAAAAAAAAAAGATTTTATGGGATACAGTTTTAAGGTTTTGTAAGCTGAAATAGACTCTGCAAAGATATTTAAAAAAAATGACTGATTGGCAGCTGATCATCTAGATTTTAAGAGGAGAGAAACCCGACTTGGTTGTTCGAACAGGCAGTTATTTTACTTTTAACAAGTCACACAGGACTGAAAACCTGAATGATTCATTTAGAGAAACACACTGATCTATGGAGTAAGAAAAGGAAATGGGGGAAATGTCTCTTCTCATACATTTTAATTTTCCAGAAAAAGTCAACTTTATGTAAAATATATATTCTTCCTTTAAATACAAGTTATCTCTTTATATGATAGATGTGATTTAAACTAAGAATATAAATCAATACTGAGTGAAAAGGAGATTCTCAAACAGTGCAGGGAGGATTTTCTCCATTTATTCTGGTTATACAAACAGTTTCTCCTCAGACATTTCGTTCAGCTCGTCCTACCTGAGACTGTGTACTGGTAAGTGAAACAAGTGCTGTTGAGAACACACGGTTCTGTCTGGACCAGTTCTGGACAGGCAGCGTTGTTCGAGGCAGGGAGGCGGAGGAGGAGTCTGCTTCTGTTCCTTGTAGATCCTTGGTCACATTCCTGCAGTGACAGACCCCAAAAAAATATATCTTTAGTTTCAGAAACAACAATCACATCCAGCTGGAAGCGAAGCATGATTGTGTATTTATGACCAAATGACTCAAACATATTGATATGAATTAATACATTTTATAATCATTCTAAAAATCTGATAGTAAGAGTTATTAGTTTTTTTTACTTAAATTTATTACTTATTACTCACACGATAAAAAATCTGACTGTTGTGATATTTATTATTTTATATTTATTTTCTTTCTTACCTATTTATTTTGCTTTAAGGGATTTTTAGGGATATTTTTCTCCTCGTCAAGCTACTTTTCTAGTTTTAAATGAGTGTAAAACTGAAGTTGGACTGGAAGAAAAGGGGAAGTTTGTGATTTGTTCATCGTTTTCATACATAATTTGTTATAGCAGCAATGTTCAAATGGTACTGTTACATTATTCTTTGGAAAAAATCAAAGAAAGTGTTTTCAGTGTTTAAAGTCAGCTGATGGCATCAGTGGGAATTACCCGAGGCAGCTTGGTGAGAAATGAAAAGAGTAATCAATGGACAGAACAAACAAATTCAGATTAAAGTCTAAAGAAACTATTTCAACCTGAACACCAGGGTTTGATTATTTTATTGAATGTCTGGAAAACAATCAACATGATGACAAGTTAGCTAAAAAAAAAAGGTGAGTTGTAGCTAAAACTCAAGTGTTGCAATCATACTACTGATGTTTCTCCCTTTTAAATAACACATTTCCAAAGTTAAATTTGTAATTTTTTTATTATTTTGTTATTCAATATTTAGTTGAGAGTACAAAGCTGTTTTAATTTCAGCCTTAACCTGAAATGTTTCTTTCTGTTCCACAAACTGCTTGTATTTGGATTGTATTGATTTTGCAATGAATCAGGTCTGTAATTGAATACAAAGCGAACTGTTTTTTTTAGCACCATGAGATTAAATTTGGTATCACTTTATCCTAAACACTCAAATTAAACTGAAACAATTTTGATATTAAACTTCTGGTTGACAAACCTTCACAGAAAATAAGCAACAATCATCGAACAAGATCCAATAAATTCAGATTTGATGCTTCAGTTCTTTAGTTTTAATAATAAAACAAATTTACGGATACTGATCTTTATAATCATATGTTTAAATCTCCTCACCTGAGATCTTGGAAGGCAGCTGGAAGGTAATGATTAGAGTCATTTAGCGAAATACCTATCATTAGTAAATGGTGTGATATTCATTCCAGTCACAGTGAGTGAGAATTAAAATATATAGCAAGAGAAGGTGTAAATGTGGATATACATTAAGCTTCTGATTAAAGGTGAAGAAAGATGGAAGTCTTTTCATTGAGCTGGATTTGGTTCTCCACACCTGATGCACCAGGATCTCAGTCAGTGTCAGTTATTAATAAAAAAATAAAGCTCCGGGTGAGACTCGTAAATCAGCTGCAGCCATTGTGGTAGTAATGCTCACTCACATTCATGTGATATATGCAACACACTGCAAGGTGCAGTAATGTCATCGCTCAATATTTTTCACACATTCACCATGTTCAGACATGTTTTTTGTATTTATTCCACACCTACAGTAAAAAAAAAGACAAATAACCAAGTCATAAAATAATACATCCATAATTTAAAGAAAAACTCTTAAATTTCATGAAGGCTTTCACTCACTCTAGAGATGGAGTATAAGTTATTAAGTAAATGACAATTAATATTAAAACACAAAACCTACAATATGAAACAGCTTTGTGTTTCTAAAATATGAAAATATCTCCTCCATTGTGTAGATATTGTAGGTATAAACTGAAATTATACGTGCAAAAAATATATATAGTTGAACATCGCTATTCCAATTAGAATCTAAAATAAATAATTAAATAAATCCATACCGGATCGATTACAATTAAAAATCAAGCGGCACAGTCAGGAAGTCAACTTTTTGTTTTGTCAGCTAAATCTGTGCGGTTTAAAAATCTATTTCTTATTTATTATTCAGTTAGTTTTACAGCTGACATGCTTAAAGAAATCATTCATATGACCAGCTATTGGATTTTTAATTATAGATTCTTGTTTTTATAATTTCTGATAGAGCTGCCACGCTGAAAAACTGACAAATGTTTAGGACTAATTAAGTGATCTCTCCATCGTTCTCTCTTCTTTTCTCCTTTTTTTTTTTCTGACTCCAATGTTCCTGTTCAGTGAACTGCTATGTTTGACAGGAAAACCTATAACTTTACTACATGGCAGTATGACTGATATCCTGTGGCTACAAACACTGGGGGGGTAGGAGGGGTTGGGGGGGGGGGGGGGGGGGGGGGGGGGGGGTGCTGTGTTGTTTAAGCCTGACGCCTACATTTTAAAGGAGGACATAACCAAATAACAATTTGAACCAAAACCTGTTTCGATGTGACTTTGTATTACAAATGACAGTGATGTTTGTATTGGAAATACAAACTTTAATATTAGCTGTGTATTAAGTACTTTATATCGCTCTATTTATAGAATCAAGAGAGAAGTGGGCATTTTCTCATTTGAGATGAGAAAATCTCAATCTATAGCCCAGTCAGCTAAGGCAGAAGGCCGCCCATCCATCCTGGTTCTGTTAGAGGTTTCTTCCTGTAAGAAGTGAGTCAATCGTGCTGCTCAGGATGGGGGATTGCGCTGAATTAACAATTCAACCCAATCGGCTGGTTCCTTAGATAGAAAATGTTTTATTACTAATCAGTTGCTTTCTCTGTAAAGTGCCTTGAAATGACTTTGTTATGAACTGGCGCTTCATAAATATATAAACTTGTAATAAACTTGAACTTGAGATGTATAACTGAATGCATGGGAGTTTGGCGTTATGTTATTAGAATTTAAAAATATCTTGTTTTTTTTGAACAAGTTAATTCTGAGCATTCAAGGCACAAATAATTTTCATAACATGGCCAAGATTTTTGTCAAATAAGAAATCATTGTAGGCCTTTATCAGCAATTCCCTGAAGTTGTTTTTCTAAAATAGTCACAAGCATAAAGTCAGTGTAATGCCAATAAAAATCTTTGCATATTTTTCTTTCTCCAAATTTTGTGTCAGTCGCCAACAATCAATGCCAAGAGAGAAATAAAAGAGTATCTATCTATCTATCTATCTATCTATCTATCTATCTATCTATCTATCTATCTATCTATCTATCTATCTATCTATCTATCTATCTATCTATCTATCTATCTATCTATCTATCTATCTATCTATCTATCTATCATCATCTTCTGTTTGTTGATTATCCTGCAAACTTATTGTTAAAGTACATGAAGTTTTGAACAAGAATGAACACACTTACCGGAGGGCAGTTGCTCCACAGTCCCCACAATGACACAGCACAGTCATTGGGGCAGGCTAAAAAGCAGACCTGGGCACTGGGGGGTATTTCCTTTTGATCACACAGACTATCATCCACAGTTATATTCTCCCCAGTCGTTGCTTCCTTCTTCACACACCTAAAAGACGAGCAGAAACAGCTTTAAAACTGGTCTCAGGAGTTGTCATAACTATAATTCCCCTTTGAGTTTGTGATTCAGAAAACATTTACTTTTTTTTTTCTGTTTGAAATTTTAAGCTTGTCATTTTCAAAAAGTCTCTATAATTTGGCCAATCTCTCTGAGCTCTTTTTATGTGAACAACACTAAAACATGAGCTCCAAAGGTTTGTTTACAGTTTTCCCCAGATAAAATACATAAATGGTTGGTAAATTTTTCAAAAGGCCCATATTTTCCTGTGTGGTTAGGGGAACGTTTGTTAGTCTGTTTACATTCAGAAGCAAAATAGACCATTCTTTGACCATTTTTGGATCTGTAGAGAATGCAAAGATAAAATAAATAAATAAATGGCTGGATCACTGAGCTGCATAGATCTTTTTTTTTTATCTTAGTAATAAGTTGCTTCTGCCCTTTGTTGTTTGTAAGAACGAGACAATCATAAAGAACTTTAGAAGGAAGTGATTTATTTTGTTTTTCACAGATGGTTCTGAAAATATTTTCACCTAATGTTTTATTAATATAAACCATTTCTGTCTTGAACAGATCGTTATCTTCTACAGAATTCCTAACCTTAAGTTATTTTAAAACATTTCTTTAACTGTTTTTTTATTATTATAATAATTGTTACACAGTTTATACTCATTAATATACCCCATGGTGCGGCTACCTACTGTCTTATATAACTACTTCATTCTGTTTCTGCTACTTACACTCAAAGCTGAATTTACAATGAGCAAGTTCGGTTCAGATCAGAGTCTGTGGCCAAAAAACGGGCTATCCAGTTCACTGAGTTTGTGTTTCACAACAGTGCTTAATTCAGTATCAGTAAACACTTTTCTTATTTTCTCTTCTGTGTGGCTATGAAAAAAAAAAATTGCTAATCGTCCGTCAACACTCGTTGTAATGCATTTGTTTGTTCAAACTGTTTTCCCTTAGCGCTGCAGGTGTGAATGACAAGTCAGCCAGTCCGCTAAAACAACTATTGCCAGTCCAGGTTCTCGTGTTGTGTGTTGCAGCGCCAAGCGAGCGTTTTGCCAAGCCTAACCTGCTTACTGACCTGATCTTTCGGCTTTGGACTCCCTCTCCGCAGGCTGGCAGGTCGTCCACAGTGTTGATGGTACAAATGGACCAGGGCTCAATCCTCCACTCATACTGGCTGCACTCTTTGTTGCATGGCACAGCTTCATACACCTAAACGCATGCATAAGCAAACAGACCCAAATGCACACACAAATAAACAGAAGAAAAGAAACCACAAGTGAGAATTATTGGAGAACAGTAACAAGAGTTTAACCTGAAGGTTAGAAAATGAAGAAACTTTGACGTGCATAAAAATCAGCTCATGAAAAATGTTCACTAAACTCACTAAACCTGCTACAAACATGCTACATGTACAGCTGAGACTAATCTACAGCACAAACAAAGATTTTTGGGAGAATTCCAACCTTTATAGTTATCTAATTAAGTCCCTTCTGGTTAGCTGTATTGTCCCACTTTAAGTTTTCAATATTTGTGCTTTTACCTTTGATTTTAAATAACTAGCAACTTTTTTTTTACACTTTTGGTTAAAACTTGGCTCCAAATGAACCAACAACCCAAAAGCATGCACACAGATTTTAAAAACCAAATTAAAAGAAATGCAAAGGAATATTGAAAATCTTTTCCAGAGGGAGGCTCTGAACCAAATTGGCCTTTACATGTTATTACTGCAAGTGACAAACAGAAACGGCTTTGCCCACATAGAAGTAAAACTATGCATGACATGGAGAGAACAGCATGGAGTGTGTAAAACCAGAATGACCATGGCAACAGTCTCCTCAGCAGAAGATGTAATTGGCTGAATTTTGAGCCTATTCACTCCCGCCCCCCCGCCCTCAGCCAGTGAATCTGGCATGTCTGTACAACCGAGGGAACAACCAGCACAATGCTCCTGTAAAACAAATGTTTACTCTCAATCTATGTAACTGTCTGCCACAGTAAAAGGTATGCTCTTGAGGACAGTTTGTGGAAGAAGCTATGACAAGCTGCAATGTGTGTCACTGAGTGTGTATGTGTTTGAGTGTGTGTGCTCAGACTAGAGAGTGGGAATGAGTGTTGAGTATTCCCTCCCCTGCGGGCCACACAGATGCCTATTACACACCGTCATCATCTCCCATCTGTCCCTGCAGATGCCCCTGCTGGGAAAACTGGCAACTTCCCTACTCCTACTTTCTCCACTACTACTGCAGATACACAGTTTAGAAACACCAGAAAATAAAGTCTTGTGAGGCCCTTCCCTAACTATATACAAAGTTTATTGACCACTAAAGTTGTATTTTGAGAAACTACAAATTTATGAAACTGCACTACAGTTGCACTTAAAAAAACAGTCCAAATGTCACGACAAGAGAAATTTATGATACATATAGTCCAATAGAAAGTAAAGGTAACTTGTCAAAGCCTATGCACATTATACAAGACTAAAGCTCATAAAAATATACAGGATTTGATCTTAAGTCACCTATAGGTCACATGTAATTACAGTCTACAAAAAGTTGAGCAGCCAGATGTGTCTATAATACAAAGGGGATACATTCATATATTTGGCAGTCTTTATCTTCTGTTCTTTTGTTCTCCTAAAAAAATCTGGAGTGATATCTCTCAGATAAGAAATACAAGTATAGGATCCAGCTCAATTTCTTCGAGCGCACTCTCAAAAACTTAACTACCAACGCAGAATACAATGAAGACCTAATGTTCTTGAGAAATATAAAGTAAGCGAAGGTAAAATGGAATGTCATCCAAATGGCTTTAAAATGAAGTATTTCCATTCAGGTAGCACTCTTTCCTTCACACTATCATTTAATCTTGTTCTAAAGAGGATGAAAGGAGACAGTAATATAATAGTATATAATATATAATAAAATAGTATATTCTTTGCTGTTTTTCCATTTTTGTCACATCTAAACAAAGATACCTGAATAAACACAAAATGCATTGTTAAATGATGATTTCTAAATTAAATGGGCCTTATGTGAAAAAGTAATTGCACCTAAAACTAATGACTAATTGGGTCAGTTATTAGGCTACAACTGCAATTAAGCATTTGTGATGACTAACAGTGAGTCTTTCATGTCACTGTGAATGGATTTTGACCCACTCTTCTATCCAGAATTGTTATAATTTAGCCACATTGGAGGGTTTTTGTGCACAAAATGCATGTGGTCACATCTCACCATTTCAACAAAATTTAAGTCCTGACTTTGATTTAGTTACTCAAAAACCTGCTTTTGTTATTACTTTTGAACTATTCAGAGATGGATCTACTGGTGTGGATCATTGTACTGCTGCATAACACAAGTGTGCTTCAGCTTAAGGTCACATGCTCAGAATTTATGGTTCAGTGAAATATGGAAGGTCATGATAGTCCTCAAGCAGCAAAATAGTCCCAGGTCGTGACACGACCACCACCCAGTTTGACTGTCATGTTCTTTTTTTGAAAGGAGTGTGAGTTTTAAATCTCTGTTTTATTGTTAGACCATGTACACTAGCCTTAACTGAAGTATGCAGATGTTTTTAGATGTTTTTTTTTTTATTTATAATTCCCTAATAAAGTTTTGGAGAAATTTCGGTTGACCAGGCACTCCTTATAAAGTTCACTACTGCTTCATGTTTTCGACATTGGTGGTTCTCACTGCAGGCCAAAAGCATTAGAAATGACTTTGTGATCAGTTCCAAACTGATAGATGTCAGTGACTTTGTTTCCCATATTTTTCTGAATAGGGATCAATTACTTTTTCACATAGGGTCAAGTTGCTTTGGTCCCTTAGTAAATTAAATCATAATTTAAAAGCTGCCTTTTGTATTTTCTCAGGTTATCTTTGTCTGCTATTAAAAAATGGTTTTTGATCTGAAACATAAATTTGTGACAAAAAAACAAAAACAGAAGACATGTGTAAGGGGGGAAAGATGTTTTTCACATCACTGTATATGACTTGGACACATCTAGCATGCATTTTGTCCTCATTAACTAAAGGATAGTATATGTACACAATGAATGACACTGACCTGAGCCTGCGTGGATGTCCATATAAGCAGTGCATGACAAGCCAGAAGTTGGGGAGGGGAAGAGAAGAACAGTGATATGATCATTAGTTTAGATGTTGCCTGTGGTGACATAAATGTATAGCTTTACTTCGATTTTACTTTAAAATCTCCTGCATTCTGCTCAATGTTTCATTAATGAGGGTAAAGGATGATTAGGTGCTTCATCATCTGCAGTGAATCCTGAATATATTTGTCAAACAGAATGATTCATTCTGCTGAGAGACTTCTGAAGTGCTGCAGTTAGTTGTTAACAGCTGTGCTTCGGCCAGGCCTTCATCTGAGGACAACTCCAAGAAACTAATTTGTCTGGAGGTGGTGAGCATGGATGAGCATATGCTCATGAAGGCTGTGGGTTCTCTATCAAAAAAACAAGCTTGCTCTAAGTAAATTGTAATGTTAAGATGCTAAAAAAGGACTTCATCACTAAAAATAATATTAATAGTATCATCTAAAACTTATTAATGGTACTTTGATTTGAAATCCCTCCTCACAGTAAAAAAAATGGATTTCTCTATAAGCGTCTGATTGACTTAAAGTCTGTAAGACATGCAATATTGTGCAAAGGTGTTTCGTCAGCTCTCATTCTCTTTATTTTCCTTTCAATTACACTGAATTTATTATAATCTTTTTAAATGGTCTTGAACATTTTTTCTTTTAAACTTTCTGAAAGTCTTTTAAAGTTTTCCTGTGGACATTTACAACCAATAGAATAGTTTTAGTTTAGTAATTTTCAGTTTAATAGACAATTTTGTGTACAGGATAAAGACCCTTAACTCTGACCTACAATCCATTTAAATAATAAAATGCCCCAAAACCTAAGTGATAAATGAGCACTGTGTCTGCACACAACAGACATTTTAATATACAAATCACTTTAGCTACGTTCAGGTAGTTTATGGTTTTTAGGCACTTCGTTACAGCAGCGTGTAAGAGGACTTGAGCAGATGTTTTGGTTTTATTTTATTAAAGCTCATTCTATTTTTTTCAATTATATTATTATCTTTGTAGGGGATTGTTTGCTGAAAATATGGAAATACCAATGATAACAGAGTTTGACACACACAAAATATTTTTCCACCAACATCCCCATCTCTATCACCAAAGCACAAATTTTCTTAGAGTTGTTTTTAAAAGATTTCTGAGCTATGATTCAGACACTTAGCACATAGTTGCTAATCAACAGGAGGCTGGTGTGTCTTTTGGGACTTCTATGGCTTTGTCTTATTAAAGTCATGCTGTTTTTGATACTGTGCATCTATTGTGGATTGTTTATTTAATTTAATGGGACTCCTTTGGTCTCTATGTGACCCTGTAATTGGACGGTGACCTGTCCAGGGTCTCGCTCCCTCCCACTACTTCCCGCTTAATGACTGCTGAAGGTAAAAAACAGCTCCTTGTGACCCTGAACAGGTACAAGTAGGTAATGAAAATGACTGACTGACTGACTGACTGACTGACTAACTGACTGACTGACTGACTGGATTCTTTGTGTCTTATTTTCTCAATTTTAAGCACACAAACACAGCGAGGTAAAAAAAAAAAAAACATAAAGTGAGTGAGATGGCAGCAAAAGTCCAAAGAAAAACTTTCAAAGACTTTCAATAAGACCGTTTATACAAAAATATATAAAAGATATCAACTCTTGAAAAGCAAGTAAAAAGAAAGACTGTGTAGTTTAAAGCTTTTGCTCAGTGCTGTATATTGTGGCATCACATGATGTTAACCATTACATTAATGGAATAAATGAGAGAAACGAGAAACAAATATCGCTACTCAGGGGTTTGTCATCACTCCATTGCACCTGAGAACAGCGTTAAAAAAACAAAATCCAAAAATTGCATTGCATCACTTAGTATTGGTCTAATAGTTGCCTAAAATCCCTCACTGGTGTCCAGTTAAATTGTGATGATTGTGATGATAAATGCAGAGAAATGAGTCGACATAGCTCTCCCACTTATCCAACCAATCAGACATCTTTTCTCACTTTGTGGATGAATGCATTTGTTCCAGAACATGACTAAGGAAGTGACTCAGGAAAAAAAAAAAGAAGAGAAAACTTGAAGCAATCTGCTGTGATCTTTCCATATATTTCCATCTTACAGTACAAATAAACTTAAAGCCTGTGAGCAACGTGCCCCTTACAGAATAACTGAACTACCACATCCTGCCACTAAGGATCAAGGAAGCAGAATTCCTCTTTAATTTGCCACATATCTTCACAAACATGCCAGGTCCCCATACGGTGATGCATGACAGCACATAAAAAGATAACGTACACACATACGCAAACAAAAGCTTACAAAACCAACACAAAAGAACCTAAGAAGTGCAAATAAGCTCCACTAGTGGGGAAACATTTTATTATAAACAGAGAAAAAAATGGGGACACCGGGAATCAAAGCAGGGCACTGCTCCTCAGATCTCTGCCACTGTGTGTTACTGTGTAACTCTGACTTCAAATGGTCCTTGTAAGTGCTGTCAGAAAGACCCTGAACAAGTTAAAAAAATATCAATAAAAGCTCTCCTTTTACAAACACAATGAGATGTATCCCTGTGTGACAATAACATACTCATGAGATGAATAGTTAGAGTGAGATGATGATTTAATGGAGACATTTTGATTAACTTTTTGCTAACACTTATATTGTGTTGTGCAGCGATATTAATAAGAAAAAACTGTCATTGCTTGAAATTAGATTGTGTTTTTTTTGTGAAAGGTGTAAAGAAAAAAGAAGATACAAAGACTTTCACTAGAAAAAAGAAACACCTTGGACTAGAAATACACTTGACAGTTGAAGGATTTAGCTTGGACTTCACTCTGTTTCTGCGTCTCACTGTCCCTGATTCATAACCACCTGAACAATTAGAGTCCTTCCCACCCAGGATGTCAATGAACCGAAGCCCTAACAAGGTTTACAAAATGTTTAACACCATCCTGGACCTACTGCTGTGTTTGCTCTCCTGCGGGGCAACAATGTGACTTTCCATAATTGCAAAAACTGATTGGCTATCAAGCTCTAAAATAATTTCCTTTTCTCATTTACTTTGTAATCTATTACCAGGACCCAGTTCAACAAGACAAGAATGCATTAGCTGAGACATTTTACAAGCACTTAATCCTTGCACCATGACAGTAGATGTGGCCAATTATATTTGAACATAAACGAAGACTCACTTCTGTACATGTAAGAGCCACGATGGTTCATGGCAAAATACACAGCTGCTTTGTAACAAACTCTTGAAAATGAAAGGAATTCTATTATTGCAGCTCTAATCACTTTGAAAATGAGGATTTAAAATTTGCTTCACATATTTAGCACTTTTAAAACATTCAAAATTCCTTGTACAAATACATGTCAACATAGAAATCAGAATTAGGGAGATAGTGTCAGAGCGGGGGAGGGACAGTCGTCGGAAAAAACGCACAGCAGCAGCTGTCGCAAATCAGGATAAATTCGGAAGACTCCCGGGAAAATCGGGAGACAACAGAGACAACTGGTGGGATGTCACAGAAGTTTAAAGGAATAATATGTATATTTTTCAATATTATGCTTTTTTCAAGTATTACCATAATTAGAGAGCTAAACGACGTGTTGTTTGTCATAATACCATATATGATTTATTCTTACTTTAAAAATGTATTGATCCTTTTTTAATTTGTGGTGCAGCAAACTTGTAGTACTTTTTTCCATCACTAGAGTGAATATAAGCCAGTTTTTGGCTGAGCTCCTGATCTGCTGCTCAAGGTTCATTCAGAGCAACTCTGCCGCTCTGTGTGATGGCGTGAGGAATAATACTCGTTTCTGCCACCCTGTGGTGGTTAGTGGAAATGACAGAGTTGTGATTTGGCTCATTAGTGACACCTGGTGTTGGTAATAAAAGCAGTTATTTTCTATGTAGTATGCCTTTAAGGACAAAACAAATCAACATTTTTTATTTATATTTTCAACTTTCCTTTTATCAGGAGTTGCTATATTCATAAAATTACAGTTATCACTATAAAAGGCATGTATGTGACATGAATGCAACAGACAAATGAAAACATTACTATCATACAATTTTAGAGCTTGTGTGAAAAGCTTTTCTGCTGCTGCTCCGATTGGAGGGTGACCTTCACTTTATCCTCTTCTACCCACATAAAAACTAATTCATGCATGACACGGTCACAATGATAGTCCTTGTAACGCATATTCCCTTCATCATAAATATTAGAAGTGATGTGCTCTCCCATTGTCTCCCTGCCTTGTTTGTCTCCTCTCTGAGTTTCTGTCTTTTGCTTGATTACAGGAGTGGGATCAAGTGTCAGCGAGCTGCAGGTGTCTGTCTGCAGCCTGTTTCTCATTCACAAGCCCCCACTCTATTTGTACAGACCTCCATCTGCCCCCCCGCTGACAGATTGTACACTCAGCTATGAAGTTCGTCTTGTTCGAGTCACTGTTTGTTGTTTGGATTTCAGTTTATGCCTCCTAACCCTGTTTTTTCCCATCTGCTTCAACTTTTCACAACCCTAACATCTACTTCAACTTTTTCCTCTTCAAAAAAATAAAAAATAAAAAAATACACTCCCCTCTCGATGTTCTTTACTTTCACTTTGATGGCTTCACTCATGAATCTGCTTGGCAGCACTTCACTCTCATGGAGAGTTTGGGATTTAAATTTCTGAAAAACTTGTTAAAATTGTGATTTTTCTTCAGCTTTTTTTTTCCCTTTCTGATGTTTGAGTCTTTACAGTTAGAATGACGAATAGTTGCATGCTGTCACGCTGCCTGTTAAATTTAAATAAAGACCTTGTTACAGGAACTTCATGTTGCAGAACAATTTAGCTAAGTATGACTATTGTGTGCTCTTTATGTTTTACAAGAAATTATTCCTGAAACAATCTTGTTTATGACAAAAGTCACAGCAGTTATCAGATTATGTATTTAGTATTCACACATATATCCAATTGAGTTTATTTTGTAATTAGCATATAGCAGTGAAAGCTGTGAACTATCTGTTGCTGAAAGGCTTAAAGAAGCTGAGATTTAGTCTTTCTGGTTGGCAGCAGAGGGGCTTTTTGTAACAATACGCATGTTTTGTGTTAGGTGAGCCAGCAGAGTTAAAAAACCCAAACAAATACTAAAGCAGTGATCTTTAGTAATTACACATCATTGCTCCTGGGTATCTCCATCAGTTTTCAGCTCCAGAAGTCTTTCATTATAACAGAGATGAGAATTGAGTTTATTGCTTAACCACTACCGAAGACAAAAAATAAATAAATAAAATAGGTTTCTGCCATGCTAAAGGCTGTTATTTTCAATATCATTTTTGTTATTACATAAATGGATAATGGTTTCACAAGGATGCTGCTTGATGTCTTTTGAAACTCATTAATTGCCTGGGAGACACAGTTAGCATCACACTTATAAGTCATAAAATGTCATTAAAATAAAAATAAAGCCCTGTTCTTGACGTATTATTTTAAATGATTCCCCGAAGAGGCAACACATTTGATTGCAATTACCTTGCTGCACACTGTGAAGAGTTCTGGTAAACCAGAATTCGGATGTGTTTGAGGATCAGAAATGCAACTTTAAAAATGTTCATGTTATGTCAAAGCCATGTTTTATTATTGTATTAATCTGACAACTAACTGCTTGTTTAAGTATGATATTGTGCAGCTTAGTGCAGTGAGGATACACATTCTGACAAAATACCTACATCTGTTTTCAGTTTTCTAACAACCTTATGCTACAATTTGTTGTTTCACGTGACCTAAAGTAGCAAAATTTGCCACTTCTTTTGTTTTAACTGTTACATGTTAAAACAATCATTACTCAGTGTAGAGCTGCAGAAAGTTATTAGCAACTTATAAAAGTAACAAGGCCCAAATTTGAGCATATTAAATATGAAAACACAGTGTTTATCCTTAGTTGTGGTCAGTTTCATGCATATGTGCACATAATGTTTGCTACCATACTCATTAGCAGTGTGAACATTATATTCACCTATTTTAGATAGTTATTAATGCATACTTTTTTCTTCACTAATTTTGTGCATGAATAAAATCCTCAAAAATTCTGGTAACAGATAAGAAAGAAAAAAAAAATCACATTAATAAAAAAAAGATGTATGATGGAATTAAATCAGTAATTAATAGCTTCTCACACATAATCAGTGTGTGCATTCTTTATTATAGCATCTCTTCTTTTCTTCCTCTAGTTGCAGGTGGTCAGATGTGGAAAAGCAAAAATGCAAAAGAAAAAAAAAAGAAATCTGGAATATACTAACTGATAAGTGGAAAAGAAGAACTGCAGGAATGAGGAATCTCTTTCACAGTAGGTGGTGCAATGTGGCATAAAAAGAGCTGTCAAAAGCACTTCTGGGTTAACAGAGGAGGAGGAAAGTATTGCACATGGCTGACATATTTGTCATCTCTTTCAGCCTGTATATAATTTAGGAAAGAAGTTTTTAAATTGGGTGTTATAATACAATGATGTGCTTTAAGGAGACATAAAGGGTGCCATGAATTTCAATTATCTTCAATTTATTTTACTTTTCAATAAAATAAAAAAATAATTAAAAAAAAAACTTTTGCATGTAATACAGTGGACATCATCAGAATGAAAGAAAAAAGTAAATCAAATTAAACTTTAAAACTATAACTAGCCATCCTGTACTTCACATGATGAGTCATAGTAGCCTGTTGTCATAGAAACAAGATAATGAGACACACTTTTTGACTTAATAATGTTATGGGTGTCAGAAAAAATTGAAAGTCCTGGAAAACTGAATCTGACATAAAAACTCGAACCGCTAAAGGCATCGCACACAAATTTAATAGACAGGCAAATTTAGATTTGTGTGTTCTCATTATCATATAGCATAACTCATGAAAATGTTTACTAACTTTTTAATATTATGTCGTTGTCCAAGTAAAGCATAGACATTAATACGTGAGTCTATCACTTTAATGCACCTGCCTCATGCAACAAAAACATCACAGCACCTCGGGAAGTTTCCTTAAAATGGAATTTATAATCCATAAATATTTCATGAACTACTTTACATATAGTTTTTTAAATAGTGCTTATTGAAAGGGAAGCTTAAGATAATGTTCACATCATTCACCTTGTCAATGTGGGAAAACAGTCATGTTTCAGTGCCAGAGAATTTCTACCAATGACTTTAAGAGAGAGTGTATCCCTCTGATATGAGCAATTTTAAAACTGTTCTGGATTTTTGAAGAGATGCCAAAAACTTGTTTGCATTGCAAGATCAAACATCTTGGCTCACTGCAGACAAAATTTATGTGAAAAGCAGTTCTGACAGCAGATGGACATAGTGTAAGTTCAGAAGCAAGTGTAGAGGAGTTTAAGTTGAGCTCTCTTTAGATGCATCGAAAAAACAAAGTCATTAGCTTTAACTGATGAGTCCTAATTGTACTGTTGTGCCATTTCATGTCTTTGTCTATCGGATAAGATACATAGCTATCAAAAAGGCGTGCTCATGATTTTAACATTTGTATTCATATTTATATGTCAATAAAAGTCTTGAAAAACAAAACTCTGCTGTCATCTACAAGAGTCTGAGAAATTGTGTGGATTAGGATTGTTTTCGTGTGAGCATGAATCTAAAAGCTGTGAGTACAAAGTCTTGTAAACTCACTGATAACGACGAGAAAACGGATTAAAATATCAGCAAATACTAATGTTAAAATCATGCGCACGCCTTTTTGACAGCTATCTTATCCGATATTTGTCTAGTCATAAATGCAGGTTGAAGGAAAGATGTTGATCCATGGGCCACACAGATTGCCTGGATGTCAGGAGATTTGAAAAGTTCTGTTTCTCTGGGCATCTGAAAGAACTGGCAACATCCAGATCACTAAACCACAATTTCATTTCATTTTATGTATTTTCTAAACGTGAAATGACAAACAAAATAAACTGTGACATTTCTACAGCATTTATGTCAAAATAAACCACATATGTGTCAGAAAAATGAAAGCCAATTCTTAAACTGTTTGATCTTCTACACACTTAGCTTGTCAACGAAACTTTAGTGGGACAGAATATTCATCAAAACCAACTTAGACCTGTCAAGATTTTTTTCAAGTGCACCAGAAACATAACAAGAAGTAGAAAAAAAAACAACAACAAAAAAATCAATATCTCATCATGAACAGCATAATGCAACTTGGTTTGAGTTCAGGTTAGACCAGCAGTCATGATAGTGTTATCTTCCAATGGAAATGTGGCAAAGCAATAAAAACTCCTCAACAAATTAGTCCCAATAACCAACTGTGTGTGACTGTTTCTCCTAAAAGTCATCCCAGCCAGCAGCATCAGCAGCCTCATTGCTCATTTATATGTGCCAAGTACACAAACAGCTTGCTGCAGAGAGCCAAGACATCAAATAATGACATGCAATGACCAAGAAAGCACCAAATGTTGATTTTTTTGATCCAGAGAGACTGGCAGATCTCGTATCTCTGACAGCAGAGATGTGAGGAGTAAAAAAAAAGAAGTAAAATAAAAAAAAAAAAATGCTGTTTTCAGACAAAAGGAAAAACAGGGTTTATACGTTGAAGTTTGAGTTTGTGAACAAGACTAATATTAGATCTGTCAGTGCTCCGAGACAGAGAATGCTGTCATCAGCTGAAGTGGAATGTGGAGCTCACACATGGTTATTGCCTCTATGGATCTGTGCTGAGGTGGCATGACGAGACAGGTGGAACTCAAGCTCACTCAATAAAAACTGTTCAAGAGCATCAGCAATTTTAGGAAAACAATAAAATGAGCAAAACTGCCTTAAGACTTTGCAAAAACTTTGGTGCTTTGTATTGTAAGTAGTGGCATGCTTCATGTCATTTCAGTCTACACTTGTAGACGAACTTTATCTGCGTCAAAAGACCGATGCTGTGTTCAGTTGCTCACATTAAAGGTTGGCCAGCATTTCAAACATTTCTGTCTGCAATTCTTTCTAAATATCAGAAAATACATTGTATTTCCAGACAGCTGGATTAAATCAACTGTAAAAATTGTTTGTTTTTTTTTATAAAGAAAATGTGACAATTGTTTTTAAAAGTAAAATGCTAACTGTTTTTAATTATGGTGTTTACTCTGAAATTTAGTCATTGACATTAAGAACATTTAAGCTAAAAGGAAACATGAATGAGGATGATGCACTTTTAGCAGGTGGTATAACACACAAAAAATCACAGCTGTTCTAGAAATGGTGCAATTCAAAAAAATAAATCCACCAAAGAACCCAAATGTAAAAAGATATTCACATAAATTCTGTATTCACCCTTTCAAAATTCAGAATTTGTGTGTTTCCTGTAGTTGGAAAGTAGAAAAATATAAAGAAATATCAGTGTTTAACACATGCATTGCAGAAAAAAAAACAGTCACACTGCAATATCATTTACACTGATATACACTGTACAAACACTCATGCAAACCACTTGTTAATAGCCAACATACAGCTAGAAGGGAAGGATTTTATTCAGTTGGGCAGATCTGGAGTACAAACATTAACAAAATAAAAAAAAAGAAAATAAGTATTGGACTGGCAGAGAGGCGGGCAGATGGTCAAGACAGTTCTTTTGTATTATATGGTATGTGCATTCACCACTTGATATCTCATCATTTGACAGCAAACACATGTGGGAGTTATGATGAAATTCAAATGTCTCATTTAATTATAGTTCCAATTTGTGTGTTTCTCCGGTAGCTCCGCTTTGACATCTGTGAGTCTTCTATCACAATCTCTCCGGGCATCTTGTGTCTAGACATGCTGATGGGGATATTGTAAAATAAACCTGCACAGATTCACCATTATAACGGCCCTCGAATGTTTGGTGGCTGTTCTGTATATTAATTTGGTAAGAAAAAATTTAATTCAGTTTTTTTAAAACCATAAAAGGTCATGTTTCACTTCAGGGAATGAAAATATATTTAAATAAATATATGAGCAGTTTTTTTTTCTCAATACTACAGGGTCTTGTTGAAGAAAACCCTCAACACTTATTCATTTTTAAAAAGTATGGGATTTCAAGAGTCAGGGACGTTGGAAATTTGCTCATAGGATTTATCCATTTCATTAAACTGTGCACATGCATGCTGCATGCAAACTTTCCTCTATGAATCACAATCAGTTTTGACTGATTGCACTTCAGGCACTTCATAGTCTGTTCTACTCTTTTATAATAAAAGTGATGATGAAATATCCAGGTTGCCTGCACATCATATGTCTAATATCTAAAGAGCGTTGTCATTTTAGTCAGCCATCCATTTTTATAAACCTACTTCATGTTGCAAATCACAGGCGTAACTGTTCCAGGTAACACCAACAAATTAAGGTTAGAACTGGGGAACAATAGGCCCAATACAAAGAAAAAAACACTCTTGGACATTTGTTCATGTTTCTGTGGTCAGTTTAGAAACACTAATTAAAGAATGTCTTTGGAGTGTGGGGGAAAGAAAGTGAAGCCTTTCAGACAACATACACACTGAGAAATAGGGAACAGCTCACAGAGATGCAGCAAGTAGGAACTGGGAATTGTGCAGCTGTAACACAACAGTACAAATCACTGCAACACCATGTGGCAGTAAAATCCCTGAGACAGATGTTTTTTTCTTTTCTTTTTGTGGGTAATGAGAGCAGATGGTGAAGAGGTATACCAAAATTGGACACTGTGAATGTTGAAGTTACAATGCCAAATTTTGTGGAAATAATTAAAACCTGTTCTTAGCCAATTAACTTTGCCCTTAATTGGAAAAAAGTAAGATTTCTGAAAATATACCTCCTAAGAAAAGTTAGTAATCAAGACTATTATCATTTCTCGGATGATCAGGGATCAGTTGATTGTTTTTATTTTATCAAAGCCAACAAAAAAATAATCTTGTTAAAACAGGCAACATCATTTTTATCCATTTGAATTTGGAAAATAATTGGTAAATCTGAATTCACACATTAAGAATTAAGGTTAGGTGTTTGACAGTGCTACTCATATTATGGCTTCTGATGACGCAAGAGGTTAACTTCACACCTATTGTGTCACACTACGCTGATTGACAAGTAATAGCATTTCTAAAAGTTGTGTTTTAACAAGAGCAATGATTTATTTATTATATAAATTATGTGTCTACATCTGACCAGTTTGCAGCTTAAACAGTAAAAATTAAGTGTTCTTGATGCTCGAAATTTATTTCATAGCTTCTCCTATGCAATATGCAGTACAGCACTGAGGAAATCCTAATTAATGCTGTGGAGAACAGAATCTTTTGTCATTACAAAATCTTTAATGATTTTTAATCATTGGGATGGGCTGCTAATTTAAAAAAAAAAGACCTCCAATCAATTGCATTAAATATAAACCATTTGTGCAAATGCACAGATTTAAGAAGCAAATTGGATTGTCTGAGCACAAGTATAAAAAGAAAAGTTTTCACATGAAATTTTAACCTGCAACTCTGGCTTCCTCCCACATACAAAAAAACATTACAACCTGTCCAGGGCGTAACCCCGCTTCTCGCCCATTGACCACTTGAGATACTCAGCAGGAACGACCGGGTATAGACACTGAAAAGATTTAATTTATGCCAAACGAACTTTGCTGAGTGAAACTGATAAACTGTGTCTGGACAAAGACTACTACTAAAATGAAAAACATAGCAAAGAGTGAAAAGGAACTTAAAGTGTACGTTGCATTTTGCTAAAGTTAGTTCTTCAATTCTTTTATTCCCACTTGTCCAAAAGGAACCTAAGAGAGTGTTTTCACAGATATGAATTATTGATGTGGATTAATTTCCCATTGTCTGATTTTTATGATTAGAGAACAAAAAGTACAAGGTACCTCACTGACAACACACTTTGTCTTTTCTCAACAGAACAGTCCAGGACAAGGAGACATCTATTTGACATGGTAGGCATTTTTGCTCATTATTTTCATGTGGCACTTTGACTCTCTTACTCTCTATCTTTCTCCCAATCTACTGTGCTCGCTCAACCATATGACGAGAAGATGACTTGTCGTGCACTGTCTGTTTCATCTCTGTCAAGCCAATCAACTTCTGGCTTTGACTCAAGGGGAAACATCCACTGATGGGAGTGAATGTAGACTTTGGTCAATGAATGGTTCGCAGTTAACAGGCAGCAAAAAGAGCAAAGGCATGTGAAAGAGGAGTATAACCATTAGGAGTCACAATATCTGCAATCACACCAAACTCTGAAAAAGCTACATTACAACCAGGGGCCAAGTGTAAGGGTAAAATCGAACAGTTGAACATGCTGACTCTTGGAGAAAACAGCTTTCTTTGACACCCTAGAGAGACACCTCAGGGGTTCCCTTGTTAAACAAAAGAAAATAAAAAAAGACTAACCTTACAGCTCTACATTCATTACTTTACTTGCAGATTACAGAATATTTTAACCCACACCTTGAGAAGATGTACTTGATTTTGAATAGCCAATTTGATAATATTAACAGCGAGCTCAACTTCACCCCTAGGATAAGTTCATGAAGACAAGGGCAACAAAGAGCTCCAATTTCAGTGGGGATGGTTATTGCAGGGCATTACAACAAGGTCCACACAGACCTTGTTAGTGGGCACTTAACCATCTGTACACAATTCTTCAGTAGAACACATATGAATATTTTTCACACAGCTGCGCCTCATCTCCATACTGACCTCTACAAACGAAAGTGTCCTTTCAAGCCCATTCATGCATACAGGCAGCATTCACGAAACCCTTCCTTACTTTAAACCGTGACCCCACAAGAGACGTGCTAGCACAAAATATTCACAGCCGCAGAGAAAATCTGACTATGGAATATCAAAAGCTCCCATATGTCCACTTCTCCCTTTACTGTCCTCCTCTCCCATTCTCATGTCAAAGGAAGGACATGGCTTGCAAGGCCAATGATTCAGTTTGACTGAAGACACCAGGAAATGAGCAGGTCACCCAGGAGTCCCTCTGTCTGATGGGTAATAAACTCCGTCATTGAAATGTGAGCAGAATGCAATGGATGCACTGTGATTGCATTTGGATGCAACACAATAAGGACAAATGAACATATTCCAAGAACATGCTGGAATTGTGTAAAGAATGAAGATGGAGACTGATGCATGTGTCATACATACGCTACAAGTGAAATAATATTATGTATTTCTATGTAAAATATGAAATGCAGACAGTTTCAGCATTAAGTAGGTATAATAATAATAAATAATGTATGAGAGTCTGGAATCTCTCAAGTTTAGGTGAGAAGGTAAAGGGACAGTTCAGATATTTGGAAGTGGGGTCCTGTGAAAGAGTAATACAGCACAAAACAGATATCCTACCTGTTGCAAATAGCGTTTTGATTTGAACAACCTCAGTTTGGAGTTAAATTTGTTTGACCAGATTCATGAGAATCAGATAGAAAAAATGATAGAACAAAGTGGATTGTCAACATCCTGAAACAACTTAAATATACTGTAATAATGTCAAAGCTGTTCAAATGAATGCATTTTTATAAATCTTTGCATTGTCATCTGATTCACATTGAAAAGTTATTCTGGAAAAATTACCATAATTATTATGGAAGTATAACAGGAATTAGCAGGTATAGATAAGGACTGACTGGAAGTGCCCCAGATGTTCAATTCAATTCAGTTCATAACAAACATAATTTAAATTCACTTTGCTTCAGCTTTTGTTTTTCTTTTTAAAACCAAAATAGTTCCTATCTAAAGATTCTAAAGCAA
Source organism: Pachypanchax playfairii (assembly GCA_006937955.1). Lineage (NCBI taxonomy): Eukaryota > Metazoa > Chordata > Actinopteri > Cyprinodontiformes > Aplocheilidae > Pachypanchax > Pachypanchax playfairii. The sequence continues at coordinate 6,721,909 of SSNP01000002.1, read as the reverse complement.
GCTGCTTCTATTGCTATTCTCGACTGCAATAAAACAAAGAGTTCAATACAAATAATGATTCAACCAATAAAGTTGAGGGCAATGTATGTTTATAATAGCTGTTAGCTTGTCAACTAGGTCTGAACTAACTTTCGTTACTTTGAGAAGAAGTTGTTACAGGAACCAACTTCATAACTTTTTTACTGAACCCCACTTCAAAACATTACAACTATTATTATCATTATTTTATGTTCTTTACTGTATTTTTATTTTAAATTTTAAATTATTAAAAACTGTAATATTCTTTAAGTGAAAGGTGACTTAAATGGCAACAAAGCATGACTTTAGAAGGTTGCTATCAATTTAAGGTGTTTAACAATAAAGAGAACTTCAATAATTAGTTCACCTTTGTTTAAATCTATGTCTTGTAGAAGAAAACACCAGACCAGCCTTACCTGGTTTTTCAAATCCAGCTTGGGACATGGCCGTCCTCCATTGAATGCTTTCTCCCTGAGCCACTTGGACCTGATCTTCAGCCCACTGCCACAGGATACACTGCAGGCTGACCAGGCAGACCATTCACTGAGTTTGCAGTCGAGAGGGCAAGGAATGTGACAGACCTCCACAATGTAGCCTGAAATTGAACATGGTTGAACATAAAAGGGAGGTGTGAGATTCAGACTCGGTTAGCAGCTGCAGCAGGAATAATGTCACAAAGACAAGTCACTGGCCTTTGTTACCTCCGAGCTGGAATTTATTAACTGTAACACTGACAGCTAATTGTCTGATTAAAAGGTTTCATTTCTACATTATATGCTGTGAATTTTACAAGATGTTGTCTTCAGTTTGTGTTTTCAGACTTATGTTTCTTTGCAGGATAACATCCAGGAGTTATGATTATCAATGATGAATACTAAAATAAATAAATACAAATAAAACAAAATAGTCTGTTTTTATAACTGATATCACAAAAAACATAAACAGCTTCCAAAAAATATGACAATTTAAAATAAAATAAAACAAAAAACTCATATTGTAAACATATTACAAACCTATATTTTATTCCCAGTAGTACATAAACAAATTGATCAGATGTTGAAACAGTGTTTTATATTTCATATTTTAAAATGGTATTGGCAATATTTTGAATTTGATGGCATCAGCCCACTTCAAAAAATTGAAACATAGGTTTACCACCTATTCTTTGAACATCTGTCTGTAAACATCTGGGAAGTGAGGGGATCAGCTGCAGGAGTTTTAGGAGAGGAATGTTGTCTCATTCTTCTCTGATGCAGGATTCTGGCAGGTTAACCCTCTCAGGTCTTTGTGGCTGGAATTTTTATTTCATGATGTGCCAAATGGGGAGTGACAGAAGTTCTAGAGGTAGAATACGTAGACTGGAAACTGAAGGGTCACTGGCTTAAATTCCTGCTCGATCTGGGAAAAAATATCACAATGACATTGTGCTTGGGCAAGATGTTTCACCTGCATTGCCTGTTTGGTGGTAGTCAGAGGGCCCGGAGGCACCTGCACAGCAACATCCTTGCTTCTGTAAGTGTGTGTCCGAAAGCAGCTGTAGCTACAATATGTAGTGAGAGAGCACCCTGTTTTGACCTTTGACCTTGCACATAGGAAATTCTACTAAATCTTTTAATGTTAATATTCACTGTGGATGGTCTCAAAGTCTTTGAAAGTGTTCCACGATTTTTAGACAGTTTGTCCATCTTTCCACCTGAAAGACCCAGAAACGCTCCTTTTGTACTCAGTCACGTCACTGAGCTGCTGCTAATTAACCTAATTAGTTGTCAAAGGTTCTTCCAGTTGTTTTAGAATTGTGCCAATTACTTTTCAAGCCTTTTGTTGCCTCTGTCCCAACTTTTTTTAGATGAGTTGCTGCCATAAACTATAAAATGAGCTTTTTTTAATGAAATGGTAAAATATCTCCTTCTCAGCATCTAATATGTTGTTTATATTCTACTGTGCATAAAACATGGGTTTATAAAATTTCCAAGTTATGTAAATAATGATTTGCAAATCATTATATTCTGTTTTTATTAACATTTTACACAGCATCCCAATTTTTTCCATACTCTGTCAACTAAAGTGTGGATTGTACATAATATACATATATAATATCAGTCTTACCAGTGTCTGTACAAAACGTAGCGTTAATCAGATGTCCTCGGTGATTAATGCAGGCCACAGCTCTGTATCGCAGACCTTGGCCACACTCCTTTAACTCCCGGTGACTCATCCAACCCTGCAGAGACTCAAACACGGAAGGGTATGGGAGGATGCACGCAGACCAGTTTCCATAGGGCTGAGATAAAAACTCATCACAGGGACAGGGCTCAGTATCTTCCACGGGGTACAACTCCTCATTCAGGCAATGCTCCTTCTTTTTGCTGCGACCTGAGCAAAAGATGGACAAAACAAAGGAAAGTTATTTCTCCTGATACAAGGAGAAGATATAAATAGACTTTGTGGCCAACTTTGTACCATGGTGGAATTGAGCCTGAGCTGCTCACCTCATGAATAGTTAAAGAGCTGATTTAACAACAGTTGATAGAAAGTCAACAAACACTGTCCCTTAAGTGGAAATGACAATTGCAGAAACTCTGTTAAAATATTTATAATACATGAACTACAGTGACTTTTGTTCTTAATTTATTTATATGCAAGTAATCATGACCTTACAATATGGACAGCTAAGGAGACCAAATACCTTGTTAGCAACTTCCAGAGTGTAAGCAGTTTATTTATATCAATGTCGCTGCAGGTAACAGATCATATTCAGGTACAGTGAATTATAGCTACATTCTTCACTCCAACCATCGATCTGAAATTCCAGCAGAATCTTTGTTGCATTTTGTTTTTGGAATCAATGCATCTACTCTTACTGCTGTTGTTATATGAATTTAGACTGGTTTGGATACAAGCTGTTACTTTGTTCACTCAAAATGTAAACCCAATGCACTGCTCAAGCATATAAATTGTGTAAAATATACAGTAGCCCTGAACATAGAGAGTTTGGATCTTGGCATTAAGCCTCAGCATGTGTTAAATTGACCTTAGCAACTTTCCCATTGCATTTACTTTATTGCCTTTAAGTACAGCTACTTTTATACAATGAAATGGCCATTAAGTTGTCTGAAATAATGTACCTTTTTTAATATATATATAAAAAATAAGCCTAAATGTGCTAAATCCTTTTCTTATTTGACTGATCCAACCAAAGAATATTGTAGTTAAATGACAGACATTTAAAAAAATGGCATAATGGATGTTACATGATTTATTCATACAACTGAACTCTAGTTCATAAATGGTAGATTTTTTTATTTAATTTAGTCGAAATTATGGCATAGGCTTTTGAAATAAAACACTTTTTGCTGTCTGAGATCAGGTTAAATTTTAATTTTTCATTTATGTTCAAGCCACCTAAGGCATTGTGCACAATTTACTTATAACACTGCTCTAGTAGTTTTGATTGTTAATAAATAGTACACGCTGCTTTTAAGATCGAAAGATCTGAAATTCTGCAGAAGAGTTTAGCGGTGTTTAGCAGAAACCCGTACTACAGATATTTCTCTTAGCTTGACTGCCTTTTTTGGTGGGGTGTACATGTACATCCCTCACTTTCTTTTTATAGGTTTGTGGTCTGCATTAATTATTAATATTCACAAGTCCATTGCTCAGTCTATGATTCAGTAGGTTGGGGGATGAAGAGACAATGGCAGCAAAGTGAAAATGTGATAAAGTGCAGAAAGTCTCTTTTTGCTATCAAATTCTTGGAATCTGCTGTTTAATGTGAAACATCATAAGACAAATGTCTGTAATGATCTGTTGGCATGACATGGTTGTACTCCTTTACAACTCACAGAGCACTAGAAGGCTGATGACATGGGGTTTACCATCTGATTTATAGTCCTTGAAAATTTGGATACAGAATGCTTCTGAGTTATGAGACATTATAAAAGATACACTGGAAACGTTAGTTTCTAAATAGTTTAGATGCGATTTTATTTTCTTTGCATTCCAACGTCTACCTCAACCTCTGAAAGTACTTTTTCCAAAAAATTGTAAAAAGAAAAACATTAAACCATGAGACTCTTATACATAATATAGAAGCAAACATTTATCTCAGCAAATGACTGAAGACATTCTATGTGTTTTATTCCAGTGCCTATAAATACCCATCTTTTAGTGAAACATTATGGTTGCTGTAGGCAATTATTCAAAAGTCACTGTTGTCAGTTCATGTTTATGTACTTGTTGATATTAACCCACTGATTTCATTTGACAAAAGTTTCCTCTGAGCTGGATTTGGACTCACTACATAGCAAATAACAGACAGCCATAGGATCAAGAAACTGGCTCATCTAGACTGTGGAAGATAAAAGCTTTGGCCACGTCTTTACTTTTCATCTCACTGGAATGCAAAATTGCCACAATTAAATGCCCCTTTTTTTTTTCTTTTCAAAAATGATCAAAGGATGAAAACAAAACTGAAACAGAATTCAAATAAACATGAGTTACTGACCTGAATCTTAAATCTAAAATAAATGAAATTGAAGCACTTCAGTTTTTCTGAAATGTTATGGAATCTTGGACGCATATATTAAAATATTGAATACTGATAATAATTTAAAAGTCAAATTTTTTTTTTATTGCTTTCTTATGCCCAGATAGTATTTTACAAAAACAAAAACAACATTTTGCATTTGAAAAACTCTCTCAAATCAACATTAAAACAACATTCATGCTCACAGAATGTGCTGCTGTGTGACCGGTGATAATGCATTCAGCAAAATATTGCCTGCTGGCTACAAACATGTAATTTGGTGAAATGGGAATAAATGTGTGTATTTCTCTGTTTTGTTTTGTTTCTGGATTAAGACCATTGGAATAATAAATAGTGTTTAAGAAGCAGCAGCACAAAATGACTGAGTTCAGCCCTCTTGAGTTATAAAATATCACAGATGCTCAGTGATAAACGTGTAAACCTCATACGTTAGCCTCTTTCCCTGATGGTTTTAAACACTGGCATGAGCTCTGCCTCGCATGGCTGAAGAATAAGCTCATTAAAAAATAATTATATTTCAATTATGATTGCCAACATAAATCTCCATGTGATGCGAGACTAGATTTAAACTAACAATAATAGCATATGATTACAAAACAACAAGGCAGGAAGTGGTTACAAGAAGAGCCCACACACCGAACACAATGAAAAATTAATTTTTAACTGTGTAAAGAGTTTATCAGTCTTTTCAATGTGAAATACGTGTAATTTGGATCCTGTTTTTAATCACTTAATCTTATTGTTACCATGCAAGTTTACCTCCATGCATAAAAGCCAGTGCATGCAGGGTTGCTCTCGTATGATTCTGAGTTACAGTACATTCAGCTTAATTAGCTACAGAGGCCTCATTTATTAGATCATTTGGGTGTTTTTTGTGGGTTTTTGCAGAGAAATCAGAAGTAGACAGTGTTCCACCTGCTGTTGACAGCAGTTGGATTGATCTCAGTTTGGAGAATCAAGGAGACATTTTAATGGAAAAGTCAAAAAAAAAAAGTCAGATAATATTATCATTAGAGGATATATTACAGCCATCTTGAACTTCTCTAACTTGTCTCTTAACCTCTCCCTGACAACAATAACTTCTATAATGACAACAATAACTTCTATAATTTTCCTTTTGCAATTATCTGTTTTTTTGCTTTCAGTTTCACTCTCTATTCCCACATCACAAGTACTACATCAGTCTTACACACCAATACATGTCATACCAGGATGATGAATCAACGGCAAATAAAATGAATCAGAATTGGAGACACAACAGGTTTGTTACAGACCATATGTCTGATCCAGCATGCAGCACAGATCACCAGCACATATGTTTGGACAGGAGGTACAAACATTAACTAGATTTTTCATTTTTCTGCTCAATTGGTGAAGAGTCTTACTTAAAAAAACAGATTCTACCAAACTGCTCCCCTTATACAGAAAGGCTAGCGTTACAGTGTTTGTATTTAAACACTATTTTATTTGGAATTGTTTTCTTGCTAAGTCGAATTCCACTTTTCTTAAGAACAGAAAGAGTAAATGCTTTAATGAATTGAAGTCCCCAAAGAATCTTTTAATTACTATGTAATAGCTGCAATTACAGTAAACACCTCATGTAAAATAAAAGTGTTGTGAAAACTCTTTAACGCGATTCAGATGAGCTGCAACAGACACGTAAACGGAGCACGGTGAGGGATTTGCACTCTTGTGATACTCGTGCACCCCCTTCGCTTCGTGGGACCTCGGTGTTCTCAGCCTCTTCAGCGCCCAGTCGATCAGCAAGCCCATCTGTTTCTGAAGTGGCTTTGATTACAAACATTTGTCCCAGAGTGAGAATCTACTGGTGTCACTCTGCAATCCGCATTCTGTTCAATCTACAGCCACTGCTGGTGGTTGATTGAAAACTGCCAGTGCAACATTACTTCACTTTGACAGGACTGTCACTGGTGGTCGCATGCCTCAGGCAACAGAAACAGCATTTACAGCCACAAATTGTTATAAAAGTATAAAGTCTGTGTGCATCTATATAACCATCATCAGAAAGAGAAATAGATGGAAACCTACTTTATTGAATTCTTAGAAAGGTAAGACCAAGGATGGACCGCCTGATTAAACAGTGACAGATGTATTACTGAAGGGTATATCCGAATAATAAAATAGTCATTTTCATAACAGTACATAATAAATATAAGAAATCAACAGGAAAAATTATGTTTCACAATAGAAACAAAGCTAACACAAAAATGATAATAAAAAATGAAACAATGCAATCATCAAAACGTAAAAGAAACTATAAAAAATACAACTCTACAATAAATGAGGAAACATATAAGCATATAATTTGGTTTGAAATGGCAAGTAAATAATATGAATTGTAATATTTTTAAATCTCTGTCATCTACAATTTAGCACATGGTACTTAAAGGCTTATTCTGACAAAGTATTTCCAAAAATTATGAAATGGGTCTTTAACAATGTTGGAACAAGTTGCTAAACCATTTAGCATTTTTTGGCGCTTGTGCTCTCTTTTTCTCAAACACACTCATGCATCTGCTGTCTGATCGGGGGGGTAATATACAGAATTTAATGTCTGAATTTCTCTAAAATGCTCCACATGCTACTTTATAATATGCTGATGAAGTAACACTTGATAGACAAGTACTTGAAAAACAAAAGTTTTAGCTTTTGAAATTATTGTTTTCCAATGATATGAAGTGGCAAGTTATTAATTTGTAGAAATCAGATAATTACTCATGCCATGAAAAGAGGTACACATATTTTATTCTAATTTGTTGGTATCAGTATATTTTGAGAACATGTAATCTACTAAATGGGACTGTTTGGGAGCTCTAAGCCCTCCTGAGACCTCTGAAAACCAATAATAACAATAATAATTATAATAAGAAAATAGGAGGATATTCTGAGATCAAAGTTACTGAGTAAGAGTTGATGTACAGGGCTTGTTTACACTGTGCCATCAGTTGGCACTAATGTATATATTTTATATGCAGGATCACATATATGTTATCATGATCTAAAGAAAGATAATCTGATTTATTTACACCCACCTGAAATCATCAGTTAATCCAGTTTCATGTGTCTTTTTATATTTTGTAAAACAGGAATTCTGTTTGATAAAAAATCAGAATGGAAATTCCTCACAGAAAAGCAGTAACCACCTCTTGAATTATTGCTTTTATGTAACATACAGAGTTACATAGAGAGAGAACACCTCACACGCTTATTTGTGCAAATAGTAATTTGTGGTTTCTAACTCAAATGCTCATGAATAGAAAAGTTTGAAGTCAGACTGTTTGGTGCAAAGCCAATAATTTATGTGTCCTTGAGACTGGCAGGTGAAGATGTCTGAACAGATAGAAGACAGTCAGTGGGTGTGATTGTTCATTTTATGGTTTACCACTTTGCTATGGAATGTGCACCTTGATATAACGGAAAAGGAAAGAATTACATACAGCACACGTAACATGTGTGTTGTTTGGTACCTGGTCTGAATCTCTGTCGTGTTTGTACGCTCTCTGGTGTTATGGGTCGCTTATGGCTCACTATTCCGTCACATGGCAACTTTATGTATTTATGAACACAAAAAACTCTAACAACACCCATTATTTTACATATGATATTCTTTATTCATTCTAGAGAATTATTATTATTATTTTGTCCATTTTCCAGAACACGGTTGAGAAACTATGACACTATGTGCAGATTCTCATTCATCAGAGTCAAAAGAATTTTCTAAATTCTACCAGGGCAACATTCTCATTCAAACTGATTTTTAAGTTCCCTTGAGGATGTAAAAGCCTTTGAGATGAGAAGTGAAACATCATCAAGCGATAAAGTCCAATAGTTTTCAAACAACACTGACAGTACTTTCTAGTGTTAATGTTTTTTGTTGTTGTCTTTTATTACCATTGTTACTTTATTTTGTTCTATTTTTAACAGTCTTTTGATCCTAAAATATTCTAACAATATACAATGTGTAGGCTATAAGGAAGGACTAAAACAAAGCTCTCCACTGATGCACAGCCTTTGTGCTGCCAAGTTTCTTTACCGAATTTTAAAGCTTAAAAACCACGGCTGGTTCACCTCCCATCAATCTTTCTGACAGAGAATTTAAGCAAGCAGTATAGTTTGCATAAAGGAGTTGATGACCTATTATGACTGAAATAAGCCAGTGAGAACAAATCCTTCCCACTGAAACCAACCATACAGTTAGAGTTGATGTCTGGTTACTTTCTTAGAGCATTACTGAGAGAGACAGGGTGTGTTTACTACAACCCCTCCGGCATCAGATAAAATATTCATGAAGACAAATAGTATCCAGTCTGGTCTGCAACCACAGCATGAAAGTCAAATTTTGCCATCTGCACCGAAATAGGGAATTACAAGCTGGAAGAGACCTAATTTAGCCCTGACATAACACTACTGTGACATAGGCTGAATTGGTGAAATGCTATTGTTAATAACCACGGTGGAAAGTCAAGGTGCAAATATTTTCAGCACATGATGAAATTGCTGCAATTAGAATCTGAGAAGAGCAAATAAATTCAGTTTCTTGGTGTCTTGGCAAGATCAGACAAGCATCAGGCTGTCTTTGTTCACGCAGCAGCCTCTAGGAAATAGCCATAACCTGAAATTTAATAGTCGGACATGACAAAAGCTTTCATCTTCTGTAGTTTCATTCATTTATTTCCAAATTCAATGTCAGCCATATCAATAAAAGCATAAAGCAACAATGTGAAAATCCCTAGAAGGCAATCCAGTTATTTCACTGGAGAAAAATGACACAGGTGTCTTGAGCGATACAAGCATCTCACCACCTGACAGGAGAGAGTACAGTCCTTACCTATAAGTGAGCGCTTGCGAGTTCGTGAGCTGCCACATCCAGCACATTCAGAGAATTTGGACCATGCAGTTAGAGTGCAGTCATCCTTGCAAGCCACACGACATTCTCTAATCTGAGTAGGGAGGGGACCAGCCCATTGCAAGCACTCCGTCATATTGGCTGGTTCTCCGTTCTCCTCAACACAACTGACTCCTGTAAACACACAAAAATGAGGTTACAAGTTTTCTCACCAAAGTAACATTGAGGTGCTAATGCTGCACAATTCCATAAAATGTCAAGTTGTTCATTGAACATTTTTAGATGGTTTCAAATTAAAAAGACTCCAAGACCTGACCTTAGATAAACCAGAAAAAATGAAGGATGCAGGGCTGCTGCTTAAGTTGGAACCTGGTAAATACATTTTGGATAAAGCTTTCTTGGGTTAGAGCTTTTCTACTTCTTTGGAAATCATATTGTGTTTATTTTGTTAACACAAACAGCAAAATGAGCTCAGGTTTAACTCCAGGCTGGTATATTTCTGTGTGGAATTCATATGTTTTCCCAGTAGATGTGTGGGTTTTTCTTCAGGTTTCCTCCCACAGACTTTCAACATACATACTAAATTAACTGACATTTCTAAATAAGCCCAAGGTGTGACTGTATGTGCATGGTTTTTCATCTCTGTGTAGCTTTGTGAAGGATTAGCAACCAGTCCAGGGTGAACAGGCATGTATATGATAAAAGAAACAAGAGTTTTAAAATCTAATTCAGGTTGTAAAGTCTAGAACAAACTGTCAACAAGACAGTTGCAGCTTTTCCTGTGATGCAGAAAAATGAAATACAGTTTTAACATTGAAAATTAATATATTTTTTTAAGGATTAAGTACAAATAGTGTATCAATGAGAACTGTATTTTGATATCTAATAAACATCCATAACTTATGGAGAGTTTGTCGTATACAACTCATACAATATAGAGACCCTTCTTATATGGTAATATTTGCACAATGGCACTTCAGAAAAAAATATCCAGTCCATTGAGGAAATGCTCTAGAAAACAATATGCCAATTAATTAGTGAAATCTAATATTCCCAGCAAACCAGAAAACTTAGCACATTTTTCATTTCTTCAACACAGACTGTTTTCTTTTTCTTTTTTTCTTTTTTTTTTTTTTTTGCAGGATAGGAAAAGTAAAACGCTCCATGCAAATAAAGAAAAACCTCAAATGGAAAGACTTATCAGATACAAAAGTCTGAATTAATCAAAAGAAACAATATTCCAGTTTTTCCTTGTCATACTGGTTCAGTCTGCATGTGTTTTTCTTTTTTTTTATGTGCCGAATCATTTGGTCAGTTTGGCTCATTAACGTCTAAAGAGTTTGTTATCTCTGACTGTGCAGAGTAAACTGACTGAGATGATGAAGGGACACTTGTCCAAACCACTGACAGTACCAGATGAGTGGACTGCAGCGCCTTTAAAACAAGAAAAAAAAAATAGTCATACCAAGCCACTTCACAGAACATCACAGACTTTTAATGCAGAACTCCCTCATGAATTCATTAAAAAAAAGCAATGTGAGAGAAACTTCTCACCTAAACGCCTCTGTCTTGTAAGACTCACCGATCTACAAACATGCCTTTAATCCACTGTATTGATTTATAGATTAAAATTTGACTTTTAAATGACTGCCCTCTGACAAAAATGGTATAATTTTTAACATATCTGTTGAGGACGCGTGGGGTGGAAATTTACATACAAGGCATCGCGAGGGCGATCAGAGCTATTAGTAAGGTGCATTTATGCAACATACCAACTCTGACAATACAAAGTAAACACAACATCTTTTATTCACGAAGCAAGAATAAAGGTGGAAACTTGTATGGCGCTTCAAAGGTAAATCTTTTTAAAAAACAAACTGCAATAAAAAATACTGAACTTTTAAAGCTATATGGATAATTATTGCAATTATTATCACTATAGGAATGACTATAGCCAGCTAACCCCACCTTTATCAACCTCTTTCTGTTGTCTACTAAGTTTGTTAGCATGGCCATTTTGGCATTGGACTGTCAGTCATTCATCTTTAATTTAACTATTTTAGTCTCAGGTCACTTGAGCAAATTCTGCAGCCCTTCAAAATAAAACAAAAAATAAAACAATGTAACCCCTAAAAACTAATAATTTTATCTCAGTGTCTGTGCATTATCTATAATAATATATAGTTAGTTCTACTTTTAATACCAACATGTTTACATCCATACACACCCACTCACCCAACATCAAATAAAATGCCATACTGCTCTTAAAATGCTATTCTGCAAAAAGAAAGGGAAATAATAATGTAGATTGTAACCATCAAAGCCAATAAGTCATATCTTTCCTGCAGCTATAAATCATCAGAATGAGTCATTGTCTAACAAATAACCTTTTGTAACAATTCTAGTTTCACCAAGAGAAGAACATCAAATGCAACCAGCTAGTTAAGAGAGCCAGTCTTGGTTGAATTCAGACAGTGTGTTGTAATTAGTGCATAACAGCTCTCACTACTCACTCCTACTCATTAGCTGCTGCTGTAAAAAGATTTTCTATAATTGCCTTTTTTCACTGAATCTTTTGTTTCAACAAAATTAAAATCTCTGTTGTTTTAGACACTCTCTGGATTTTCATTTTATATGTTTTTATAATTTCTTATTTAATCATAACAAGAGACTCACATACACTTAAGTAAATATCAAAATCAACTCCAGCTTTAAGCTGTAAACTGCTGAATATGTTATATAAGGGTTCAAAATAATTGGTATCTGGTGGACTGAAAAATAGGAAATTGCCCATTTACCCCTGGAATAGTGTTGTGTCAAGGCAAAAAGCAGAGGAAATATACAAGAGCATTTCTGGGACATTGAATGCACCCCAAAGCAAATAAGCCTCCATGACTCTAAAATGGGAGAAACTCAGAATCACTGACAGTCTTCCGACATGAGGCCTTCTAGCCAAGCTGAGTCATTAGGGCCACAAGGCCTCGGTCCGAGTATTTGGCTACAATACCCAACAGTGTGTGTGTGGAGGAAACTGGGCACTGAATATCGGCTCATTACCACAGTCCCTACAGTCAAACAAGCTGATGGCAGCATCATACTGTAGGGATGATTTTATTTCCTTCAACAGGGACACCAGTCAAAACAGAGGGAAAGTTATGATGCAAAACTAAACATGCTGAAAACCAAATAATAAAAAAAAATGTCTTATTTAGCAATTTAGTTTAAAAGAAAAGTTATTTTTTGGTTCTTTTTAACCAAGTCATGCATTTCAATTGAAGCCCTTTAGATTATGGTTTTGTTATTGATATGCATATTATCATTGATCAGGTTGGATGATTCATGGACTCAAACCCTGATACATTTAACTTATGAAATCTTTCTTTTTCTTTTATTCTCTCCATCTACTGCTCTACCAAATAATATGGGAAGTCATTGTCTCTGTCCCAAGTTCTGTGACGCTCTGTGTGAAGTTAAGAAACAAGTCATTTAAATGTGCAACATTCGAATTAACTTCAAAATTAACCTTAGAAGCAAACCTCTCCTCATGTGTAAAACCGATTTTAATCATTCTTAAATATCTGGCTGTAAATGTCATGATTAATCAGTGCCACTGCTGATTAAAATGACTGTTGCGACGACTCATCACAAGCTGCCATGACCTAAGTAAATAGACTGTGGCCTTTTTAATTTGTGATGTTAAGAGATTTAATAGTTTTACTTTGATTTCATTTGATCTTTAAACCTAAATATCTTTTTCCAAGTTCATCTTGTAGCAGCTGTGTCTAATTAGTTGAGGTAGAAGCTGCCCCTACTGGCTAACAAAAAACAAAAAAGCTAACTCAGAGGCTAACTCTGCTGGAGGTAAAAGAGTTGTTTTGTTGTTGTTGTTGTTGTTTTCTCCACTGCTGCCCAATGTGTGTTTCTGTTATCAGATTGTTCAAAGGACCCTGAGCAGAACAAAGCAATCTTGGAAAATGAATGAATGAATGAATGAATGAATGAATGAATGAATGAATGAATGAATGAATGAATGAATGAATGAATGAATGAACTTAGTGGTTGATTACAACCATCTATTATGTATTAATCTAACAATTAAAACATTAACAACAATTATACTCTGAAAGTTTGAATAAGTATCAATGAATGGCCATTACTTGTCACTACTCTACAGCCCAGTGTGAAGCATTATTGTTTAATAATTGCTACAGAATTATGAAGTGATTTTCACTGTTTATAGATAATCAATATGCTGATGAGGAAAATGTGCGTGCACAGCAAGAATTTGTAGTTTCCAGAAGATCTTTTTTTACTTGAAGAATTTATCTGACTTCCCTTCCAAAGTTTTATTGCTGCGGTCAACTTTAAATTGAACGTGGCTGGATTTACAGATTTATTTATTTATTTTTCCTTTTTTTTTTTTTTTTTTTTTTTTTTTTTTTTTTTTTTTTTTTTTTTTTACGAGGTCACTCTTTCAGTGAATTGTGTGCCACAATCTGTGTGTGATCTGAGAAAAACTGCAATATTTTCAGTCTTAAAAGACTGTTCGGCACCAAGAGATAAAATATTCCTAAAATCATGTAAATAATGCATTTTGCGGGTGTTAGAAACATGCAAAGACCTTTAACTAGTTCAGTTTTAAAGAAGCTGGTTAAATAGGACTTCAGGCAAAGAATAAACTTGCAGCACATGAATGATTAAAGTACCAGTAAATATATGTGTGTGCACATACACACTCCCACACAAACAATACTAACCCTCATATGGAACAATTATTATCTAAATTTAATTCACTGTTTGAGTATAAAGAGATGTGCTTAATCTTTAAGGGTCCTTGAAAAAAATGAAGAGTTCTGTCTTTTTGTCATTCAGTCTTAAATTATGCCCTTATCAATTCCTCCCATATTTCAACAATTACCCCATTTCTGACTATTGTGCCCTAATTAAACTCTCATTTGACATTTATGATTCATTTTCACTGAATGGATTCAGCCATCCATAGGTAAAAGTAACTCCAAGTTCTTTGTTGTCTAAAAGTCTACATTTAAATTTTGTTTCTCTGCTAATTGCCAATCTCTGGCTCATACTTCACTTTCTGAAATGTCACAGGTATTTAACTTAGCCATTTTCTAATCACATTCAAATAAGCTGTAAAGGTCAATGAGGCTCACTCTTAACCTGCGAACGCCACAAACACTTTTTACACCCTCACTGAAAAGTCAAGAAATTTTCTTGAAAAATGTCAGTCATAATTACACAGTGTGAGTCTTACTGAGAACAGAAACGCTAGAAACTTCCCAGCAGAGAAACGTGAACATCACTTGAATCATATCAGAATATATGAAACAAACATTTTCAGTCATGTATTGGGATGCTTGCAAGCATGCGAGTAATAAATACTCTGGTATTGAAATGATTTGGATCAATTGCAGCTTTTTTCACATTACTAGGAAACGTACAGAAAACTATATACTTGGAAACAATCACTATAATTTAGAAAGAGACCAAGTTTGGAGTACAGATCACATAATGTGCAGAAATACTAAGTTAATTACTTTTCATTACTGTAGTATCTTAGCCTGACCAATCAGATCCTCCTGCATTATGTTCAAATGTATTTGCAAGTTTTTGACACAAAAGCAACAACTGTCAATAATATTCATCTTTTCTCCTCCATTAACCATGTAGCTACCATTACGGCTCCGCTCGCTAAACCTTTTGTTTTTGTTCCGCCTCGTGTGTATCCGCTTTAGCGTCACATATGTTGCGTCACTTCAGGGTTTCTGTGATTGGTTCTCTCTCAACTGGCTAAGCCCGCCTTCGAAATTGAGAGACAGCAGTTCAGCTCCAGGCCCTCACGTCTTTGTAAAGTAATCTGTCAAAGACGTGAGGGCCTGGTTGATCAGTAGTATCAACAGTAGTATCTCAACTGACCAGCTTCCAGCTTTTAATATGTAGTGAGTGATAAACTAGTAGTGCAAACTTATTTCTAAACTTATAAAAAATATAAAATATACTAATAGGGAAAGTAATATATTGAATTAGACACAAAACAGTAAAATTAATGGTCCAGTAGTGAATTTGCTTCTAAAATAACCTAAGGTGTAGAAAACACTTACGCCAAGAAATTTAGAGTTTAAATACGCATTCAGACTGATGGTGCGCTGAGGGCATTTTAAAGATCACTGTCATGAAAAAGGACTCCTTGACATCCAGACTAGAGGAACCAGGGATCAAATCATTAACCTTCTCACTAGTGGATGACCCAATCAATCTCCTGAGCCACATGAGCAAAGTGGTTGTTTAAACAGGAGGCGGCTCAGAGAACAAAGAAAAGGAATGAAATAAAAAAGTGTTGCATGACTTTTTAAATTTATGAACTTAAAATGTGTTCCAACGGAAGTTTGTTGTTATGATTTAGCAGTACATCTTATGATTGTGTGGGTGTGTAATTTTGCTAATTTGTAAATTCTTATTGTGCAAGAATGTATAAAATCGTATAATGCGTTAAAATACATATTTATTATTACATATATAACTTTAATGCCCTTTTTGTTACTATTTTGTTTTATTTAAACTAGATAATGTTTTGTATATTTACTGTTTTCTCTATTCCATGGTACACTGCCCTAACAAATACTTTGGCTCTGTTCATAAAATGAATAGGAAGCTAGTCTTGTGTTGAGATCATAAAAAAGAAAACTAAAAACACCTTTACAGTCTTTACAGTTTCCATAATTTGTTTAAAGACCACTTGCAAAAGAGGACTAATAAATATGTTTAAATATGAACAAAATGAGGTTATACAGAGGTTAAAACGATCAAAGAAAGAAAGAAAAATCCTTAAAGACGGTGACACAAAGTGGCAGCAGCTGTCTCGATAATGGAAAGTGTAGAAATGACAATAGGTCAGGGTTAATACTTGCCTCTTGTTTCTAAACCATTTCCGCAGGCTTCTCCTGATCCAGATAATCCTCTTCTAACAGAATCAGGGACCAGAGTACAACTGTGCCACTTGTGCATCCTCCACCTACATGGTAGAACAAACACGGACATAGACTTTAGATGGTGATACTGCACTGTTACAGTTCTTTTTTTTAAATAAATGTCATGATTTTATTGTCATTCGTGTTAGTTTGTGACTGATCTGGGCCATATTTAGTCAAGATGTAATATTATTGTATTTGGTAAAGAACCAAAAAGCCTTATAAATTAAGCAATTAGATTTGTACCATTTGTATGAGCCTCAGTGCTGCTGGGAGCACAAATAATGTCATTATGATGCAGCTTTGGTCTCATTTCACACCATTTTATTTTATTTGTCTATTTATTTATGAGAGGTTTGGGATCCATTTTAAATATATCATGACTAAATTAAATTGTAAACGTCATAACTAAATGTCTGATTCGTCTTTAAAGTAATGAGTATGGTGCATTAAAATGGTATATTTAGTTTAACTTGAAAAGTTAGACAGAGACCCATCTGTAAATAATTATTCTTTTTTTTTATATAATGAGTTGTAAATTCTGAACACAATAAACTGAGATTTTAGTCTTATGACTAAACTCAAACACCTTTTTACATCTAAATAATAGCTCTGGAGGGTTGTTAAATGAAAAGCAAGTATGCATGAAAAGATAAAAAAAGAGACTGTCACATATTTAAAATTGTACAAAAGACGCAGTCTGTTATTTCCAAACCTGGAAATCTAAAAACACTGTTGCCTGCCATGAGAGGTGTTTAATTACGATTTGGTATTATTTTTGAGCTTGCTGCAAAATGTACCATAAAAGACATTAGCTGATTGTAGGTTGAATTCATAAACCTTTAATTAAACAGTCAATTACACAGAGCTCAGCTGTCAATTATTTATCAATTCAAGCTTTTTTGGGGGGGGGGTCTGTCTTAGTTTATTCTGTTGATTAATTGTTTTGACAGCCTTTTAAAAATCTTTGTCTGCTTCAGACATTAAGATTCTTGAGTGGGTTGAGTCTTTAGGATGAGGGATGATCTAGTTTTATGAATCATAAACTGAGTCACTCTTGTTGCAGGGCAATATCATCAAGGGCACTCTGACTTCATCATCTGTGAGATGTTAAATCAAAGGGATATGTCATGCCTGTAACAGCAGACACTTTTCGTAGTGAAAAAATAAATAAATAAATAAAAAATCAGACTCATTTCAGTCAGTTTTGTTTTCAAATATGACTTTTCGGTTTAAATGGAACGGATGTCTCAAATTACTTGATGTTGTTTACAAGACTCAAAGCTTTTCCTCTTCTCAGCTTAAAGTCAAGTATGTTACAGTATATAATGATCAGAGAGTTATCTTTGTATTGTTACACAGCTGAAGAATTCAGTTAATTTGACTGTAAATACAAAATAAATGGGTTCATTTAAGTAATGTTTTTCTTTACCTATAAGCTGGACATACACGGACATCACACTCCCTTTCTTCATACAGTGTGTCGGGACACTCTTGACCTCCGTTCGAGGGCCTCTGAATGATGGTTCTGTACCGAGACTGCGTGGCTGCTGTAGAATTTTCTGGTAAACATAAAAAAAAAATATATATATAATAATAAATCCAAAGCCTGTGAATAGTGAGGCTGTAACTGCAGGGTAAAAGTAAAGGAGGAGGAGAAGGTAACGTGATAGGAAAACAAGTGCCTGGTAATTGTCTTGGATGCCAAACAGATAAAGATTCAATATCATCAGAACAGTCTGATATCTCAAAGAGACAGCCAAAGAAACAAGTGGCCTCAGAATTGATCTGATTCTGATTAGCGTGCCCTTGATGGCTGCGATGTCCTCCACTTCACTGCAGTTTGTTCTCGGACACACCACCCTGTAATGGCTTCATTTGGCTCCAGCTCCAAGGCTCATTACACTACACTAATTACAAAACATTGAAAATGCTGCAATTAAGAAAGTGATTACATCGTCAGCAGGCCCAGTGGACTACAACGTATTTACAGAGATGAGATGCCTGCTCACTTCTTCTCAAAACAATATCATATTTTAGGGATTTCAGAGACACAACCGAACACGCATTGAAAACCATTAAATATCCATTTTCCTCTTGATGTGTCAGCCTAAGTCATGGACATTTAAAGTTGTCATTTGCAATTAAATGTAATTATTAGCCGCACAAAAACACATTTAAGTGACAACTTATAATTTGTCTCATTGATCAAACACTAGAAAAATCTCAGGGAAAAAAAAAAGATATAAAATAAATCTTGTTTTATCAGCTGAACAGTATCTAAGTTATGTGTATCACGTGTATCTCTGTGTTGCAGCTACTCTTCTATTATACAATAAAAATGTGGCATTTAGAAATGTTGACATTCTAAAAAAAGTCTGTGTAAATGCTGTGAGCATAAAGATGACTGTCTGATTCCCTGCAGGTTACTCAGTTATTGGAAATTGAGACAAAAAAAGATGAAAAACATATTTAGAAATACATGTAAAGAGCTACCTGTAATGCAGGTAGAGGGGCATGTTGTCCATTCACTGAAGGGGGTCACTATGCAGTCCCTCTTGCAGGGAAGTAAACAGGCTCTGATGGTTTCTGGACGAGAAGATTCCAGACACCTAAACATGAATTCAAGCAGTGATTTTAGGTTTCCTTCTTTCCAGTCAGTGATAAACATGCAGCGTCTTACAGCATAACGACGGAGAAACAGCTGATGTGTTCTTCACATGTTTCCCTACAGAATGCATGATTGATCACATGTGCTTCCATGTGCACACTCAGGTAAAATGCTTTTGCTGACGTGTCTCACCATGTTGCAAATGTTGCTTCATGATGAAAAGCATCCTTAGTATTATTTATTATCCAATTGAATGTGTCTGCTTCATAATAAACATGTAGCAACAGAATTATGCTAATGTGGCATAAAGAGTAAAAATAAACAAACAAACAAAAAAACTCTAAGCTTCTTGGAATGAAGGGTGCTTGTGGGTTTGTGTGGAACACAGCGAGCATGTGACAGGTGATACCTGCTGCAATTGTACTGACAGGGTTAAAAGGGTCAAATTAATATCGGAGTCTATTGAGGATGATGACAATTTCACAGCTTTTTACATAAAGTTACGTTAGGGGGTCACAGTTTTAAATTGATTTTGTTGCCATGGTAACCCCAAATTCCATGTACACATGACATTACATTTCTAATGCCCAATCCAATCTATCTGATGTATCCACAGGGTCCACAGTCTCTTCTATGGGCATACAGGGTGAGTTTGATGGGTTGCCATGGAAATATAATAGAAGTTGCATAAAAGATCCTTTAATCTGTCATAAACCAATGTCTCGTGATCAGATTAAAATTGCAATGGCATCTGTAGGTAAAGGTGTGTTGAGACAATAAGCTGTTGAAAACCAAGTGTCTTTTGTAATGAGCTTTAGCTGTTTGTGCAGGGAATTTTGTGTCAGGGCATCAAAAATAAACTACAACATTGTACCCACACCAGATAAAAAGAAGCTGAATTTGTAGGTACTGAAACATAAATTATCATTTCAATTGATTAACTCTGTGGTTTCTAATAAAAGGGAATTACCCTAATTTTTCTAAACATCAACTCTCATTATAGCAAAACAGGGAAAACCACGACACAACTTAGCTGCCTTGACAACCAAACAAATTCATTCTTCATTGTGGACCAACCGTGGACCATTTGTTTAACACGTTTCGTTATGAGTTGTAATTTTGGAGTTCTAGAATATTTGCTCTCATAACCTGATAATGCACATCATAGCAGGAGCAAGCAGCTGTTCTCAGCAATAAAATTACCCCCAAAATTGCACTTTGTTCCACTTGTTCCAAGGAGCAGACAGTAAAACAAAACGATAAGTTAACGTTCACATGAGACAGTCTTACAAGTAAGATAAACAAATTAATCCTTTTGTTGCTGAATCAAAAGAACGAGACAACTTTCTATGAAAGTAGGATTAACATCTGGCTGCAATAGAAAAAAAGTGAATAAGTATTAAAAAAATTCCTGCTAAAGGCACTGTGACATGTTTTCATATACTTTTATTGACAATTTTCTAGTTGTAACATGAAAATAATTTAGCTTTATTCAAGCTGATCCATATCTTGGGTGATAACAACCCTTTGGCTGTGTTGTATGTTCTGTGTTGTAAGAGCTTTAATGTGAAAGGGATTAATACAGCCATGTAAAATCAAGTAATTCATGAGCTTTGATGTTTTTATCAACCGGCAGGCTAACTCCTCCTCCTCAACACACAGATATGCACGCATGCATAGACTTCCAAATTTCATTTCTGACTGAGTGACTTTTCTTTTCCCGACAACCAGATCCAGGTCTCACTAGAGGCCCAGCATGAAGCCACATCCCACCACCGACTGCAGAAAGCCAGCACGGACAGGAATAAGATCAAAGTATGCCAAAGCATGAGAAGACAGGATATATAAAAACCGTTCCTTCCCAGGCTTTATCCCCTCTCTTCTCTCTCCCTATTTGCACTGATGTATGCCAGAGGGCATGGCAGTCCAACAAAGCAGCTGGAGGAATATTGTTGGATTTGCCCAAAATGAGGATGTTAGATTTGCAGTTAAAACAATGGTTCTGTGCTGTGACAACATGAAGGTCTTTTATTCATTACTAATTATTTCTATGAAAATGTAATGAAAACTGCTTTTTCATGGTCATAACTAAGTCAAATGTTAAAAATAACATTAATTATACAAGGCACCAATATTTAATTTAGATGAATATAATATATATATCTATACATAATGTATACAATAAATATTTATGTATTTTGTAAGATGTGGATTTAAGAAAAAGAAAAAACAGCTATGTTTGTACTTTGATTATCCTAAAAATATAATGGGTTGTATATTTTCAAGTATGAATACTCAGTCCTGAATCTGTGGAAAAAAACAGAAGCAAAAATAAAAACTAAAAATCAATCTAATATTTTCCTGAAGGCCCTGGACTGATACCAAGAAAAACCCACTAAGCTTTGTGTTGAGCCACAGCTCTCAGCAGAGATTATTGCCCACCATGAAATGCTTGGATGTTTTCTGACTGAAGTGACCGTTTTCAAGCAGCAGAGGTTTGTGTTCCTCAGAGGATGGGGGGTTGGAAAAAAACAATATATATATATATATATATATATATATACGTATATATTTGCTGTTAAGTCCCGTTTCTACATAGCAACAGAAAGAGCTTTAAAAATATAGATTTTTTTAATTTCCTTTAGCTTATTTTGCTCACTTTTCATTGAGTATTTCTCACAAATTTCAACTTTTGTCATAAACAAGCTCAATATCAATCTAATAAATAATAATTATTAATAATATTTATCAATATCAATAAAATTTCTAAAATAATCAAAATAAAATCATATTTTTTTACTGCAAAAACACACTAAACAACTTGTTACTGAAAGTCTAAACCATCTCCTATGAGTGGTAACATACAGGTATATGCTCTAGGTGCTGTTTTCATTAAATGAACACTTTGGAGCAATATGAATAGAAGCAAAGTGATTAAATTCACAGCACACTGTACAGGCAAAATCTGTTGGTGGAGCAGAAATGACAGCTTTCATTAAAGCTTTTGTGGTGGGAGACAGGACGAGCATGATAAAAAAGCCTCTCCATAATCCATTTTATGGCCCTGTCAATAATATGTTGAGCTAAAGAAGGGCAAACTTTGTGAATTATTTATAAATCTGTCTTTCTGGTGTAGGCTTTAACATCATTAAAGTGACAGCACAAAAGCCCTTAGCAGTGTTTGATATTGTATTGCTGAAAGAGAAGGATAATGGTGGTGCAGAACCAAGATGGATCTCTGGTTCACACTTCTATCGATGCACATACGCACACACACAAAAAGAATTACAAAACATGAAATGAATGTATAAAAGAAGATGTCATTTCACAAATCTCTAGGGATGTGATTTTGTGGTGTTTCAGTTCCTCTGAATCATTTTTGAAATACCAGAACAATGCTCTGCACATCCTCAAGGAAGACATATTTTAGAAAATGGAGGTTGTGTTTTCAGGGAGGTTTTTTTTTTTTCATAAATGTTCCTTAATTCTTCCTAAAACTCGTTTTCTTGAATCTAAAACTAATCAAAGCAACACTGGATAAAAGGGATGGAGAAAAAAACTTTTTTTGTAAGAAATGCTCTTTTTTTATCCTGGAAAAAAAAAATCTTTTTAATTGTCTTTAATTATGTCTGCAGTGCCAACACCAAGTAGAAACCACCCATTTGCTTAATTTGATCAAGAGCAAAGATGGATCTGGTAATGAGAAAACAAATATGTGCACCTGTGGGATTTTGTGGATATCTGCTTTAAAGCTTATTTAAAATTCCACGGACAGTGCTGTTTGTGGAAAAAAAATGGGGTAAACCAGAAAAACAAAATACAGTAAAATTGAACTGCAACTCAACATACAGTGCAGTAAAACACTAGTGCACAATTAAAATTGTCTTAAAGCAGACAGTGTACCTTTTATTTATGACTGGACCAGCGTTAATCTTCATGCAAATGACTTTACGGCTCTGGACACCAACAGCACAGGCAGACGTCTCATTCCAGAAGCTGGTTCCATTATTGTCAGCAGAAGTATCAACAGAAGTATCAGCAAGACAGGGACCCCATGCTGAGGCCTCCCAGTAAAATACCGAGCAAGGATGTTCGTTACAGACTCTCCACTCCTCCAGGGCCGGAGCTGCTGGACAAGCTTTCCCTCCTTAATGTAAACACAGAATGGACACGTTAAATGAAGACAACTGAGGGTAATTTAAATTTCTGCATCAAGGGGTGTGGTTGTTTTTATAACATTGCCTTTAGATTTTTGCCAAATAAGCAATGTAATATTTATCTACATTGTAGTTACATAAGTCTAACCCCTCCTTTCCACCGGATGCGTAAGCAGAGCGACCCACTTTACACGCAAAATCAGCTGCGAGTCCCTTTCCACCGTAAGTGTTTTACACGCATACTTGTGAAAGCATTCCATTGGGCTGGTCCTGGGAGACCACAAAATCACAGGAGAATTACGAAATCACGCGTGATTTTATCAGCACACACAACAACAAATAAGGAAAAAGAGGACAACGTGTATCCAGAAGGTATGTGGTTGATTTTCATACCATCTATGGACTTCAAACCTGTCACAGGTAATGCATCTTTTGTAGTCAAGTAAACGGAAATCTGCACATGTCCTTTATTTTGAAACTTCTGGGTATTTTACTTTTTACAAACGCTTGATTTCCTGTCTGGTCCAAACTAAACTGCTAAACTTGATGTGTAGCACATCAAAAATAAAACTGTCGCGTAAATTTAGGAGAAGGATGCGACACTACGCTTCTAAGACGCTGCTTCACGCCCAGTGGAAAGGGTCCCATTGACTTTAATGGTGGCTATAATCTACGTATTACACTTTACTGAACTTCTGCACTGCTTACGCAGCCGGTGAAAAGAAGGGGTAAGACTCATGTAAGATGAATAATTCCTTCATGTTTTATTTTCAGATTGCACTTTTAGATGTATGTGCTTCATTTTCACTATCTTTGTATTTGCATAAACCGATTCATTCTTCTGAAAAGGTTTTCTGGAAATACTGATAGAATAACACATAAGCACATAGTTTTGTTAACGATCGTTGTGTCTCTGAATGTGTTGTTCAAGTTGTTCTGGTTTAGTGTGGTCATTTAGTTCCCTCCTATTTTATTTCACTAAGTCTTTGTGCATTACTTTACTTCACAGGCAGTATAAAAAGATGGCCAACATGCGGCATACCTCAGTCCGCTCCTATTTGAAATCCTATCCTGTTTTTGGATGCTGCTATATTTTAGTCTGAGCATTCATTGGGCTATAAATCTTGCTGACTCACCCTCAAACCTTTATGATGGTTTTAAGCATCAAATTATTAAATAAAGCGAACCATATTAGACAGAAAAAAATATGAATAATTGAACATGCACTTTGTGAATCAAAAGAAGTCAAGACCTAGAAAATATTATGTGGGTTTATTTATATCTTTTAGTCAGGAAAATGTCCCATTTATTTATAAGAAGTGGGACTTCAAACTGAGACTACAGCTAGCCACTAGGGACATTTTTGTGTCCAGTTATACACAGTTTATGGTTTAGTTTACTTCCTGTGTCTGTGTGACACATACTTTATATTACCACTCAGCCCAGCTGGAGTCAGTTTTCAGTAATTATACTTTCAGATTTCAGTAGTTTTTTCAGATCCTTTTCAGTTTTTCTCTGTTTTGCCCAGGAGGACGTTTTTTCTTTTGAAGTCATCTCTTAGTGAATGAAACTCTTAATTCATCTGTCAGCCTGCCTGATGCCTCCTATTGTCTGTGTTTGGATTCATACACCCTACCTCTCATGATACACATGTAGTGGTCATTTCTGAGACTGTTCAGTCAGTAAAACAAGCGCTGGTTCAGTTGATCCTATATGAAAACTTTTACTGTGGCTGCCAATAATTCTGAGAACTTCACATTACAGAAGTGAATGAATTCCTTTTTGAGTGAACCCCCCAAAATGAATGAATAAGTGACACAAAAATAAAAAATACCTGCACTTTTGATCTGTTTTGCAATCCTTGGTTCTTATTATAAAGTTACCAACATGCAGGCATATAAACACGAATGCAGCTTTCACGTAAACACACTCACAGCTCCTCTGCCAGCGAGCAGATAGCCAGCAACCTGGCTTAAGCTGCAAGATTCTTTCATCAGCTGTTATTGCTGATATGTGTTTAGTTACAGGGATTAATGGGCAGCAGCTGACTGCCAAGGCTGTCTGACTTGAAAACACAACACGCAGAGTATGCTGAGAAATACTTGCCTGAGGAAAAGTTCCTGATAATGGATGGTCAGCTCAAACCTCAAATGTTTTCTGAGATGAAAAATGTCTACATGAGACTCTTAAATCTAGTGAAACAGCCCAAAGACTGCAGTGTTGGTGAAACTACCCTGATAAAGCCTTTCGTTCAATCAATCTTTTTTTTTTTTTCCTTTTTTTTTTCTACTGTTTGCTGAGTCTGGTTTTTGGTTAGGTCTAGATTTCCTGATTTAGATTCCTGGCAGCAAAGCAGATTTTAATGTCTGGGTGTTCAGCTCTTGAAAATACTTTTTTTTTTCAAAACAATTTCAAAAGTAAATCAAACTGAATATTATTCAAGTGTCAAAAGATGCAAAAGTAATAGTTTATTTACACTGAGTCAGAATAACATGTAGGAATTTTGGATTTACCTTTTCCTGGGATGGCCAAAACTGTGCGAATGCGGCTCTGCTTGCCTTCTGTGGTTTTCATGGTGCAGCTGTGTGAACAGGTCGACCAAGAGGACCAGGAGCCGACCACACAGTCTGCAGAACAAGCCACCTCACAGGTCTCCTCTGTGGGTGGAGGGTCACCTACACAGTGTGTGTCGGACACAACAGCTCCTATAGAAAGAATAATAAGAAAGCTGAAAGAAAAGTCAAGGTTTATGACTTCAAACTAAGTGAAGATGAGACTCATCAGATGTTGTATTGCTTTTTTTTTTCCTGATCAGATCGAAGACATGATAAAACTGAAAATCAAAGATTAAAATGTGAGCTACTAGAGGTGTAGTCTATATTAGAAGCACAGGATAGGTGTAATGTCAGGAAGGGCTTTAGAACCAGGATTGATCAAAAAGGCACTTTAAAGGCAGCTCACGTTTAAGGAAACTCTTAAGAGGCCACAGATGTCAGCCACAACCAAGTACCTAAAAAAGAAAGACAGGTCCTGAAGAACCAGTTTGATGGTAAGAACAAAGTCCAAGCCAGCGACACATATTCTCTTTCCATCATCTACCTGCTAGTATATAATCCTCCTCAAAATTGGAGATACTAGCCACTGACATCTAAGCCAGAAGGGTCCCCATGATGGGCAGAGGCCAGGGGTGTGTTTAGAAAATATTTGTTAGGGGGGCATGTAGAAGCACAGATTTCTAAAAAGGTGGCACAAGTAAATCTAGTTTTTACAAAATTATAGATTATTTATCATAATTTAAGTGGCTCCCATAAACTAAAATGAAATAAAAGTCAAAGCACAATGTCAATGGTTACTTTCATTAATCATTTTCTTTGATTAATGTAAAAGTATTGATTGAATTTAATTGGCTCAACTCTTGGGGGGGATTGGGGGCACCTTGGGTGTCCAGTCTAACTGGAAGAGTGGCCCGTGCCCCCCTGGGTCACCCCTCTGGACACGCCCCTGGCAGGGGCACAGGGGGTTTCACCCCAAGTCCAGCACTCTCCCTTACAGAAAAATCATGTGGAACAGGTGTCATATATGAAAAAACAGGAAACATCTCTGCACATGTTCCCTGTATGAAATTGAAAAAAAAAACATGTTAGCTTCACACAAAGAATATAATTTGCTTACTTTGTTTGTCTATTGAGCTTTACAGCCTTTACACAGAATAAAACAACAACAATCCTGGAGTGCATCAAGAGAAAACCCAAAATTGAGAAGGAAGAACAAGAAAAAACATCATATGGAAATAGAGTGCTGCATGGCAATTATTACCATGGTGTCGCTGATGTCAAAAAATTCTACCAGTGACTATAGAATACTTAAAAAAGGCACATACCTGACTGAGGCACTAATCATGGTAGCACAAGAGCCACAGAGACTAGATCTACCGCTACAGACAGGACCCAAGAAACAGACAGTACAAAGATGTCTCTGAGACAATTCAGCACATAACAGCAGAATGTAAGATGCAAGCAGGCAAAGCTTACACAGAACTCCATTACCGAGAGACTGGAATAGTTCACACCAACAGAACAACCTCAGAGATCTTTGTCCAAAGGACCACAGTCAGCAAAGATACTGCGTAGAACCCTGAAGCTTTCAGACCTCTGATAGAGGACCTGGACATGGAGTAAAAGTGCAACCATCCATGTGGAAAAACGAGGGTGAGCTCAAAGTTTTTCTTTGTAAATCTATTTTTAGAGTTTTGGGACATGGTCTCTCTGTCACAGAGAGCAAGAAAGAATGAGAGAAATTTTTGAAACTGGGGTGCCATCCGAATGTCAAAACAATGCCAGCAGCAGCTGAAGTATAGTTTTCAGATGTACACTCGCACTCATTAACTTGGCTGAACTTGCCACTCCATCATGATGTATTGCTTAAAAATAACAACTCTGGGCTGTATTTGTTATCAATTTGTTTTTTTGTTTTTTGTTTTGGGTCTACAATCAAAAACCAAGACTGGTGAGGGAGGCTGTAAATACAGAAAGAGCAAGACTCTGAAACGCCTCATGAGATAGATGGGAAATACACCCGTGGGGAGTTTGAAAAGCTTTTGCACATAAAGTTAAAGTATTGCATATCTACACCCATCAAAATAACTGGCATCTGTGCAGCAGAAGAAAACAATCTACTTTAAGTAAAGGTGAAGAGCCAGAGGGTATCATACACAGAGATAGAGTTTTACCATAATTTAAGAAGGAGTTGGTGCACTTTACATCAAGCTTTATATTATAGCATTTTAATGAGGGAAGCATATTTGCATAAAATCTGAATTTAAAAACATAGAAATATAGATACACTATAAACAATTACACTGTGAGTAACATTAAACAACTGGCAATAAAGATGTCAGTGTTTTTATTGTAGCAAGCCTCTAATCCAATATATTCTGACAATTCATTGCTATACTTTTTGGTTTACAATATTCAAGAGAATTCCAGCAGAGGATAACAAGTTATGGAGTGAGGAAGCTACCATATAATACATCCACAGCAGCGATAGTGTCAGTCAATCAACTGTTGAGCAAGTGCAGCGATTAGTAATAAATGTTAAAACTACAGGAAAAATAACTTTAGGAGAAACGGACATGTTTTTTTTTATAATCATGCATTTGTAAATTCATCTAAGCAGAGATATGGAGGCTGTAGCTCTTGCATAAAAACTGCATTTAACATAATTGTTTTGAACTGACTGAGGATTTTAAGCTGCGTGGGAATTCATTGCCACGATATACCGTGGCTCCCACCCAGGTAATTATTTCAGATGCATGTTTTATGCAAAGTGGGTATAAAATAAAACGTACATATGCACTGTGAATTTCTGTAAGTTAACCTCCACATTTTACAGGGTTCCATATGAAGACCTAGAGCTGTATAGTGAGCAATGAGATGCAGCGAAAAAAAGTGGGAGCAACAAGTTTGAAAGTTGAATCAAAAGTTACTTCTTTGAATGTGCTATTTCTAATTGTTTCTAGTTCAGAGGTAATCTTCCAGACACATTATAGTTTTCCTGTATGTTCCGTCACCTGCTGTGTAGTATTGAATGTAGGCTATATAGCCACATCCAAGTTCCATTGTTGCAAATACCAAGCTATTTAAAATCTCACAATATTATTTTTTTTTCCCCCCACAACATATTATGCTCTTAGAGGTGAAGGTAGGGGGAAGATAATCACAGCATGCAGTGCCATCTACCAGGTTAGAAAAGCACTTAGCTTTCCAAGCTGTAGTTATGTTTGTAGGAGCACAAATGGTTCTGTATTGGTGTAGTAATTTATATCAGTGTGCAAAGTTATTTTTCACTTGTTTAGATGTCGTAGCAAAGAACGCCAAATATTAGGCAAATTTGGAATGACATGGAAAGCACAAGAGGCTCGAAGGGAAATGTTTTAGAAGAATTTATGAAAGGACTTTTATTGCCAAAAGTAATCGCAGTTCTTTTACACGCGACTGACAAAACAATAATTCAACAATCACGCAGCTTGAAAATCTTAGGAGTCTAATGAATATATTTGCAAACAAAAAGGCACAAAACTTTGCCTGAAAACTCTCCCTAAAGACAAGTGACATGACAGCGAGAAGCAAAAGTCATAACTTGTGTATGTGTATGTATGTTTGAGGGATCTGCAAATAGATGGCTGCCCCTGGGGTCCTTCTGCATTATTAATACAGGGGTTTGTAGTTAGGGCTCTTATTCAGAAATAATACCACTGCCTACTGCATGCAATTTCAACATGATTTCTCCACTGCTCGCCCACCAACCAATTAATCTTCCTCATTGTTATTATTCTGGTGGATAAAGAAAAAAAAAATGTCCTCACCTTTGCATGAAAGTTAATCATTACATCTATTCAGTGATGCAGCTTTTAAGGCAAATACTAGATGGGGGGTGTAAAAGGTATGAAGTAAATTGGGCAAAATCTCTGTCAACTTTCACGCGAGTTATTACAAAATAGCCCAGGTCACCAATTAATGTCTTTGCTGCATCAGCTTGTCAAACATGTTCTTTAGAATTTGTCATTGACAGTCATCCATCCATCTTGGCACTGACCTTCCAGGGTCTATCTTCATATTGTTGGCTAGTTAGTCAGAAGAAAAAAAAAGACAGACAGGTGGGAAACGTACTGCTGTGGCCGTTTGGTTTACAGATGTCTGAGTGTGTAGGTGTAATGTTGGTCGCCATGCATACAAGAAGTGTGGAATCAGTCATGTCAACTATCAATCATAAATGCAACAAGCATGTTTCAGTCAGCGTAGCTCAGAGTTTGGTGACACTGCCTCTGCAAGAAAAGAAAGCTGGACTAGCTGTCAAAATAACTTCAGTAAGCCTGAGGCAGAAATCCAGATAGTTAGCTGCTTATTATACGTTTTTTCATATTTTCCTTTTAAAAGTTGATACCCTTTTTGTACTCCTTTTATTTAGTAGTTTTTCAGGATTTCTAAAGTTGTTTTAATAGCTTTTTAATACATAATGGCTGATTCTGTACACGTTTGTTCTCCAGGCCGTTCACCTGAAACAGTACAAACAAGCCATATAAGCATAAAAAGTCCCGTAACTTAAAAAAATATGAAATTGTGCTTTATCAACTCAGTAAAGAGCCAATTTTAAATTGTATCCTAAGGCTCTTTTCAACAAACAGCTTGTCTCACAAACATAATTTGTCCCCTTTTCTAAATTTTTCTAAACAACACCAGGTATGACTGTGAGTGTCAGTGTACTTATTTATTTATTTTATGAAAACTTGAAACATAGTTGTTTTTTTTTTTGTTCTGATATCCAAACAGAAAGCTCATATTTTATTTTGTACACTTTTAGTTTCTACTCTTTTATTTACAGCCCTGAGTTTAGTTCCAACAACTTCGTTTAGTCGTTGATGATGTTTTACTCAACGAGCATGTCAACTTTAATTCACACCCTTCAACTAGTTCACTTTTAGTGAAGTTGTCATGTTTCAAACTGGTCTCATGTCGAACTTGAAATAAATACTTAATGAAAATCATGTTGTTTGCACCATTGGGTTAGAGCACAAGTCCAAAATTACACACTCAGTGGAAGGTCTTACATTTTTCAAGTCAGCAGCACATTTTGAGACTTTTTTTTTTAAACTGCACCTGTTGGCTGAAAAAAGTGAGCGTTATTAGTATGTTTAAAGTGATTATTGATCCAAGTTGAAAAAACTATAGTTTTGTTTTGGTTTTAATATTCACATCAAATTTATGTCTTAATTAACAATAAAACAAGAGGATTTTTGTAAAAGGAAGGTAAGATCCCTTCCTGTCAGGGTTATTTATTTATTCTCAGGTTTCATACAATTATAATGGATTTGTTTTATTTCTATTTATCTTCTGAGTTTGTTCTATTATTCTGTTTCTCATGTTTTTCGTTTACTCTCACAGTACATGTAGTTCCAAGTCTTCAGATTGCTTCCTGTTGGTTTTTTGCTCATGTTGTGTGCGTGTACCTCGTCTGTATTTTGTTTCCACTTGTCACTCTCAGCTGATTAGATTACATTTTATGTTTTCTGTATTTCCTGCAAGTTTAACCTCTTTACTTTTATTGTTAAAAAAGAAAAGGAAGGCTTATTATTTTCCTCACCACCTCCTGAGTCAGAGTCTGTGTTTGGATCAATCCATCCCTGCAACAGACGACACTGCAACACCTTTTCTGTTCCCAAACTTCAATGCATCGGGATAGAGCATAATTCATTCTGGTCTATACCAGGTCTTCAATTTATGTAAAGCGAACAAGGAAACCTAAAACATAATCATTAAAAATAGCTCTATTTAGCTATTGTTTTCTTTTTGGTAAAAAGTCTTTTCCAGACAGTCTGATGTCTACTCTTTTCTTTTTAGGGTAAAAATGAACTGAAACAAGATAATCAGGTGTTCAGACTACATTAGATTTATGTTCTTTCTTACAAGTACACACATATATTCTTCCCATAAGTAAATCTTTTTAGATGAGTCCAAAAACGCCCTTGAACAACTCCTATTTGGATTTATTCTCCTCCAGCCATGTCTGGATGGTTTTAAGAATCACCTTAAAAATGTGCACAACAACTTGGCAGTGAAGTAATAAAAGGTGTTTTCTTATTGCATGAACACCCATTACCAATCATTTAAATCATCATAAGCTTACAGTTTTAAGAAAAGGGTAATGTCATTTTTCTTCCCCCAGACAACTTCATCCTTCTTCAGGCTGAGAGACAGAGATGTTTTATGCAGGGAAATTGCAAATAAAATGCTTTGTCCACCCGGGAGGGTAAAGAAAAGAAGTGTTTGCAGATCTCCTGGGTACCACTTCACTGAATTTCATAATCTTAAAGATTCACGAGTCCAAAACATGTTTTATTCTGAGCTAAAACTAAAGAGCGGAGTGATCACTTACTTAATGCAAAGAAGCTACGAAATGAAACATTTGTAAATATGTGCTTCTGTTGACTTAATACAATGGGGAAAACATAGAAGATGAATACTGCTTTTTGACGGAATAATATTTTATTTGAACAAGGCTGTCAGCAAACAACTTGTGGCTGGAGTTGACCTTTACTCAAACAAGCACTGACAGTAAGTAAAAGCTACGCATGCAGGGTGGTTCATAAATAATAAATATTAAAGCATTTTTTAACAAATATCAATGAATGTAAACAAATGTTTGTCCAAATAGATAAAAAAGGTTTTCAAAAACAGCAACCCAGACTAAATAAGATATCATCAAACAACATTTACTACAGTAAAGCATATATCGCTTCAAATTTCTACCTTAAATGTTATCAAGAAACTAGAAATACCTGAGTGATCTGTGAGATACAGTCTATAATACCAAATAAATGAGTTTGTTGCTGAAACAGAAATAGCAAAAGATAAAAAATGTCAGCTAAAGTCACGCCAGTTGTTTTCTTTTTATGATTAACTCGAAACTAAAGCTGCAGTATTTAATAAAATCTGGAAGCTCCTAAAAATTTACTACATATTTGTGAACAGCATCTGTTTACAGCATGAAAATTAATATTGTATTATTGAATTGGATTGAGTTGAATGGAACTGTGTCGGCTGATTGTATTTTCATTATCATTAGATAAACCAGTTCTAATTTTAAAAAAAATCATTTGCGTATATTTGAAATAACATTTTTAAGACAAGATGCAAATGAGATTGTTAAAAAGAATCATGTCGTTTGTGTTGATGTTTTACTCCCACCGCTCTGCGTTTCTCCACGTCTCAGACTAAAGACGACTGAAGCCGGGGCAGCTGCACCTGCAGCTTTGCTCAGCAGTCTGTCTAAACATTTCTGCCTCAACATTTCCCGATTCCCTCTGCTCTCTCCACTGAACTGTGGAAACTCTGTAAAATATTACAGGAAACATTTTATTGACGACCCACAACAGGAACCCAGTGAAATAGTACATAAAGTCACTGGAAATCTACCTCGGAGTTTTAGCACGGTTTGATCAACACTGGATTAATATTTGGTGCTTAGTTCCTTCCAGATCCAGGACTTAAAACAATATAATGATAAAAAAAGCAACGGAACTGCTTAGAAAATGTTGTGAAATTTAGTTTTATAATCATTTAGTATGAGTATGAGTGGCGCTAGTAGAAGCTTTGAATAAACTTTGACACTAACATTAGAGTTGCTCCAGAGGCTTTGAGATAACCCAGACCTTCATTTTTATTTTTCTCAGAAAGACGTCTGTTTTGTTGCTTCTTCTTCTGCAGCTGAAGTGTCCATCATTTTTGCTCATGCAACACTCAAGAGGGAGAGTTTGAAGGTTTTGAAATCTGAATGTGTAAAGTGGCAATTAGCAGCTGTTTTTTTTAATAAAAAAAAAACATATAAAAAATCTACTAAACTTTCATGTCAAGTGCAACATCACAGCGAGCTAAAAGCAAATAATCTCAGCAGAAAATCTTGACCTTGGTCAAAGAGAGGTTACCAAGAAATGTGCACAAAAAAAAAAAAAAAGCCTTCTTTTTTATAAGATTTACATTTCCCAACAGTTCTCTGTGATTTATTTATTTTGACCAAAAAGAATCGCTGTTTTAATAACATAGTTTCAAACCTTTGGAACAACAATATGTATTTCATTTTCATGTAATATTTTGGTTTCCTATTTTTTTCTTGTCATCATTCTATCAGAACATTAAAAAAAATCTGTGGTTTTTAAAAAATCTATTGTCTTTTTTATTCTTTTTTTTTTCTTTCAGAGTTCTTCACACCAAACATACAATAAAACGGTGGTACAATATAAAATACAGGAATTACAACAAACCACCTATCATAGTTGAAATTCATATCGACCAGAAAAGCTGATGAAATCATCAAGCAGAAACTGATTTCTGTTCTTTCAAAACCACGGAAAGGTTTAAACAATGATGCAACAAAAGGATCAAAATTCACTGTCCAATCTTGTTTCAAATACAGTTGAATTTTTGGCAAAATATGCTGTACTTATTTACAAGAACATACATTTTCAGTTTTAACGTTTTATATATATTGTGTTTGCATTTTTTTTTTTACTTTTTTGGCATCTCTGTGAATATCTGTTTTCTCAAAGGGCAGATTTTGTCTTCCTTGATGTCAACCCTCTGACCTACCTTTTCTGAAAGCATGAGTTGGAATTTGAAACATGTCTTTGACATGACAAAGTCATGAATTAAAAAGTAACCTAAAGCATCTGGAAGTTACGTTTACAAACAACAAATTGATGACCAGTATGTCCATCTGTTTCCTCCCTCTAGCTTGTCAAAGCTCTGATTCTCACCTGCCTCATCAAAACTCATTAGACTCTCATGTTGGCTAATGTATTTGGACTTTAATCTGGATTCATGATAAACATACACATGATCTATTGTGACAGAGTAATAAAACATGGACAAAAACACCTCCAATCAGCCCTTATAATCAATGGAGATGAGCAATTAAAGCCCAGCAGGAAGCAAAGATTCTGACTTTTAATCAGGCTGGTGTTTTCTGTGCCCATAAACTTGACAATGCTTCGTGATGAATAATGCATGCTCCATTAATGGTGATGTTCCTTTCACCCAACTCGATGAAGTAGCTGAGAACAACATCTCACATTACACTCTGTGGTTCAGGCATCACATTATAATTGAAGGTATTATATCTCTAGATGATAGCCTTAATGAGCACAGCTACCTTGATGAATTTCATAGCACCTCGTGGCTTATTTTTAACATTTCTTATTTTAAGAATAACTGTTTTGATATCTAGTCAGGACAGGTTTTATGATCAAAAATGCAAATGAATCCAAGTTCATAGTAACTATTGGTTGTGTTGAAAAGTGTAAAAAAAATACTCAAGTACAATGGAAATTTTGATACCATACCATACCATACCATACCATACCATAACATACCATACCATACCATACCATACCATACCATACCATACCATACCGTACCGTACCGTACCGTACCATACCATACCATACCATAACATACCATACCATACCATACCATACCATCTTTATGTGTATAGCACTTTCAAACACATCAAGGAGATTGCAAAAAGTGCTGAACAGTTATCACAACATACACCAATAACATAAAATACATATATAAACACTGAGTGATAATGTAAATTATTGTTATTCATGTTAGCAAGCACTAATGTGGGTGGTATCCAAATCCAAAGACAGTCAACAATGTACTCACAGGGTGAGACAGATCTGATGTAATTTATGAGCTCAGCATTACCTTCAGTGTCGACACAGGTTATGTTGTAGACTGCAGTTCCAGGACCACAGGAGCTGTTGGTGGGGGTGCATCTTCCCTCTTGCTGGACCTTCCAGAGGTAGCAGGCAGGATCATCACAAGGGATGAACTCCATCAGATGAGGGCAAGTCCCCAGAGTCCCACTGGACTCCCACAACATCTCTCTTCTCCTTTGTCTGAAACCTGGCAGGGCGCAAAAGGAAAGTACAGGTAACATCAGAGAAATGACAGTTTTTCTTTCCTTGCGCACAGAATTAAACACATAGTTTTCCACACAAACATAACCTCCTGCAAACACAAAAGGGAGATCAGCGTTGTATAGTAATAACTTATTATTGTTTTGGGAATTATGTATTAATTGATTATGATCGATCAGGTGCTCCTGTACAAAGTGTTGCAATCATGCAGTAGTTTCTACTGAGCTGTGTACATTTTACCTGCAGTAATAAAAGCTGCTATGTTTTCTTGAAAATAAAGCATGAAAACAAAATATGGGTTTCAAAGAACAGAGAACAGAGATATGGGTTTGTTTCCCTCCCTGGTGTCAGAGCCAAACATCTCTACAGCAAAACAAAAGACTGCAGTTTTGTTCCAGTTCCCTTTTAGGTTCACTAATTCTTTAAAAGAAAAAAAAGTTCAGTGTACATCTGTTAACTTCCTCACCTTTCTTTAGGAGTCAGGTTAACAAAGCATGAGATATTGTGTTATGAAGGTGAAAGTGCTACATTTATTTATCATGCTTCACTTTCAGTAGCAGGAGCTCTCTAGTCAGTGATCTGTAAAATAACTTGGAGTTTGGAAAAATCCAGGATATTTTCTGTAACAGTTACAAGTTGTGAGATAGATAGATAGATAGATAGATAGATAGATAGATAGATAGATAGATAGATAGATAGATAGATAGATAGATAGATAGATAGATAGATAGATAGATAGATAGATAGATAGATAGATAGATAGATAGATAGATAGATAGATAGATAGATAGATAGATAGATAGATAGATAGATAGATAATGTTGACATTCAACCACAAATTGCTTCAGATGGTGTTCACTGAGGGTGAGATGGGGGAGATATTGAGAATAACAGCACAGCACTTTCTCACAGGTGTTGAGGAAGTGAAAAAGTGTGAGTGAGTCAGGTCAAGCTGCAGTAATTGTGTTCTCTGAACAATGGCATCTTGTCTTTCCAATTACAGACTGTCACTTGTTTTTTGTTTTTTTTTTGATTGTTGCATTTTTTTAAAGACTACACTCTAGTTTTTCTCTTTATTGAGTGATAAATTTAGCAAATGTACATGTCAAGGAACCATGTTGCTAATATTGTGAAAATT
The DNA here is from genome assembly GCA_006937955.1 of Pachypanchax playfairii. NCBI lineage: Eukaryota > Metazoa > Chordata > Actinopteri > Cyprinodontiformes > Aplocheilidae > Pachypanchax > Pachypanchax playfairii. The sequence continues at coordinate 6,685,108 of SSNP01000002.1, read as the reverse complement.
ATATTTTCTGAAACTCTAAAACTTTCAGCTTTTACATTCAAATGTCCTGTTATGTTCATATTTATACAGAAATAGATAAAGAGACCCCTCTTTAAGTCACATTTGAATTGAAAATTGAGGGCTAAAATGAATGGAGTTTGAGGAAGAATCTTACATTTTGAGCTCAAGGTTTTGAAGACATGGAGTATCTAGATTGTCAGTTTATAAATGGTTGTGTGTAATTTTCTTCCTCAGCAATGGAATTATATCAACTGACAAGCTTTTGAGAAATGAAAAAAAAAAAATACACACTAAATTTGTGTATATTACTGTTGCAGGGCCTGAATTACTGAGCCAACTCACCATTAGTGCAAATAGACCTTTCCATCAGTTAAAATGTTTTTGTAGTTGTATGTAGTAGTTCTTGTATTTGTCTCAATACATTCACTGACTCACAAGGTATCTGGGTAAGCAGAAACAAAAAATTTCACATCAATATGGTTCTTAGATTTTCTTATAAAAGTTTAAACAAGATTTAAAATGCACACATTCACTCTAAATTGTGCATTTATGTCTCATCGTATCCAACATTAGACAAGGATTATGTTGTGTATGAACATGATCATGATGGCCAGCAATTTTTGTATTCTCATGGATGTGAACATATGGCATTGTCACATCAGCAAAATGAGATAAATGACCCTGTAATATCAATACAGAAACTATAATAAGTCTATTAAAGTGGTGTGGTCCAGATAATCTCTCTCATTATGTGTTAGTGCTGTACAAAAAGCGCCACCGATTTTTTCCACATGCATTAGTGTTCAAAGACATTGTTTCTCCACTTTTTTTTTTATCATTGCCACTTTTCTTCTTTTGTTGTTTCACAAACCCTCAAAGAAAGCTGTTGTTAAATATGAATGAAAAAAACATTGATTGTCGATACTTGAAAAATGGTGGGCGGATCATAAAGAAGATGTGAACAATGAAGCGCTTGGATGCGTTCAGCAAAATATTGAATGACACGAGCATTTTGTCTCTGTCATTATCTCTATAGCGCTTACCAAGTCAACCACATCACCTTATTGTCCCACATTTTTATTCATAATCCTCACTTCACAATATTGATTCTCCTAAAGATGGATTGTTCATAAAATATTCATTTTTCCATAAAAAGGTCCTTATTGATTGAACATGTTCAAATCAATAGTTTGAACTGACTACTGGGCTCTTCCAATTTACTCAGGACAATGTTCTTGTATACATAGAAAGCTGATGGATAAAAATATCTAAGCTACTACAGCCTTTCCCCCGGTGACACTTGAGCAGCAGCTTTTCATTTTTTGAGCCACACTCCTTTTATCTAAGTTCTGACACTGGTCACTAGTGTAAGGGTCCCACATTCCTTTGCCCCCACAGGCAGCGCTATTTAACCAAAGGATCCCCACTCTGCAAATTAAATCCCTCGAATATGTACTGGAGTGCAGCACCAGTTCAGATGCCTAATCTGAGTGATGCTGCCAGAGTGTGTTCTTGAAGAGCAAAGACACGGTGGATCGATTGCAGTTCTGCCCAGAGCACTTACAGCTTCTCGCATCCAAGCCACAAAAAACAATTTGGCTGGCCATACCCTTGTGGATATTAATAATTAAAAGGTTTCTTTGCCACACCAGGTTTATTTCAGGGGAACAAGGGCCAGACAGCAATTTTTAGCACACACTTTTCAGGAATACACCTTCCCTGAAGCTGTGTAAGTTCTTGCTAAAAAATCTATCCAGTAACCTCCCATGTTCAATTGATTTCCCAGTATAGCTGCAAATGTGATAGGCCACGATAACATGAAAAGACGCGAAGCTACAGCGAGGCAATCTAAATTTGTAATTTTCCAGAGAGCAAAGCTGGTTGAGTCCTATACCTGAAAATGGGCATCTGTGGGGACTTTTGCTTAGAGTCGGATCACAGTTTATTCTGATGCAGCGAAATATAAAGGCCATTCAATCAGAGCACAAAATCCTCTGAAGCTCAAGGGCTACAAGCAAACGAGTTGGCTCGTAACAATACCCTACTACTCAATATCTGTTCAGTGCATCGCAGGCAGCGCTGTTCACTATGAGCAATTTTCTGTTGCTTTTATAGTCTGTCTGCCGAGAGTTCGGAGTCTTTGTAAATTCCATTAAAAGATTGTTTTAATGGCATTTGCAACAAACAAAGAACACCTTTTTTTGTATTCCATTCCTTGGATTAATGACACAGTCCATGAAAGGAGCTGGCTCATCCGATACAGATCCGCTGTTTGAGAGTGCGGCCACTGACCTGAACAATCCACACTTCAGTCGCTCCCCGGGGTGCTTTCATGCACATTTACTCACTGCAGGGACGAGGTCATCATGCCCTTTTAGCGCAGCCCTAGCACACTAACAGCTCTGACACAACTGGCACACTAAACACACGCTACATTCCACACACAATGCATATCCTTTTTAAAAGAATTTGCACACAAAATGCTTTCATCTGCACAAAAAAAGGAGGAGACAGCACGAGTGTGTTGAATATTTGTGTACACCTACTTTCACACACACGTCCAACAAACAAAAACACACTGACAGGAATCAGTTTAACTACTCCTATATTCCTCCTTCTCTGGAGGGGTTTGAGGACTACAACTTATGCGTGTGCTCTTTTTTCTCCCCTCATATCAGCATTGTTTGATGCCTGTCCAACACTTTTTCAACACATGTCCTCCTATCTCTTAAGCCAGTTTAAGATTGTAACCAAGAGGCTATAGCATCCCGCTCTGACAAAATTGGTCTATTCTGCTGACATTCTCCCTTATAGCCTCTGTCAGACAAAACACCTCTCTTTCTGACAGGTTCAGCACTGCCAAAGTACTCTAACATCTTTCACTGAGACCATGAATGTTCGACAGCTTTTAGAGCAGAGCAGTCCCTTGCTGATCATATGGAAAGTACTTAGTTTAACATATTTTGAAAATAAGTTTTGAAAATACTATTGGTTTGCTACAGAAGTCAATAGTTAATTATTTTTAATAAGGAGGTTATGATTGTATCTAAGTCTATCTGTTCAAGAAGAAATGTTAGTTCAAAATAATAGCAGCCTGTTAGTTAGATGTCCATGTTGTCTTTTTGGACATCATGTGTGCACACCAGTCTGTCAGACCCAGTTAAAAAAACATTGTGATGAGGGTTTTTTTTGCCATTTTGCCACAGATAACATCCACAGGTTTGAGACTGAATATGTTTATACACCCCATGTATAAATCAGGAATCCTCGGTCTCTCTCTCTGTTCTTTTCCCGTCTCGACAAGTGTCTACCTCAGACTTGTCAGGTGTGTTGCTGGCAGTGAACTAAGTGCCACATTGAGTTAAAAGATGTTAAAATTTAGCAGAGTCTCCTTCTGTGGATGTTTTCTTGTTCTCTGGGTTCACATTAAGACCTGAGCCCAGTCTATCTATCTGTCAAGCAAGATTTCAACTCAGGGCAAATACACTCACTCACATACACACATGGGGCACACTGCTTACAGAATAAACATGACTAAAACAACACATTAACATGGCTGGTACTGAAAACAAATACATGAATAAAGAAAAAACTAAATATATAAAAGGGACAAATGCTTGAGCAAGCTGAGATGCCACTTCAGAATAACCCACATATTCAAAAACTGTTGGCTAAAAACCAGAATGGGTTACAGGCGTGAGGGAGATGAGCAGGACACTAAACACCATATCTGGCACATACAAGTGGAAACATAAAACTGGAGGTTAAACTCTACTGAGAATGATGAGGAAAAGAGATGCAGGTGTGCTAATTGGAAACAGGGTAGCAGGTGGTGGGCTGCAGGCTGGAGACAGAACAGAAAATATAAAGAGATCTCTGGTGTATGGAGGAGGCAATGGGGAATGTAAAAAGCAAAGTCCAAGCTGAAATAAAAACTAAGTTTATTAACCAAAATCATAGACTATCACAAAGTCACCTGCATTGTGTGGATACATCATCCACAGCATCATCACATAAAAAATAATCAATACGATTCCCAAACTCCATCCATCCATCCATCCATCCATCCATCCATCCATCCATCCATCCATCCATCCATCCATCCATCCATCCATCCATCCATCCATCCATCCAACCAACCAACCAACCAACCAACCAACCAATAAATCATGTTATTTCTTTCTGCATGGGGTGCAGGTACAATACATATTGCAACATTTTACAAAATCCACTTATTCACACTTGAACATGTTAAAACTGGTTTGCTACCAAATATGCATATTTGTGACCAGAGTCCAGAGAACCCACACAAATGGAACATGTAAACTATCTACAATATAATGCCTAAAACTTAGAAGATAAAATAAAGTTCTTTAAATCAAAAGTAAAAAGTTTAAGGTTTGTTCTCATCGTTGTTTGTACGAGGAAATGGACCGTCCACACATACAGCACACAGTAGTATTAACATCTGACTGTCACAATCGCCAATCATTGTCAACAAATGTACATATTTCAACAAATTTTTGAAAAGTCAAGGCTTGACGTGTTTTTTTTTTTCCTGTCCACTTTACTTCAACATACCTTTTTTACCCTGAGGCTCTTTGCAGTTTTCGTGTAGACAGGCACTCCATGGTGACCATTGTGAAAGCAAGCATGGGTCCTGGCAAGGAATAGAGCAGTTCTGAACAGCCAGGGGAGGCTCATCACCATCACACAGCTGGGCATTCACAGGTCTGGACACTGAACAAACAAAAGGAAAAGTAATCACAGAGAAGGCCATGTGAAACTACATGCGTGCTGCTGCTGCATGTGTGTGTATGTGTGCGCATGTGAGTGCTGCCAGGTAAAATGTTTGGGATTAGGTTCTTAACAGGGGTTTGTGCAGGATGTTGCAAAAAAAAAGAATCAAAAAGATCAAGAAGCTTCACTGCTATCAGATTAAAAGTATGGAAGTAATTCAGTTGTTACTTGATCCACAGGACTAGATTTATTGGTAAAGCCAACAACATTCAGCTTTGCACATTATGAAGGCAACCTCAAGAAGTTTAGCACAGCTTTATGGGCTTTAATAAGATAAAAGACCAGAGGGAATTGCTCATCTCATGTCGGAAAATACAAAACAGAGCACAGTTGGCGGCAGAAGAAAATTATATGAATCTAAATAGGAAGATATTAAATCAAACCAAAATATAACCAATTTACTGCTAAGCATGGCTGACATAATGTGACTATCACCAACAGCTAAGCCACCTGTAATGGGCACCAACATTAGTTTTTCTGACAGAGTAAAATAGTATTTTTTCTCTTGTTTTTAACATGGGGATTTCAATCTAATATTCCATTTTGATGCACCTCCGCACATCATTGAGAGGCAAATTTCCATTTAAATGAGAGCCCACAGAAAAATTACTAAATGTCCACTGAGCATTTTGTCATTTTACCCACAGTAATTTACACGGTGCTTGATCTCCTTTGTCAAAATGAGATGCTTGTTTAAACACGGTGATAAAGTGGAGTGGGGATCTTTCTGCTCTGTTCCATAAATTGTGTTTATCTGGAATTGAGTTGCGTTACCAGAGCAGAAACCCAACAAGAGTGAACTGTACTTCACACAACCAGGTCATGTTGAGATAAACATTACATTACTGATGATAGTTGTCCTACACATCATTTTAAAATATGTCCTCATTGATATTCTCCATATACACGCACACACAAAGGAAAATAATAAATAATACAAAAATAAATAAAAAGCATATTTAAGAAATTCTCGAAGTGCATCTTTTGAGTTAAAGGGTCTTCTCTCAAATGCCGTCAAAACACATCAACAACAAAATGAAGCTACTTAAGCACTTAAGAAAAAAAACGGATGAAGGCTAAAATATTGTGCTTTTTTTGCAAATGGTTATATTCATTATGCATAAAGAGTGTAATTTGCAAAACAATAGAGAATATATTAGTTGACAAGCATTATAAAGTGCCCACTGTGCTTAATTAAAATGATAAATGATTAATACTTAATATGCCTGAGCCTGTTCCTGATTTTTTTTTTATCCTCAATTTATGGTGATTTATACTGTAAGACTGGAACTTATGTGAATTTCATATTTATCATACATTGGGTTTTTGGGTGTTATACTGAAATCTTAAATAATCTTTGGGTATTTATCATTTTAACTGTTTGTTTAGCTATTCATGCCTATTAAAGGATTAGAATCAGTTATAGTTTTAGCTTGTCATATCATTGGGAATTGTGTGATCGTGTACAATCAATACAGTGATCTAGTTGCATAGCTGAAACCAAATAATGGTTTTCATTCATGCTAATAAAGATTTACTTCTACTCTGCAGAAGTCTGACTAAAAGGTTTCTTGTTTCTGGAAATGTGCAGCCAGAATTGAAGGTCCAGCACGACTGGTTCGTTGTTTGTGTAGAAAAAAAAAAAAAAGAAACGCCAAACTAGGAAGTAAACTGGAGATTGACTTGCTGTGAGGTGACAGTGCTGACAAATAACACCTTGATTTTAAAAAGTACTATGGTTTAAAAATGTGTTGCATCTTGTAAAATATTAAACATGAGCAGTTGAGAGTATACACTACTTTGAATTGTCAAAATTAATTATTTTATAAGTGGAGTTTTACTGAATTAATCTCATACTCATACATTTTCTGGCTTTTACTGTGAAAAGAGGAATGAGAATGAGTTATTTTAGACAGTAAATTACAACATGATTAAACAGAAGTTATGGCGCTTTCTGCACTTTGAACATGCCACAGCTTTATAGTGTTCTTCTTCATAACAAGCGTCAAATCACAGGTTTACCTGAAATTTATTAACAATGTATCTTTTCAATTCATAATGTGCCTCTAGCACATCCTGGGTTGACTCTGATGAAGGTGTTCTTTTATTCTTACCTTCCTTCCTGTGATGTGGTGCTGAATCATCAGGAACTTGAACACAGTAGGTCTTCCTTGTCTGGATTCCCCCTCCACACAGAATACTGACATTAATTTGCCGCCGGTCCTGCTGGCTCAGTAAGGGCAGGATACGGCACTCACCCCACTCAGTGGTTCTCCACATGTACCTGACAAAACACACACAGGCATAGAAAGACATTTGAAGCATAAATAAGGAGAACCTGCTGGGAAAGGGAGTTAGGGTCAGTTTTATATGTTTTATAAAGTTTACAACATGAATACTTTCCAAAACAGTGCCGTCATCCATCAGGAAACAAAGCAATAAATGAATGCAAAAAGGGATCAGCTATTAAAGAGGATAAACTATCAGCGTACACACTTCTGTGACAATTACTTTCAAAAAGTCTCACAAAGCATGAGATAAATTAGCGTGTTCATTCTCTGGCAAGAGCCAGGCCTCTCACAGTGTGTCAGGGGGAGGGTGGGATGATTATTTTGATTTTAGAACTTCTAAATAAATGTTTGGTTTCAACTATGAAAAATGCAGTCATGCAGAAAGCAGTAATATTTGAGGAGATTACCAGAACAACAGCCCCTAGTAATCTATCAAATGCTTAATTTCCGTAATGAGTTTTCCCTAATCATGTAAATCCTCTGCTCTTAGGCACGCCATGTAAATTTAAAGAAAAAGCTAAGTCAACCAGCAGGAAATGTAATTCTCTACTGACTACTTTGTTCTGTGCATGTTTTATTAGCTAAAGCCTATCTTAACTTGAATGCATCTAAAAAAAAAAAAGAAGATGAAAAAAAGATGGGTCTAACGGTCATTTATCTTTCCCTAGATACATTTTATCCACGTCAAATCAAACTATTTCTGGTCAGTTTCAAGACCACAGAAAGTTTTCATAGTCAGTTTTGAATAAATAAAAATGTGAGAACAAAAAAACAGAGTCTGAACTAAAAATAAATGTGTTTTGTCATTTAATGTGCTGATATCAGAATATTACATCTACACAGAACTTTGTTTTTTAGGGATTGAGATATATATAATAATAAAGAAACTAAAATGTATTTCCATCAATATTAAAACGATACCTGGGGCATTTTGGAAGTAAATCCCCAATGATGTTGCAAGCTTCCTTTTCTTCGAGGGAAATACATGGCCTCCCCCCACCATGTGGGAACTGTGTCATGACCCGTGACCGTAGGCGATAACCAGGTGACAGATCATTGGACCGGCAGGTCTTAGAGCAGGGACCCCATGATGACCAGTCAGATGTTTGGCAGTCCTGGGGCATCACACATGCCTGGTAGGTCAAGGGGGAGGTGTCCTTTGTGCATAGACTGAAGATTAAGAACATTTCATTACTAAGTCCAACACCTCATAAGAGTGTCTTGATAACTGTTTAAATACATTAACAACAAAGAATTATACCAAAAAATAAATTGCAATTGAAATAACAGCATGACATGTGCAAACTTGTATATAAGCACACATCTTGCTTCTTATTTGCGCATTAAGGCCTTTGCAGCCCTCTTGCAATGGGTCTGTTGGGTATAATGAACTTTAATCATAGTACAGGTCCCAGGTGTAGTTGGGCTTTAAATAGATTAGTGAACAGATTTAATTAGATGGCGTGCAAAATATCATCTACTATGAGAACCAGTTTCCTGATTATGTTGAGTTCCACATCAAACAAATCAACTTTGCTGCTTCCACCCATATATGATATTAATTCTCAACCTTTCCACATCCTTCTGTAACAACAATAAACCACCTTTTAAAGAAATGCTATGATGACTCGATGTTTTAAACAAATGCATTAGTCATTACATTGTTTAAAATGGACAGTACAATTAATGGCGTTATTAAGACGTGAGCACAATGCTCATTTATTCTTTATAACAAGCTTAAAGGTAAAGTGAAATAAAGCAGATGTTAGAAGGTAAATCTGTAGATTTAAAAACTGTAATTTCATCTTTTAAAACCACAATAATTTTGGTCCAGTGCATAAAAAAATAAAGCTGACAAAATGAAACTGTTACAAAACCTCCAACATATTGAGTCTGTACTGGTAATGACTATAAATGTATGAGTAATAAGAAATAAAAACACATATGCATCCTTCAGCCAGGATTTTATTAAACAAGTCATTATGACACACTGGCCTCGGTGGATGTTAGTTTGATATTGATTTTAACAGCCACATGATCGTGTCACTTAACACTGAGAAGATGGTATTTAGTGGCATTTAGACAATAGGCCAGAATATAGATGCAGTGATTTTCCTCTATTACTGACCAAAAAACATACTGTTCAGGACTGTATGTGTGAGTGCATGTGTGTGAGTGCATGTGTGTGTGTGTGTGTGTGTCCCTACTTTGTATTTGAACATGTGCAGCAAAAATCTATTCTTATCAAATCCAAATACCAGGGTCAGCTCAAAAAGCAGCGACTGAGGGGAGCACCACTTAACATTTAACACAATAATACCTCACCTCACTGCCAGCATGCTGTTGAAACACCGGCTCTCATGTAATCTAGTTATAATTGAATAAATAAGCGCTATCAATGGAAGGCATTTTATTGCAGAGAAAAACACCTCCACATGAACAAAATGCCCCAATGGGGATCATGAGAGGAGATAAGCATTGATCACATTCTTCCCATAAACAAACAAATATATAAATAAATGTCCTTGAGACTATTTATCTTGATATACATCTGTATTCAGTTACTTTTATTTATTTTCCAATAAATTTTATGACACCTTGTGCAACAGTAATTCAGACTTTATTTTTAGTGCAAGTCTGTTATTTCTACTAACACAAGCACTGTCAAAGAATTTAGAGAAAATGAACAAGTATATTGTTTTTGACGATCTCCATTCTAACATCAGTATAAAATAAACTACTAATTAAAGCCAGTGACCTTTTTTTGCATAATAAAAAAATAAAAACACAAATTTGATTTAATTTTCATTAAGTGCATTGAGATTTTGGTGATATACTTAAAAAAAAACTAGAACAACCTTGTTTAAAAAAGCATAAATAATCAGGTAGTCATACCAGTATTATACTGAGGGGTTTCAAGTTGATAAGCCATAATGGTATTTCCCTATATCTATCTATAACGTCTTAGAATTAAATAATGTATCATTGTTGGGTATAGGCAATGTAATTGTGTTTAAACTCCAGTAGAACCTGGAAACTAATTTCTGAGGTTTGTTCTGCTCTCAATGAAGATGTTTTCAAACTCTGTGCCTACAGTAAATGTCAGCAGTGGCAGATTAGCTCAGGAGCTGGTCATCCATTTATCAGAAGGCTGGCAGTTAAACCAGCTCCATCTCAGTCATTCCGCGTTTTGTGTCTTTAAACCTGTGTTGCATCAGTATGAAAGCTGGTGGTGGTCATAGTGGGCAATGGCACAAAATGACAGCCATGACTCTGTAAGCCTGGCCTAGGTTAGCTGTGGCTACAGTGTAGTTTACCACTGCCAGACTGCAACTGATTGTTTGAATCAATAATTGATTGTTGTCATAACTTTGGAACTCTTTCGTCCATTAACTTTTTACCTGTCTATTGATTGTTTATAAATATAATAAAGAACTTGTAAAGATCTTACCTCAGCATAACATTTTTGCCATCACTCCTTGCACAGCGAACTTGTCGTGTCTGATATCCCACTTCGAGCTCCCATGACATCGGGTATTTTGTGTGCACGTGAGAATGATGATGGTGGTTGTTGAGATGGGAGTGATGGTGAGAAGCCATTGTATAGAAACTGATGGTGTTATTTTCACTGGAGCTGGTACTAAAGTCCACTGTGGTCCTTCCATTTAAAAGGGCATCCTTTTGATGGGGTAGTCGGCACTTACTCCAGGCACCTACTTTAAGGCTGTACTGGTACTTACCCTCTGCAACAGGGCATTCAACGGAGTTGGTACAAGTCCTGGTCTCAGTTAGATTAGGGCAGTTTCCCCCTCCGTACATTGATGCAGCTAAAACATGTCTAGTTCGATGCTGCAGACCAATGCCACAAGTTTTGCTGCAACTTGACCATGAGGTGAAGTCTGAAACCACACAGTCCTGGGGGCAGGGGATCAGGCATGCCTGCTCCACGGGGGGTTTCTGGGAAAAGAACTCACATATCCTTGTGCTGACTGTGCTTCGATTTGAAGTGCGCACACAGTGAATGTGGCGCCTCTGAATTCCATGCTGTGCTGTAATGCACTCAGTTGTCCTCAGCTTGAGCTCGTTGGAAAAGAAAGGAACAAGAACACAGCCTCCCCAATCAGAAATCTCCCATTCAAAGAGATCTTGGTGCCAGTCACAGACCTTAAAGCACTGCCTCTTGCTTTCTGGCTTGTCCATGTGTTGGCAGTGCGAGTGATGGGTGGTCCAACCCTCCATGTGAACACACCATATTGTCCTTGTTTGAACCCCACCAGAACCACACTCCTCCCCAATACACAGTCCCCACTGGCCTGAAACAAAGAAGAAACAGAGAGAGAGAGCATTTTCATTAAAAACTACCACTTTACAAGGGGCGTCCCAATGATTTAAATTGCAGTTATCTTGAAGCTTGCAATCAAGCACAATTCAAGGCCATTCACTTAACCTCTATGATTGCTTTATTCATGAACTGAGGAAGGAAAGAACAAAGGAACACAAGGTAATCAAACCAATGGCAGATGCCGATACAAAAAAAAAACAAAAGGTCAGTTTCTTGTTCACAGGGACTTCATTCATTTAATCAATATTTTAGGCATTTAACGCTAAACCTAGCAACACATCACCTAAGTAATATTGTGATGTGTGCTGAGTATTCAGCAAATATTGTTTCCATATAATTATTTCTCTTGTAAATCCAAACTGTTGGATTATTATTTTATTTTATTTTATTTTTTAATTTTCCTGATATTTTGCTTGTTTAAACTATAATTCAGTTCTTGACAAATGAATAAGTGCAGTATTAAAAGCCAGACTGTTGCAAAGATGGGTGGTCTCGTAACAGGAGGCTTATCAAGTTGGGGTAGGGCAGATCAGTCCCTCTCCCAAGAAAATAACATCAGAAGCAAAAAATAAAGGCTCATTTGCAAAGTAATTTTTTTTTAAATGTTGTTTCACAAGGATAAGATGACTTGAGGTGATTTTGGTGAACACTGTGATGCCACTATTCCGTTAATAATCCTGAAGCAATATCTGCATGAATTGGTTTTGTATTCAAAGGGAATTTGTATTAAAACATCTTTCTTTTTGCTATGGTCAGTCTTAAATCACAACTTTTTGAGGTTAAAGTTATCTTCAAACAGATTAATTAAATTATGCTGATAAAGTATTTATACATTTATAAATCATGACTTCATCCAGGAAAGACATTTCTTCAGAGAAAAAATCTTATATGCAAAAAAAAAAAAAGATATAATTTCGATTACCAGCAGAGACCCTCAGAGTAAGACCTTTTACTGATGGATGTTCACTAGCGCTAAAAAAAGGTTGACTTAGATGTTTGAATTGACTTTAATTTCTTAGAAGATTTAACATTTGATTCAACTGGTCTCTTCTAAGCCTATTTGGTATTCACTTTAAATTAATCTGTATTTTATTGATAGCTTCATCCTATAATGTTATGCTAATCTTTATTTTTAAAATATGTCTGCCAAAGAATGATTAAGTGATTTCAGTTCATCAAGTTAATTGTTAACCAAAGCCCATTTTTTTCATTAAAATAAACATTTGAGCGTGCAAGGTAAACTGGAAGTATTTAATCCACAGTATTGAACAAACAAAGCCTGGCTGTACCTGAGAAGCTGAACCTTAGTTTTGAGAAGCCCATGCTCTCTACATTTCCACTAAGTGTGCTTTTTATTTCTTTTTTACCAAGTTTGTTCTTATAAATTGTTCATTTTGAGTTCTAAAGCAAGGGGGTGTTTGCTAGTTATTTTGAAGGTGCAACTGGTTCAGTTATATCTGTTATTATTGTTAGATTGAGCCTCATGTTATTGAGCCACTGCCAGTTTCTGTGTGTGAAGTGTTGAGTGGCAGCTGGTAGGACAAGAAGCAAGCAGACGAAAGTCTCCAAATTGAATAATAAGTGAATATTGTGATGCATTATGATCAGCAAGCCCTGCTTTGACCGACTTTGCACAGGAGCCTTGCACTGACTCGATCTGGCAATAAACCGGGATTTTTCTGAGAGCAGGAAAAACAAGGAAATACTAGTCATAATCACCATGGAGCTGAAGACATCCATGAATAAAAGTGTTCTGTTTGTTCATGTATTTCATTGATTTTCTGTAGTACTGTCATTTAATTGAGCTGTTGAGCAACTTGTATAAATAAGCTGCACTCACACACAACATACCTTCCCTTAGGATGTCTTAAAACAGCAATTCAGAAAGATTCCACTTATACTTCCATTACAACTTAGGACAGCAGCTTTATTTTTAGGTATCTCCCATCCATCTGTGTGATGATGTGGTTGTGGCAGAACACAGTCACTACATAGTGGCCTTACTTTTTTTTGTCCTAGTACTTAATTTTTCAGCATCCAGCAAATTGTTAAAAGTATGTGGGTTAGGAAGGTAGAAAATTGCTGACACCTTTTTGAGAAAACTTCCATCTGCTTTGAAATGGAGCTCACATAAATTCAAGCTGACCACAATGCTGTCTCTGTAAAAATGGAAAACACAAAGTTTTTTGAAAGCTTAGTTAGGTGAAATAAGGAAAATAAGAAATTTGGTCATTCTGTTAGAATTAAAATAAACCTGACCTAGAGTTTTTTGTTTGGTTTAATTGCCATATTTCTATTGGGGCTAATAAAAACTAATGTTCATGTTGTGATCCATCAGTTCCTTGGTACAATTTTATTGATTTCAAATTGCCTTGAAATCAGTGATGAAATCAAAGGTTTAAATTAATGTCATAAAAAGGGTAACACGATTTTGATTTTATAGTATGCATCTAATTTGTGATAACTCAGATTAAGAACTTCCTAATTTAGACATTTGACCTTTTGCCCTTATCTATGAAAGAATCAAACATGAATCTATATTAAAAACTAAGATCAATTTGCTGATACAATTTAGTTTTATACGTCAGTCATGTTCATTTCTCAGCCAGTTATTTTTCATCGTACTGTGAAAAAGATAATTTGATTCATTTCTTCTAATTGGAATTAAATTGGTGTAATAATGAGATCCTACTGCTTCCTAAATTGCTTTTGAATGACAACGAGCTGAAACTGTTCCAGGGGGTTTGTGCCAGAGAAATGTGTTGCTAACGCTGCAGTTCTAGGCCAACAATGAACATGAGGAACCACTTGATGGTAAAATATCCACAAAGTAGAATCATTTCACAGACTCGTCAAAGTCAACAGCTGAAGTGTTTATTTTTTGTTTTGTTTTGTTTTGTATTTGTGCTGTCCTTGCATTGTTAAAATATCCAACAGAAAACCTCTCAAACTGATAAAGTATTTTCAGAGTGAGAACAAAAGCTTCCAGGATTTAAATTTACACCAATTTTTAATTTGTAAGTGGTGACTTTATTTATGTATTTTAATTAAAGGTCTAGTTGATTATAACATGTCTCTCTTAACTGAAATCTTCCATGGAGAGAAGAGAAAATGCCCCGTGATCTTTTATCTGTTCTGACCACCTGAACAAACCATCTGAAAACTGATTGACTGATTTGTGCTGATATCAAACATCTGGACACGTTTCACTCATAACTACACTACAAGTTTCAAACCAAGATCATTGTCCTAGAAGTGTTTATTATAAAAAAAGATTTTGAACAATTTTTTACATGTTTGATCCATCACACTGACACGCTGACTCCGCTAGTGCAGCGTCTTGTCAGCTGTGACACACCGCGAAGTCTGACTGAGGTACGATACTGTAGCATCTCCATACACTGTGGAAGAAGAGAAGCTGTTCTGTTCAACACGTTGCTTTTATTAAATATCAAAAACAGCTGTAAGCCGAAATGTAGCCATAATTACCACCACCAGACCTCCCACTCTCCCTTTTCCTCCTCTTATACGCACATCCACCCTCATCAGGCATTTACCAGAACACCCTCTCTCTCCCCCCGACATCAGTGCTACAAACATACAGAACATCGAAGCAGGGTCATTACAGGACTTTACAAAAAACTTCATTGATTTATCACCAACAAAACAACAGCAGCAAACATGTTCCAGCAGTAAACAGACTAACAGGTGATCTTCCATTTGTGGTGGCATGTGCTGAAAGGAAAATAAAGTCAAAGTAAATCTAGTCAAGACATGACTGAAAACACTTCAGCAGTTTACAGCACAAGTGAAACAAGATGAAAAGAGCTGAAGTAACAGACAATAAGAAAGAAGCAGTTAAACCATTTTTTTTGTTTGTAAATGTTATGGAAACGATTGATAAACCTGAAAACGGTGTAATCAGAGTGATCAGACATAGCAGAAATTTTGTTTCACACACTTTGACAGAAATAGGACTTTATTTTGGAATTTATTCGGAGTTGGAAAATTTTGCTACCACAACACCACTAATTTGACAATCAGACCAAAATATGTGACAGCAAAGTGACAGCAAGGACCTACAATATATCCCTAAGGAATCCCATATTTACTGAAGAGCACAAATAACTGTAAGATTCTAAGATTCATCCTGTAAAGTTTGATTTGATTAAGTACAGTCTTTTGATACCAGGAATCTGAAAGCAGATTATTAGATTTAAAAAGGTCTAAAAAGCACCTCTGTTGCAGTTTCCTTGATGTGAGAGTTGAAATAAGGTCAATGTAAAATGAATGAGAAGTGTTCAAACATTTAATAAAATGCCATTAACAAACTGAAACATGTCTTCTTTCTAATGTTGGGTGTGCTGAGTTTAAAATGTGTCTTCACAGCTGTTCTGTGGTAGAAACCCTATAAAAAGGTATCACATGTCTAAAAATCTCTGGAGTTTAAGAAATAAAAAATGATAAATAAATAAAATTAAATAAATATATTAAAAAAAACATTTTGAAAGAAATGGCACCTTTAATAATAGCATGTAGTTTGAGAGAGCTGTTGGGTCAAGGATTTGCTCTTTCATGTGAGGCTGTACAACATCATGTGTAAAGGCAGATGGAACAGGGCTTGATCATAAAAAAAAAGCATGTTAATCAAAATAA
This sequence comes from Pachypanchax playfairii, assembly GCA_006937955.1. Lineage (NCBI taxonomy): Eukaryota > Metazoa > Chordata > Actinopteri > Cyprinodontiformes > Aplocheilidae > Pachypanchax > Pachypanchax playfairii. The sequence goes on along the minus strand of SSNP01000002.1, from coordinate 6,669,019 downwards.
GAATACTTGGATCAGCAGTATCAAAAACATCTTTCAGTAGACTCTTAGGAAAACAGACTAAAGGAGAATTGGAAGGGCAGATTTGATGCACCATTCCCTTTCAAATTGAAAATGTCACAGGTGCAAATTGCTCAAGGACAGCTGAGTGTGAACAAGGTAACTGTATTCAGCTGAGTTCATAGGGGATTATTTTGTACAAAAAAAGAAAAAAAATCTCAAAGTTTCCTTAGAAAGCAGTAGATCCCACAACATAACTGATGTCACAGCAAATCAAAAACTGAAATTTAATCAAAAACAGTCAGCAGAAATTGAGTTCTGTTACTGTTTGAAACTGATTAGCAGCGTAACGATAGAAGCAAACCATCTCATAGATGTGTGTCACAGTGTTTCCAGGGATAATTGCTTAATGTATATAAGTAGATTATTTGTGTCACATTTGCTTTTTAAAGAGGCACATTGCAAAATAAAAAGTAGCTGATTTAATTTCAGTGAAGGTGTTTGTTGCCCTGAAAATGTTCCTAATAATAATAGAAACATCATTGAGTGTTTAAACGAAATCAGCACGGCATGATAAATTATTCTGATACTGCAAAGATAACCTGGCCATGTTTACCAAATCTGAAATGTTAACCAAACAGATATAAAAACACAGACTAAAGAGAAAAGAAAACTAAATATCCTTTTTTTTTTTTCAAAATGGTACTTGATTTTTTTTTTTTAAGTTTTAGCCCCAGTTCTGGGTCTGAACTGACAACGCTTTCTATCATCATAAATCATTGTAACTTTTTTAGTAGAAGAAACATGTGTCTATCAAAGAGAAAGGTTTGACAGATCCTTCTTGTAGCAAAACAGAGAATTTGCACTTTGTAAATGACAAAAGTAGACAAAAATACTGTTCACTCTTTTTACACAAAAGATTTTTTCTTGTTAAATAGACCCAATTCTCAACACAAGCTGCAAACAGCAATAAAAAGGAGCACACCTTAATGACAAATGTGAAAAAAAGATATGGGTAATTCACAGTTTAGGTTTTTGACAACTCATGTCCCTCATGTTCCTTCTGCTGTACAACCCTCATGGTCGCTGGTCACGCTCCCTCATGACAAATACCCCTTCAACAGCATGATCACCTTTGCTCTGTGGTGCTGTTTTCAAACTGTGCCAAATATGAGAGTGTGATTTATGGAGGTGTGATTTGGACTGTTTCTTCTCCCTGGGGAACCAGCCAACACAAGCACCGGTTCATCTCTTAAGCACTGAATAATCACTCTCTTGATCTGTCAGCGTCAGCATCTGCCGACCCCTCCGGAGGAACCCGTCGCCCACAGCTCCTTCATTCCTGTCGCACTCACTCGTCTTACTCACAACTCCGGGTGGGGGCTCTGGCACCCATGGGGGTTTCTGCTATATTCACCATTCAGTTTACATCCTGAAAACAGAATTTAAATGAAGAGCAAGAGGCTGAACAGAGCTCACCACAATGCAGGAGAAGACAGAAATTAAACTCAGCCACTGTAGCGTGAATAAACACAAATTCTCCTTTTCAGCACCTGAGCCCTTAAGATAGACAAACGATAGTAAAGCTGTAAAATAACAACAAGTAAGACAAGCGAAATCAATCTCCTCCAAACTTGATACAGAGGCAGAAAAGATGCAAACAAAAGAACAATAAACTGTCAACAGCAGTGCTCTGCCGAGACAAAACTGCGCTCAGCACGGTTAAATCTTTTCCCTCTCTAATGCTTTTAATTAGCTTTGATGAAAGCATCACTGAGTCAGGTCAGTAAATAATTTGCAGAGTTTCTGGGTTTTCTGGTTTTCTTCACACTGCTTTTTGCAGGTGTTGATACATTATAGAACAACTTGATGTTTCTACACTCACACATTTTAATATCTGAACCTACATCCACCAGTTTGAAACTTTAATTTGTGCATTTATTACATCTTGGATCATTAGAATTCATTAAATGTTGGTGCCAGTTTTTCTTAAGTAGCTGCGAGCTATTCGAAATAGAGCTTCTGCTTGAGAAGAAGTTTAAACACATCACACTTTTACTGACCTCTGTTCATTTCAGGTTTCTGTTTAAGTTTTGCTTCCTGTTTTTAAAAATCTTTAAAGAGGCCCTTCCATTAAAAAATGTTTTTTTCTGAGGTTTCTGTTGAATATTTTAGCTCCACAGGTGTTCTTACCTTCATAGTGGGTGTGAAAACAGGTCAACAACTTCTCTTTCAGTTTTAATCTTTCAAACTATACAGGTGGCGATAACATCCGAGTTCGAACGGCCTGCATCTGATCACAACTCCTTAATTTGTTAGTATTCTGCATCTCCCCCAGTTGAAACCACGCCTAGCATGCTGCTGGCTAAAAGCTGTAGCATAAGACGTAGCAAACAGGAAGACACGACGTCTGATGTTGCCATGTGCAGCGGGGCAGGAAACAGTATGGCTTGCTCTCATAGGCTAGTTTGTTAGCCAATCCGAGTCCAGCAAATTTAAATAATGAATATGAATGAGCTGCTGCCGAAGCAGCCTGATGGAAGGAGCCGGAACCACCCGAACTTTAGCGCAGACAGATTGAAAGGTCTGTTAATAAGTGTTTCCTGATTTTTTTTTAGATATAAAATGTTTCATATTATTGTTTAATACTTAAGAAATAACCACTGATCAGAGACTGTGAGACGTTCCCAGGTCCAGGTTCAAAACAAGAAGTGAGACCGGCTGACCCGCTCTACTACTGTCATAATTTCAATGTAATTAACAAGTGGTTGGATATGCTCGGCTACAATAGTTTTCACTTCCTGCCCATGCACACTCTCAGGTGTTTATGTATAGCGTGTGACACATGGCAGGCAGGGTTGTGTGTGCGTGTGAGCAGGACCAGTGGACCCGGAGTTGATGGGGTGAAGAGGATGAGGAGAGAGAAGTCACTGATACGAGGTGTTCTGGAGCTCTTTGTCAGGGACGTGGGAACAACGACTGAGCCAAGAATTGCGAGCTGTTCCATTATGCCAACAGCAACTTGTAAACAGAGCGTGCACGTGGATAACTGAGTGATGAGCATGAGCTGAAATTCAGAAAAATCCTCCACTCAACCTTTAATATGTTGTCTTCATACTGCATTTGACTTATCAACTATATGTTATTCATTGTTTTATAATTCATACACTGCAAAGCACATTGGTCAACAAATGTTAAATTTACTGGACTGTATGAATTAATTTTGATTTTACTTGACTTTGTAGAATCGAACATGGCTCCAGCTGAGTAAAACGTGTCAATTTGAGACATTCAGTGTTGAAAACAATTTTTTTTTCCTAACGACATTTTTTGAGCCACGTTTGTAAAGAATTGTTCACTTTTATCTGATCACTTCATCACTTTTTCACTTATTTCATGTAGATAAAAAGCACAGTTTATTTGATGACACAAAGACGTGGCAAGTTTTTCTCGCTACACTCAAGTTGTTTCCACATTTACTTACAAGCATCTGCAAAGTCTGCATATCACACACCCTCACCTTGTTCTCCTGAGCTCGAATGTTTGGATACATGCGTCCTTTGTCACAACAGTTTTTAATTAAATGATACCTATGCCACTGAGCCTAATTATGTGCAGAGCCATCCCCCATGCCACACACCATCAGCTGTAATTTATGAGCAGTGAGGTGCATCGTCAATTACAACATTCATATATGCAGAAATTCATCAAATTATCATCGGGCAGTCAATCCATCTCAGAAAAATCCTGAATCAGCTCATTGAAAACAACTTTTTTTCTGAAGAAAATTCCTGAAATATGAGGAAAAATCCACAACTAGACAAATGACACTAAAGCAACATTTGCCTCCTCTGAAACTGACAATAAAATTAGCATGAAGTAGGAAAGCATCAACCTCTGCTTAAAAATTAAACTTTTTTTTTTTTTATCTGTCCAGCGATGGTAGATCTTTTGATTATGAACGTTAGTACTAAAAAAAATGCCTCCCCAAGCTTTTGTCATAAATTAGTATTTCACCTCACAGCATTACTGTCTAACAGACTCAAACAGCTAATCAGTAATGGAATTGCCAGCAAAATAAACTGTGCAACACTACAACATTTAGTACCACTGAGGGAGATAATCCTCATTTGGGTCAATAAACAAATAACTCACAAAACATCAGTGAGAAAAATCCCAAGTCATTCAAATGTGCAATGATGAGGCGTTCATTACCTGCCATTAGGAAAATCATGATAAATTGCGTGAGTGGTATTAAGAACAAAAGCAGACCAAGAAATAAACAGATTATCTGCCATGTTACTGTAAAATGAAAATGTCTCTGTCAGTATAAAGAATAATCCATTAACCACCAGAGCCTCTGCTTCAGTTATTCTCTAATACATTCTGCTCGAGGTCATAAAGATCGTTTTTAAAGCTGAATATGGATTTCTAAGTAAGAATACAATTGTCAAGAACAATTCTCAATTGGATAAAAATACATGCAAAACAAAATACAACGTTAAAAAAAATTATGTACAAAATAAAGATATATGCATATAATAAAAACTACAAAAGTAAAACTATAGATCACTGTTTTTTGTTGTTTTTTTTTCACATAAGAGCACCTGCATGTTCTTTAGCACACATGAAAAACAGCAATAAAAACAACCTAAGTTTCATTAACAGGTTAGATTAGGTGAAAATTCAATAATATTAGCATGAATTGTTCATAGAATTAGCAAACAGAAAAGAAAGGAAAGGAAAAGCTGGACAGCTGTTATACAAAGCAACGAGGCACAGAAAGTAATAAGGATTTTGCTAAATAATGTTCCTTGTGATCTGTTCACTTTCTGTTTTCAGGGTTATTTCAGTCCTCAGCCACAGCAAAACAAGCATCATCGTGTCATGCCAGGCTCCATAATTAATTCTAACAAACTCTACTCCTTCTGTTCACGCTGGTGTGAAATTCAAATTATCCTGTTTCAGTCCTAATTTAAACACATATATAACAGATACCTGTGGTTTTATGTATCGTTTAGAAGGGTGTTTTTGTTTTTCTAGGGCCGTGTGTGCCATAAACTAAAAATGTTGTCAGTTTATTTATAATCATTTGGGGCTGTAAACATGGTGATCCAAGGTGATCGGTTATTTATCTATAAAAACAAGACAAATTCAGGTAAAAGCCATCTGAATCCATTATGTGTTTAGTTGTCAGTTAAGATGAGTGAGTTCTGCTTGCTGCCAGCTGTTCCTTTGACTCCTGTTCAGGTGCAGAGAAAGCTGGAGCTTCTTGTTTTCTTCCCTGCCAGATATTATTCCTCAGTCTTTTCTCAAGTCACATTTATTTTCTGTTTTACTTTGCACCTCAGAATTTTTTTGAATAGGGTCTGCAGAGAACACAACTTCATTTCTGTTAAGTCAACAAAACAAACAAACAAACAAACAAAGCAAAAGTAGAAGTAAAGAAAATTCTGCAGCAGGCGAGAATATTAATTTCTAGAGTTTCAAGGTCTTGTGATGAAGCCTCACTCATGACAGGTAACCAACTCATTGTATTTTTATGAGCGAGCAGGGCTGTCTATCATGATTATGTCTTTTTTTTAAATATGTCTTTAACTCTTATGATAAAGTCTTATTTTCAAAATCTATTACACATATGAGTGATAATGTGAAGTACATCCAAGTAGGTTTGAGTTGATGGTGTGAGTTTGTTTTGCTTGTGTTTTCCCAAGTATTTTGCCAAATTTCCAGTGATTTTATTTTAACCACTTTTGTGTTTCCTGTTTCACGTTATGCATTTGGGGCTTTTTATATTTAGTATTTTTTTTGTTCTGTTTTTACTTGATGCTTTTCTGTTGCATGAGGTGTCTTTAATTGGTCTGCTGTGGTTCATTCACTCCTTTCCTTTGTGCTCTTTCTGGTTTGTCACAGCTGCTCATCATTCATCTCGATTAGTTTCTCCTCAGCTGCTCTCGTTCCATAATAACCAACCCTCAGTTTAAACACTTCTCTCTTAGTCATTTTGTTTTTACACAACTGTACCCCACAACTACAAGTTCTTCATTTTTGCTGCCACATCAGCCTTTAGTTTGTCTGGATTAAAAGTGTATTTTTTAACTAACTCATGAGTCCCCATGTCTTTCTGCATTTGAGTCCAGTGAAAATAAAAACATTCCACACAACAAAAAAGCCAATTAAGTGTTGAAGAATATTTTTAAAACACAAATGTTGTCAAAACCAAATAGTGTATCAGTCTAACCTGCAAAATGACATCAGTAGAGTAAAACCTTTATGCTCACTTTTAGCAATAATTTCTCGTTTTTTTATTATTTTCATTTCTGATATAAAAATTGGAGAATATTTTGCGGCCTTGATGAAAATGTCCTCATGGTCAAATCTGAATACAGCTCACACAAAAATGTTTGTTATTTTGCCTTGAGAGCTACAGTTCATCTACAAAGCAGATACTGTATTTCTGTTAAGACTATTAATAATCATTTCATGTTAAAAACTGCTGGGTTAAAAACAACCCAGCTTAGGCAAACCAGCGCTGGGTTGAACTGAACCAACCTTTGGTTCTTTAAATCAGCAGGGCCCAAAAGTTGGTTTAAATTGACACTTTTTTTTTAAGTTAGAGTCACTAAAAAGCAGAAATGAATAGAACAACCTAAAATCTGGACTACAAGACAGTTATGAATAAGGTCAAAATTATACACTTTTGTTCAGCATCTGTTAAGTAATGACATAAAAACAACAAAAAAGTGTGGAAGTTAGTCTTCTATTGAAAAACAATAAAAAAGGACATTAATAAAACTTATGAAATCAATTTAACAATCATGTTTACAGTAAATATTTAGTTTTAGCCCAGCAACACACTCAACTAGATGTATATTTAAAATAAAGAGAAGAAGTAATAATTCTGAAGTCCTGGAAATCTTTTTTTTTTTTCCTTTGGGTCATTTAATATTGACAAAATAATCCTTCATACTCAAAAATAGCTGGATTAAGGAATGAGTCAGTGTTTTATCTTCACATATACTTAAGAACCCATTTTAATGTTATGCTCTTTGTACCTGCAGCTAGACATGAAAACTGCTCCTGTTTCTTTAGCTGCATCTACAATAAAAGCTTGACAAAAATAACATGTTATTTTTTTGTTGATTCTTTAAAATAAACATTTTTAATAACACATTTTTAAACAATGTATTAAGGTCTTCAGTCGAATCTTTCGGCTGCTGAAACTTGTGAAATCTATTTGTGAGAACATCTGGCAGCAGTTGTGATGTTGTGTTGCTGTCTTTTCTATATCATTGCAACATTAAAAGGTTTGATATTGATACGGTGAAAAGATTTACAGTAGAATGGGTTTATCGTACAATTTCCTGCGTAGACTTAGAATTACATGTTGAAAGCAAATAATGATGCTTTGAAGGTATTTGTAGGCGAATGCTTCCAGGGATTTCAAAGAGAATCATTGCGTTGTTTGTCTCAATTTAGACCATAAAAACTACGGAGTTCATCAGTTGGTGGTGTGCTATACCTCTGCAGTGATCAGGATCTTTTCCTGTGTAATTGCTTGTCTCATGTGGTCTTCTCAAGTCCTTGCACCAGCATATAGAGGTGACAAATAATTGGGTAGGATGTCATTCAATCCAGTGTTTCACTGCCTTCCTCTGACCTGGGATTTTACTTCTGTACGCACAGGAGCTAAACTAATGACCAAACAGGAAGCAACCTGAGGAAAGACCTCGGTGTTTTGATAATGCAGGTGACAGGGGCAATTACTGCACAGGGATGGAGTGAAGGCGCAACACAAAAATAATTTTAGATCCGCTGATTATTCTGACATTATACAGTCAAAACTGCCTCTGCAGTAACTGTCGAAATATTTTTTTCCTAAAGGGAACAAGTGTAAACCACTTCTTTACTCAACAATAAAATAATTACATACTAAAGGATATATTTGCTTTTTTAAAAAAATAATGGCACGTGTTCTATTGTTGAGTTTTTTTTATTAAATCTGTGAGATTTTGGAAGGAAAATTAATTTGCTTGATGGGTAATAGACAATCAGAGGAAGCAGGGAAAAGCTACATTTTGGTGAACGAGTGACCTTACTGAAGGAGTGACTCCTCCTTTCCCCTGGATGTGCAAGTGGCACGGTGCATTTTACTTGCAGCGTGTCCATTCCAACCAGGAGCATTTTAGATGAGTATCGCTTGCGAAAGCACTTCATCCAGCTGGTCCTGGTAGATCACAAAATCACGGGAGAATTGCAAAATCACACGTGATTTCCTCAGTAGCTACAAATAAAAACAAGCAGGGAGAAAGACAACAACATGTATCCACAAGGTACTGTATGTGCTTTATTTTCACACCACCTACAGAATAGGTTATGTATTTTTTCATGGTCAAGCAAACAGAAATTTGCATGTATCCTTTATTTTGAAACTTCCTTGTATTTTACTTTTCACAAACACCTGTTTTCCTGTCTGGTCCAATCTAAACTATTGAGCTTGAAACGTTTTAAAAAATAGAACTGCCATGTAAATTTAGGAGAGGGCAGTGACACTACGTATCTGGTTCGCGCTGCTTCGCACCCAGTGGAAACGGTCCCATTGACTTTAATGGCAGCTATCAGCAGGCTATTACGTTTCACTCACATTATGCACCGCTTATGCATCTGGTGGAAAGGAGAGGTGAGAATATCGAGAGGATCCAGTTCAATCTGTCAAAATGTCGGAAAGTCAGAGTTACACATACACTTTCATGTCATTAGGGACAAATATGAAGAAAATTTACTGTAAAAAAAAAATAAGGTTTTTAATTTTAATTCCCTTCTTCTAACCCTCATTTACTACAGTTAACTATGCAGGTGGTGAACAGGCCCAAACACTTTACAGTAGCCATGGTTGAACGTGAAAACTTGTATTTCAAAATAAAAAAGTGTCGAGCTGTTTTACAAAATCTTCATTGGATACTCATCCATCAAACCACAGACAGATGAATTTGAAAACATACACTTGATAAAAAAGGGAGATATAAGATTTATGCCTGAGAGTCACGTAAATGTGGAGAAAATTTATAAAAAAGGTTTTGAGAAACTCGTCTATTAAGTGAAAAACCTATTTCTGTAAGTAACAATGAATTTTGAACCAAACCTCATTAAAATATTAAAGATAATAAGAACCCATCTCTGTGTTTGTCATTGTAGTCTCATTTAAATCCCCCCTGCTGATATTCAGTGATGGTGGGATTAAAAGAAATTCAAACATTAAAGATTTTTCATGAAAGCATTGTCAAATCATTAATCAGGATAGAATCAAAGAAAATGAAGAAAAAAACAAGAAGTTCTTTGAGATAAAGGAGGAAATATTCACCTCAGAGTCGGAGTGTGTCTTTCTTTTTTTTTTTAGTATCTTGCCAGAAATCTTCAAAATCAACATTAAAAAGCCGCCCCTTTTTAAGATTTAATGTTGCCCTTATTAAAATGTTCAATCTTTATGTTTTCTACCATTGTTTCATTCAACTTAGCTGCTCACAGCAGTTATGTGTCTCTTTGTGAGTGTTCATGTTGCCATATAACAGTATAACACCTCTTTCACACTAATTTCCACCTCTTTCAGTGTGATTTGAAACGTGTGCCAGGTGTAGAGGTATAGAACATTATTACTATCTGCTATTTCATTTGAGTTTAATTGGCAACAACTAGAGAAAATTGTAATCTTTTAATTGTGCTCATTTTCATCAGAGCAAAACGATCAGCAGCTAGAAGACTTTTTGTAAAGCGAACAGATCTCCACCAGCAGATCGATCGTTTGAGTCAGGCAGCCTGCAGTGCCGAGTCCATGGAGGATAAACACTTTACTCATGCTATCTGTCATTCGCATTCCTTTTGTCCCCAGGTTATGTTGCTCATTTTGTGTCTATCTGCAAGGATAAAGCTCTGTCGTTACTTGTCCAAAGCTTGCTGATTGTATTTTATTTAAAGCAACAGAAGAAACTACACATGTTGGAGGTGTAAGAAAAAAGCTTCAGCTTTCCTCGTCACTAAATATTTCTTTACAAAGTGCCTTTTTATTCCTGCCTTACATGAGTGAAAGAACAGTTTAGAAAAGGAGCAGGATATATTCCTACATTAAAGTGAGAAGTCACTCAGATCACTGCTTTACGGAAGTAATTGTCACATCAAAATATGGCAAAACAGTCTTTAGCTTGTTCAGACAAAACTATCTGTTACTGTACAATCAGTGTTTCCAGAGAAGGATGAAAATGTAACTTAATTCTGATTAGATAAAAAAAAAATGACTCTTTAAATTATCTATACAAATAGGATAAAAGCTCAAAAATTAAAGAGCTGTAGTAACAGAAAAAAAACAGATGTTTCCAGTTAATGAGGATGATTTCTGCAATTTTAAAACTGTGAACTGAATCTCAGAGTTTGACAAATAAATGTTGTTTTTTTGGTCTCAGTGTGCAATGCAAACAGAAATACACTGAACTTCATCCAACTGGCATTTTATTATGAAGCTGCAATTTTTTTCCTTGAAAGTGTTGGTGTTAATATAACAGTGTTTCTCTGAACACCACTGACCTGCATGTTTTCAATATTTTACTTTTACACACCTGATTGAATTGTTAACTGTTAAACAGCCATTAATTGAAACCAGGTGTGTTCAATCTGGGAAACGTTCACTAAATCTCAATGTATTATTGATGCTGAGTTCAAGTGTTGCTGTAAGTTAGAGAGTAATTTCATTCATCTTAATGCTGTAATGCAGTGATACCCCATTCTGGTCTTCTTGCTGAATTACCTGGTTAGCTTGGTCTCAAATTCTTTTAGAGTCTAATCAGCCACTGATTCAAATCAGGTGTGCTAAAGCAGAGAAACCTCCAGAGTGTACAGGGTAGTGGCCCCTGAGCACGAGAATGACTATGTTTATTTGTCTTTATAAAACTCCTTGATGAACATGCACAAGTAAATCAACAGTTTCATTGGACTCCCCTCTTGCAATTTCTTTCTTTCTTTAATATTAGATGATATTAACAACAGATTGTCTGAGTTATTTCATTAGGTTGTCTTAAGTTTATGAAATTGCTAAAAACAGGGGATAAAAAAGATGATCATTTATGTCTCTTCCCTAATTATAGCTGCAACTAGAACATTAAATCTGTGGGAAAAATGAAATGAGATGAAATGTGTTAAGATTATAACATAAACTGTGAACTGTATTTTAGCAGTTTTTGTTTCTTTGATTGTAATTAGGCAATGCATACTTTCATTGTTCTTTTAGTTTCATGAAAGGGTGTGCATCTGTACATTCTTTACACTTTTTTCAATCTGTTGTATACAAGACGTTTGCATAAATGTGTATGTACACTCTGCTTGTGTTCCGATAATGAGCTCAGCTCATTAGAGAAACAAACACTCTCAGTCTCTGTATCATGAGCATGACAATGAAGTGCTTAGTAAACATTTCAGGAAATCTTGCTGTTACCATTTAATATTTTCTGTGTAATAGGAGAGAATTCTAGCAGTATATCTGGCCAAGGGTTGACGCATTTGTCTGGTCAAATACAGTGGCAAGCTTTAATTACAGTTTCATGGAATGCAGAACGTTAGATTTCAAAGCTGAGACTGATCGAGAATTCCCACTTTGGGGTGGTGTGGCAGAAGATTTGTATAACTTAGACTTAAGAACTTCTGAGTGCAAATCTAACATACCGTCAGAATTGTAAATCAACCTTTAATGCATGTTTTTTATAACCTAGCGCTACAAACTGGAGATTTGGAGTTTTCCAATCCGCCTTGTACTGCTCCAACTGAACTGTCCAACTCAACTAGAATCATGTGTTTGCATTGTGCTTTGGGGCAGGTGTTCAGGTATGACGATAGCAGTAAGGGCTCAGGCAAAACAACAACAACAACAACAAAAAAAACCGGCTGGTACACGTAGAAGCAGCTATTGAATCTGTTTTAGGAGAACTAGAGACAATTTCTTTGTTGAAAAATAAGCAAAGGGAAGCCCTTTTGCATTTCTTGATGGTAACGATGTGTGTGCTTCTTGCTAGATTTGACAAGAGCTTCATGGTAGGCGAACACTTTGCTGGCACATCCTCCAATAAGCTCAGAATATTATACCAGATGGACCACCCTTTTTCAGATGCTTTGTATGAGAGCAGTTCGAGATCTATGTGTATCTCCGACTCGACACAGGACGGGGCTACACATAGATCTGGCACATTAAAGATGATGTTTTTGATTGGTGTGAGGAATCTGGATTACAGGAGAAAGCTCACACATATACAAGAAGAACTCAGAAAAGCTCCAATCAAGTGTTAAACCTGCAACCTTCTTACTGTAAATCAGTTACTCTAACCTTCTACAACACAGTGGAACGCTAAAGTCAGAATTATCTTGTAAAAAAAAAAGTTGTTTGAATTAGTAAACTTTTTTAACTAAACCAACAAGGTACAAAACAAAGACAAAATCTCTTTTGGTTTTTACTCAAATTATTAAGCAGATTTGTGAAGAAATGTACAGCTTCATTATTAGTGAGTAATCTCAGATTATGTTTCAGTCTGTATTATGTCAGTTTTTTGCATCATAAGACCAGATCCTTGTTACCTGCCAACTTTACACTAATTACACAGAGAACACTCTTTCTGTTGACATTTTAGGGTAGACTGAACATTAATCAAGATCATCCCTTTGTTGGTAAGTGAATCTCCCTGACCAATTTTCTCAACCAGATGTCTCGATAATATTCTGAAAACCCCTTTAAAGACCCCTTCGGATCATCTTTAAAACTTTCTCAGTGGTCGTTAAATTATGATGGTGATTTTACTCAAAATGAAAAAAACATTGCCATTTTCTAGGATTTAGTTTCTGCACAGTGACAGTAGCTCATTCGCATTTCACCTCTGTGGAACAATTGGAATGGAGGATCCCCCCCCTCCCACCCCTCACCATTGCTGAGAGCTCTCTGTTTATGCTAGTTTGAAGGAGTCAAATCCAGTCTTTTTTAGACCACATTTCTGCATCTGCTACTGATTCACAACAATTTGAATGTAGAACTACTGAGCTTCATTTTCTTAAGGTATGTCCTCTAGCATCAGAAAAATGCCACAAGTCCATGTTAACAGCATGAAAAATGTGATTTTCATTGGAGTGGGTCTTAAAGACATCCATCCATCCATCCATCCATCCATCCATCCATCCATCCATCCATCCATCCATCCATCCATCCATCCATCCATCCATCCATCCATCCTAATTTAAAGTCACCAGTTATTTATTGTTCATGCCGTCTCCTTGGAAATCCATTTCAAATGATCTAAACAATTACAGTATCAAATCAAATCAAATCAAATCAAATCAAAAATACTTTATTAATCCCCGAAGGGAAATTCAAGTGTTGTTGTAGCTGAGTTCTTTTCAGGGAGCCATAGAGAGTTCTAGCTGTGGACAGGAAGGATCTCCTGTAGAGGGTTCTAGGTGTGGACAGGAAGGATCTCCTGTAGAGGGTTCTAGGTGTGGACAGGAAGGATCTCCTGTAGCGGTCTGTGCTGCAGCGGATTATGAAGAATCTTCTGACTGAAGACACTCTGTTGTTGAGTTACTGTGTTCTGAAGAGGATGATGAGGGTTTTCCATCATGTTCTTCATCCTCCTTTGGACAATCAACTCAAGAGACTCCAGTTCAGTCTCCAGGACAGAATCAGTCCTCCTTCTCCATCTGTTCAGCCTCTTCATGTCACTTGCTCTGATGCTGCTTCCCCAACAGGTGACTGCAGATCTGTGATCAGCTGACAAACTCCTCTTCTTTTGCTGCTCCTCTTCAAATCTCTGTCTGCTCATATTGTTTGAAAGCCAGGCAGAGACACGCTGGAGTCCCTGATA